>QUSF01000171.1:145441-172226 GCA_003676055.1 Chloebia gouldiae | reverse complement strand
ACAGGAACAGCCCAGCTCCCTGGGACAGTGACAGGAACAGCTCCCTGTGACAGTGACAGGAACAGCCCAGATCCCTGTGACAGTGACAGGACCTGGGACAGGGTGACAGGAACACCCCTGTCCCTGTGACAGTGACAGAACAGCCCTGTCCCTGGGACAGGGTGACAGGACCTGGGTCAGGTTGACAGGAACAGCCTTGTCCCTGTGACAGGGTGACAGAACACCCCAGCTCCCTGGGACAGTGTGACAGGGCTTGGGTCAGGATGACAGTGACAGAACAGCCCAGCTCCCTGGGACAGTGACAGGAACACCCCTGTCACTGTGACAGAGTGACAGGAACAGCCCTGTGACTGTGACAGAGACAGGAACAGCACAGCTCCCTGGGACAGGGTGACAGGAACAGCCTGGGACAAGAACAGCCCTGTCCCTGTGACAGTGACAGAACACCTCAGCTCCCTGTGACAGTGACAGAACACCCCAGCTCCCTGTAGGGATCAAGGCTCTGCTTTCAGGGCTGAACTCACTGAGGAAACAAATGGAAATTCTTTCCTCAGTCAGACTAAAAAGCAACTTACAGCATTTTGGTTTTTCTACACCAGCACCAAATTCCCACAAAACCTTTCCAATCTGGAGTGTCAGGACCTGTCCAGCAGTCAGGAAAAAGTGGCCACTGTGGATTTGCCTGTTCCAGGGTCAAATTCCCATTTCCTCATCCTCATGCAGGGCCACCCACCGCTGCAGGGCCGGATTTCCCCTGCAGCAATAAAATAAAAATTGGTTAGGGTTTGACTTCACACTCAGAGCTCCCCAAATCCCAGCTGAACATCACGGCCTACACATGGTCTGTCTGTTCACAGGGTTGAGTGGCTTTTTCCTGGCAAACGTTCCACTCAAAAAAAGAAAAAAAATCCTTTCATTAAGTTTCTTTAAAATTAACATTGGTTATAAGCTTGGGAAAAAGAGTTTTCCAGCTAAAAATATTCAGCAAGCAACTCAAGTGGCCACAAGCAGCTCTGAGCCAAAAGGAGCAGAAAGATGGAATCTCCTGTGGAAAAATAAAGTTGTGGATTTAGCTGGGGGTTACAACTGAAGTGAGAGACGGGTTGAGGGTCATGATGAGGAATTAAGAATTTTTTAAGGATCTCTGTCATGTCCTCTCTTATTCAGACACTTGTCTGCAGGTGGATTACATCACCAGAGAAATCACCCAGAACTGGAAGGAAAAGCAAACAGCACAACTGAATATATTTAAAAAATAAAAAATAAACCTTCCAGCTTTGCCACCTAAGCAGAGAACCTGCCGTTGAGCAAATAAGTCACCTTATTTTGTGATAAAAGGTGATTTAAACATGAGATTAACACTCAGCCAGCTGATTTTTTATCCATTGTGAAGAGCTCTGTGCAAATTCGAGGTGTCAGAGGTGTGAATTCTTCTGAAGCCTTTGCAAGCAGCAGCTCTGCAACATCAATCACCTCCACGAGTGCAGCTGATGCTTATTCCTGTTTGTTTTCTTACAGAGGCAGAGCAGCCCCAGGATTTAGGAGTTCCCAGCGCGTGGGCAGCAAAGGGCAAGTTCAGCTCGGTGCCTCCCTGCCCCCAAGCCCTGGCAGCTGCTCTGCCTCCCCCAAAGTCCCTCCTTGTCCTGGTACAACATCCCCAGGTGCCCACGTGGCACAGGAAACCACAGCCAGCACCGGAGCTTTGATGCTTTCAGGAATATTTATCCCTGTTTCCCCTTTATCCCTATTTTCCCCAACTCCCTGCCCATTATTCACGTTTAACTTCCCTCTTCCAGCCCTGCAGGGCACCATTTAAAAGAAAAAAAAAAAAAAAAAAAAGGACTTTTAAAAGTCAAAAAGGTTACAGAGGCCACAAAAAGCTGTGGTTTCTTGGAGCAGCAGGAGGTGGATTTTCAGCACCTGATTTGTCACACACTTCTTGAGAACTCCAGGCTAAAATTATTCCCATATTAAAATCCACGGGTTTCCCTCAAGCCAGGAATTGTCACTGCCCCAGGGCAGCCTCGGAGTTTCTCCCTTTAAGCAAAGGGGCTCTCAGCACCACGGCCAGGTTTGTTATTTGCCAAGGAGATTCTGCTGGACAGTTCCTGGGGTGACACCGCTGGGGTTTTACCCTCACATTCCCGGGGCAAATCCCAACTTTCCTCCCTCTGGATTCTCCCTCTGCTCTGTCCCGATGGATCCCACCTGCAGAGCTGCACCCAGCTCTGAGTCAGCAGCAGCAGAACCTGGAGCTGAACCAGGGAGGTGCTCCAAGGGCTCCCCTCTGCCCTGGAGCTGCTGGGAGAGCTGGGAATGTTCCCCTGGAGAAGGGAAGGATCCAGGAGAGCTTCCAGCACATTCCAGGGGCTCCAGGAGAGCTGCAGAGGGACTGGGGACAAGGCCTGCAGGGACAGGACCCAGGGAATGGCTCCCACTGCCAGAGGGCAGCCATGGATGGGATCTTGGGAATGAGGAATTCCTGGCTGGGCTGGGATTGCCAGAGCAGCTGGGGCTGCCCCTGGATCCCTGGGATGTCCCAGGAAAGGCTGGAGCAGCCTGGGATGGTGGGATTGGAATGGGATGGGATTTGAGGTCCCTTCCCACCCAAACCATTCCAGGATTCTGGGATCAAGGAGGCTCAGAATCCATCCCGAGGGATTTTTATGGAAGTTGGGGATGGAGAAGGGAAGGGAGACCCTTCCTGGAGCGCCGAGATTCCCAGTGAAGCCTCTGGATCCCAAAATTCCTTCCTGGAGCAGAGTGGGGATGGGGATGGATCCAATGCCAGGCTGGGAGAGTTGGGAATGGAGGGAATTCCCTGGGAAAGGGAGATTGGGGTGGGATTTTGGGAATGAGGAATTCCTGGCTGGGCTGGGATTGCCAGAGCAGCTGGGGCTGCCCCTGGATCCCTGGAATGTCCCAGGCCAGGCTGGACACCGGGGCTGGAGCAGTTTTGGGACAGGGGGAGGGGTCCCTGCCCATGATCTTTAAGGTCCCTCCCAAGCCACTCCATTGTGGGATTCCATGAGTCTGAACTGGCCTTTTCCAGGAACCCCAGAGCTCTGAAAGCCACAAAACCCATTGGAATCCTACAGAACACAGGAAAAGGAGAGCAAAGCACTCCTGGAAAGCTCAGAGGACAAGCAGCTTTCCTTGGCTCTCGTGACCCCTGTGACAAGTGAAGCAGGGACACCTCAGCACAGAGGGGTTTCACTCCTTGTAGGACAACACCAGCTCTGTCTGCTGCCAGAACGCCCTGGAAGGACAGCAATTGTGAATTAATAACTGAGCAGCAACCTGTGCCTGCCTGCTGAGCTTTCCTTTTACTGCACACAAGACTTTCCTTGTTGGAAATGCAGCTTTGCTTTGGAAAAAAAAAAAAACCAAAAACCTTCCTGGCCACTTCTCCACCAGGTTTTACCTGCCTGAGGGAAGAAATCACACCAAAAAAAAAAAAAAATTCTTCTACTATTCTACAGGCATCCCTCCCAATTTCACATGAGGATGGCAAATTTCCCCCAGACAAACCCCTTGGTCATCACTGACCCCATCAACTTTCCTGGGAAGCAGAAGGCACCTTCTGGATGAAAACAGGGATTTGAGGAGAAGGAAATGCTGTTCCAGCAAAGCCTCCAGCCTGCCCTGCTTGCTTTGGAGCTCCTGGTGATTTACATCTGGCTGATTTCCACCCAGCTTTGTGCCAAGAAAGTGGAGCAATAAAGAAAAGGTAGAAGGGAAAGTCAGCTTTTCCCTGGAGACACTTTGCAGCCGAGCTGGCTGCTCTGAAGCCAGCACAAACCAAGTCAGCATTTTCCTCCTCTCCAGCCTCCAAACCTGGTTTTCCTTCCCCAGAAGCACCACAGGAAAAAAAGGTGCATCCCATTTCCATGGTGCCCTTCTCCTACAGAAATAAATCCACTCACTGCCCTCCCCAACCCTCTGCTGCTCCCTCTGAACGTTTCAGCTTGGGGAAAAGAGAAGGCAGGTAAATACTGGATTTTTTATCCATGGAAGAGAAAAGAGCTGGGAAGGGTCTGGAGGGGCTGAGGGAGCTGGGAAGGGGCTGGAGAATTCCTGAGGGAGCTGGGAAGGGGCTGAGCCTGGAGCCAAGGAGGCTCAGGGGGGCCCTTGTGGCTCTGCACAAGTCCCTGCCAGGAGGGGATGTTGGTTTTCTTGGTTTTTATAGAGATGGGGGAAGTGAGAGGTGTTTTACAAGATTTTATTCTATTATCCAGCTCAATAAATAGAAAAACACATTCTAATTCTCTACAACATCTAATCGTTTTACAAAACCCTATTTTAAAACTTCTTTCTACTTCAATCTTTCTCTCAATATCATCTCTATTCTATACCCTTCCTAAATCAACACACCTCATCTCAGTATTTACATACAAATACACAAAACTATGTAAACTTCCTAACAAATTTTACAACTTCTTCACAAAGAAAAACAGTGAATTCTTCACAAAATTCTTCACAAATCCATTTCCCACAAGGGGACAACCAGGGGGGGTTGGGCTGTGCTCCAGGGAACAGGGACAGGAGCAGAGGGAACGGCCTCAGGATGAGCCTCAGGGGGGATTTTGGGGAAATTCCCTCATGGAAAGGCAGGGCAGGGGTGGAGTCCCCATCCCTGGAGGGATTTAAAGCCCTGTGGATGTGGCACTTGGGGACATGGGTGGCCTTCCAGTGCTGGGAATGGTTGGACTTGATGAGCTCAGAGGACTTTTCCAACTAAAATGATTCCATAATCCTGTTTGTTTTTTTTTTTTGTGTGTTTTTTTTTTGTTTGCTTGTTTGTTTTGTTTGTTTGGGTTTTTTTTTTGTTTTTGTTTAATTAGAGAAAACAGATTGGAACAGACTTGTCTAGAACTGTGCTCAGCTTCCACAGGGTGGTGGCACCAGGAATTCCCTCCCTCCATCCCATCAACAGATCACAATCCCTTCAAACAAGAGCTCCACAATCCTGGCAGGGAGATGCTCCAGGCAAGGTGAGAAGAAGCTGGCACGGGAATTTTAAAGCGAATTGGATTTGATGGAAGGGAGCTGGAATGAAGCTGGGATCAGTAAAGCCAAAGGGATGTCCCTGAGTGTGACCAGAGTGACAGAGCCACCTCCACAAGCACAAAATTTCCTTAAATCTCGGGAAAAGCCAAACAGGGATCCAAAAGGGGCAATTAACACCTAATTAGAAGGGACTGTCAATGAGCAAACTCCTTACATGGATCCTACAGGGAGGAAACTGCAGGGAGGACTTCTCTGGGATAACTGGAGAGGCAAAAACATCCTCAGGATTCCACTGTGACCCGAGAGCTTCCCAGGGGAATTCCGCAGAGCCGGAAATCGTCAGGCACCAGAAGAATTCCCAAATGCAAGTCCCGGCTCGGGGGAGCCAGAGCTGGATCCAGGAGCACTGAGGGTGGCTCTGGAGGAGCTCTGTGGCCACAGAGCCGTCCCTGAGCTGCAGGAGCAGATCTCATGTTTGCATCACTCCAACTCCCTCCCAGAGAAGTTGGTTTCCATGGAGATGGGACACACCGGCGGAATCGTGTACAAACCACCAACTTCTCAGACCAGCCAGAAATTTCAAGTGTGTTTTCAGAGAAACATCAGGAGGAGAAAATACAACCTTTGCTTTTTTCTAGGTGTGCTGGCAGGGGTTCCTGTCCTCCTTGGGAGGGTTCAGAAGGGCTGAAACTCTTGTGAAAGCGTTTCCCGTGCCTGTGAAACCACAGGAGCCAGCGTGACCCCAAAGCTGTGCCAGGCCTGACACCAAACCCAAGATCTGAGTGAATTCTGGGCCTCACCACGTGATTCACAGGAATGCAGCAGGTCTGTTAAAAGCAGATTGCTCTGACATATTCAAATACTTCTCCAATTTAGTCTTCAGGGAAAAAAAAAAAAAGTATTATTTTAAGATGTGGCCTTTTCCCTCAAGGGGAGTTTGGGTTAGGTTTTTGTAGATTTTAGTTACTTGTTTTTTTTTTTTTCACTTGCAGAAATCTCCACAGTCATTCAGAAACTGCCTCGAAGCACCTCAGCAAGTGACATGAAGCCCCAAAGGGACAAACATCCCTCTCCTCCTGCTGGAAAATCCTTGGGATGAGATGTTTGCACTCAAAGCTGAGGCAGAGGAGGCCAAGAGCTGAGCTTTGGCAAGGGCTTATTCAGGGAAAAAAAAAAATCTAGAATTATGTCAAGGTCTTGATTTTAAACAAGATAAAAGAGTTTTGTGGCAGGAAGGAAAAAGTGTCAAAGGAAATATTTTAAGCTTAAAATAAATGAAGCTTAAATTTAGCTTTGGCATGGAGCAGGTCCAGTTCTGGAGGCAGATTCCACATCCTCCTCTGCCCATTGCCAGGACCTTTCCTTGCCTGCAAGAAATGCTGAATGGCCAGAGAGGCTGAGGAAGAAGATGCTGAGCTCAGCTCAGACTCCAGCCTAACACTGACTGAAGGAAGGGTGAAACTCAGAACTGCTTTCATCAACACTCCAAGAAAAATCAGGCGTGGGAGAGGCTTCCCACAAACAAACTGAGCCTTGAGCTGCTGAAACACCCCAAGGTCCTGCTCAGGATCCCGGCGGGATCTCCCCGTGGCCTCCAGGAGCAGAACCCAGTGGGATTTTTGCTGTCCTGCTCCCCAGGCCTCTCCAGCACCAAGGGAAACTGAGCTCTCTCCAGTGTGGGGCTGTTGTGCAGAGTTCCTTCCAAGCCCACTGGAAATACTCAGGGATGCATTTCCTGATCCCACCTGCACCAGGTTTTCAACCCAACTGCTTGAAATTCCAGCCTGGCCAAGCTGGGCTTCAACTCCAAACCAGACTGGGAGCCCACAGCAATGGACAGTGCCAGTGGAAATGAGGCAGCTCTGTGCTCACAAAGCTGCTCCAACTTTAATTCCTCCATAATTGGCTTTTGTGCCTCAAATCCAGACTCCCAGCAGGAAGTGCCTCCCACCCCGGTGTTTCCTGCTCCAAGCACACCAGCAATAAGGGCACCCAAAGATATTTTGGGGGTGATTTGTCCCCTGAAGAAGAAAGAAAGGCTGTTGTCTCATAGAATCATAAATTTTGTGTGGGAAGGGATCTCAGAAGCATCCAGTGCCCCCCTACCACAGCAGGGACACCTCCCACTGTCCCAGGCTGCTCCAGCCCCAATGTCCAGCCTGGTCTTAAATAATTCCAGGGATCCTGGGGCAGCCACAGCCATCCGAGCCAAGGTTTCACCACCCTCACAGGGAAGAATTTAATTTCTTCCTAAGATTTAATCTAAACTTATCCTCTCCAGTTTTAGGCCATTCCCCAGTTGTTTGTTCCAGAATTCTTTGCTACTTGAGCCAGAAGCTCCAGCAGTTCTGAGCCTTCCTGGTTCTTATCTGCCAATCCTCAAGGAAAAGAGCTTTAAAACAAATCTCCAAACCCACTGGGATTTCTCCAGCACAGGTGGAGGAAATAAAAGCCAACTGAATGTGGAAATTAAGCTCGAGATTAGTGCAATTCCTTTAAGCTGAAGTAACACAGAGGAAAGTCTTGCTTTGCCTTCAGTGCAGATTTCCCACCACCCCAAGTGAAGGAATCCACCAGGTGGTTTTTTTCAGGGTGGATCACTCCTGAGGCACCTGGGGATTTTTGCTCCTTTCAAAACACTATTAAAAGCACATTTCTTTCAAGAACAAGTGAAATTCTGCTCTTGTGACTCTCGGGTGCAGTAGGGAAGGCACAGAGCAGCTCAGTGGAAAATCAGGATGAACTCCAAGCCTGTGGAAGGGGCTTGCACCCAAAATTCTTCCCTAAGTGCTGAGGCAACACCCACACCTTGGAAAGGCTCATTTGGAAACCCATTTGCAGCCCTGCTCCTTTGATTTTGGGTGATGTTGACAACAGCTCTCCATGGCCTGCCAGGAACAGAATCCTGTGGATTTTTCCTTTCCTGCTCCCCAAGCACCTCTAAACTCCATTTTGCTCCTCCCAATCCTACATGGAAATATTCTGGAGCTGGGGACCTGAGGGTGCAGTGACTTTTACAGATCTCTCCCAAACCCCAGAGGATGGGATTTGTTCCCTTCTCTCCCTGCCAGAACTTCCAGAGGGATCAGATTTGCTTCCCCCCCTCCTTGCCTTTGTTCAAAGTGTTTTAAAGGAGCAGCTCAGGCAGGATTTACACACAATCTCCTTGGGTTTTTAGCACAAATTCCAAACCTGAAACACAGACCTGGAGAAGTTACAACAACCACAATTTCCTTTTTTTTTTTCTCTCACACCAAAGCAGAAAAACCCCAATTGATTTAGGAACAAGCACCCTGCTTACACGTAATTTTCCTTCTTTCCAGGTCACCTGCCACGTAAAACCACCACAAAGCCACACAGCAGGAAACTGCAGCCCAGGGTTGCAACAGGACAAGGTGCAGGAGTTTCCTGCATGCCAGGGGTTTGTACAGAAATTCCTCCAGCAATCCAACGTGCCACTGTCACAGCTATTAAATCAATTATCCTCCTCATCCTTCCAAAGGAATGGGGGCAATGGGGCACTGTGGCTTCCCCAGTGCATCCCACAAACACATCCAACATCCCAGGGCTGCCTGGGAACAGCCAGGCTGCACTACTGGGTTTGTCCCTCATTTTTATCCACCACACGTGGCTACTTCTATTTAAAGAGTTCCTTAATAAATCTGACTTTATCACTCAGCATTCTGCTAAGTCAGGTGGGATGGCACTGGATGGATCAGTCCCCAGAAAATACAAATACACAATTTCCAAGGTTGGCTCAGTACAAGTAGTTCCCATCAAGTCATGAACCTTGGAAAAGCAGAATCACGGGCTGGTTTGGGCTGGAATGGACCTTCAAACCATCCAGTTCCACCTGCAGGGACACCTTCCACTGCTCCAGGCTGCTCCGAGATCAACCCAGCCTGGCCAACTCTGCTTACAATGGAAATGAAAAAGACTGATACAGGGGTAGGTAAATCACCAAACCACCTGCAAAAAGTTCATTTAATCACCAAACCACCTGCAAAAAGTTCATTTAATCACCAAACCACCTGCAAAAAGTTCATTTATCAGCCTAGGAAGTCCAGGAAATCAGGCTGGTGCTTCCCTTAATGCCAGCAACTCCTCCTGATCCAGCTCCCACCATCAGCCTTTGCACCAAGAACGACACTCGCCTGCAAAAAGCCATTCCCAGTCTTGAGCTTCCCAGGGGTTTTTGGCCTTTCCCAAGGGATTCATGGCACAGGATCTTCCTGCAGGTTGAAGGTCTAAAGATACATTGTGTTGCAGAGGAAGACATGAGAGAGCCAGGCTGGAATGAACAGTGATCCCCACAGGAGCCGAGCAGGGAGCCAGCAAAGCCCCGGGAGCTTTCTCTGCCTTTGGGAAGGTCTGAGCTCGCCAGCACCAACAAACCACGGCCAGGCAGAGCTGGGCAACACCAGAGCCAGGCTGCAGGCTGCCCAAACCCCAGCAGAGCTGCCATGCTGAAGGCAGCCATAGAAAACAACGATTTTTAATTTTTTTTAAATAGTTTGCAGGCTTTGGAGATCCTCCTTGGCTCAGCAGCTGCGCCAGAAGGAGCAGGAAGAGGTCCAGGCTGCTCTCAAACACTGGGGATTTCTCTGACTGTGGGAAATCTCTGATGACAGGAAGGCAGGGATTAAAACTGTGGAATGGTTTGGGTGGGAAGGGATCTTGAAGACCACCCACATCTACCCCCTGCCGTGGCAGGGACACCTCCCACCATCCCAGGCTGCTCCAGCCCCTTCCAGCCTGGCCTTGGACATTCCAGGGATTCAGGGGCAGCCCCAGCTGCTCTGGGAATTCCAGCCCAGGGCCTCCCCACCTACCCAGCCAGGAATTCCTCCTCTCTCAGCTTTCCCCCTCATCCTGTCCCTCCAGGCCCTTCCAAATCCCTCTCCCTCCTTTTCTAAGCCCCCTTAAAGCACTGGAAGGGTTCATTAAAGCCACCTTGGCACAGGTGACAGCAGCACAACCAGAGGAAAGGAAAAAGGGAATTTTTTTGTAACAGCCGAGCAGAGGGTGTTGGTGGAACACAGAGCAAAGTCCTGCTCATTGCGGCCAGGATTCCTCCAAAACAACCTCCAAGGTGTGGAGAGGGGGCTGCAGAAAGGTTGGGATGTTTCCCTGGGAGAGTCTGAAGGTGCTCTCACTGCTGGAAGCCCTTGGGAGTCCAAGTTCCCTCCCCAGAAGCACCAAAGCAGGACACAGGGCTGAGTTGGCATCTGCTGGCACCAGGAGCAGCTCATCCACACTGCTGCTCCCAGTCCTGTTCCAGCACATCTGCTCAGGCTGATCCCTCTTCCCTCCCAGCTCCCTAAAGCCGTGTGGAGGGCAGAGCCCAGGGGAGGTGACAAATCAGCCAGCCCTAAATTAACGTGCTCGTATTTCGCAGAGCTGCGGCAAGGAAAACTCACCTGGAGGTTTCCCACAGGAATAAAAATACCTGGGGTTGTCATGTGGATCAAAAGGAAAACATACCAGCAGCCAGTTTAAAACTGGGGCTGAGCTCTGGGTTCAGGCCTGGAATACACCCCACACTGTCAGGATAAATGGTGCTGTCAGGACACTGCAATTCCAGCTTCTGGCTGTGTTTGGGGTGAAGGCAGAGCTTGCTCATAATTAGTTAAATTGAGCTGAAACAGAAGATTCCTTGACATCCCCTCTTTGAATCACCATTATAGAAAAGACAAAGGAACACCACTGCAACCGCACTAAAAACTAATTAACAGTTGAGTCGTTAGCAGGTGCAGCTGCCTGAAAAGTGGGATTTTGTCACCAAGTTTGAAGTGTCTCCTCCTTCAGAGAGGAGCTGATAAAAACCCCCCGAGTTTTCCCCAGCACAGAACAAAAAGGCTGGAGCCGACCTCTGCCAGATGCTCTGAATTCCAGGTGACCTCCGGCAGAGCCAGGCAGCTTTTCAAAGACACACATTTACCACAGCCTTCTTTAAGAAGTCAGAATTAAGCAGCCTTGACACACTTGAAGCCGTTCTGGAGGACAATATTACTAATCCACAAATAAGAAAAAAATCCCAATTAACCAGTGTGCTGCTGCAAAGAACCAGGATGCTGCAACAATCAAGGAAGTTCAAATAAAGACAGCTTGGAATTACAGAACCAGCACACTGCTCCCAGCAATTTTCCCTTGAGCTGCCACAGTGACTTATTTTCCTCCCCTTTACTCATCTCTGCCATTTGACAATTTTAGCAGAGATGTGGGGCTTGGGAAAAAAAACAAAAAAAAAAAAAAAAGTGGGAACATTCCTTCCTTGAGATAAATTTTAAGGGTAATGAGAAAAGTGGTTTTCTCCCTTTATCCCGAGCTGCTCCCACCCTAAACCTACACAAATTTCCAGCAGCAGCCAGAGTGCAGCAAGCCACAGTTTTTTGGGATATGGAGCTGATCCATACACAAAAATGGGCCGGGATTCTCCTCTTGGCCACCCTGGCAGCCCTGTAAGGGACTCAAACCCTTGATCCATACAGAAACTCCATTTGCTGTTACTCTTCCCTGCAATTCCACCTCCACTTCTCCTCCAGGAACTTCCCAAACCAAGCTCAGCGTTGTCCCTGCCCAGTGGGATTTAAAAAAACCAAACAGGGATTTCAGGAGAGGCAGGGCTGGCTGGAGGGCACAGCCCAAAAACAGGGATGGGGCAGGAATTTGGATCCAGAACCTCCCTCTTCTGGCTCACAGGCTAAACTTAGCCCAGCGTGGTAATGACCTAAAAACCAGCTGATGTGGCTTTCTGTAAGGCCACTTCCTGAGAGAGGGATGTGCACGTGGCAAAGTCCTGCTGCCTCCTGGGTGACTTCAGGAGACTCAAAATGGGAACTGTGGCCATTATTCACACCTGCACCCAAAGATCTGCCTCAGCCAAGTGGTTCCTGCTTCTGACCCATCCTATATCCTGAAAGAATTAGGGGGAAGTTCCCTTTTCAGGGTTTTTTTTGCTGTTTGAAGCACATCACAGCCCCATCCAGCTTTTCCTGGGATGCTCAGCAGCACATTCCCAGCTGGCCCTGGAAATAAAACCAAACCTGCAGGGGATTATTGAGTTCACCTATCCCAGGTTTCACCTCTGGTGCTTTCCAAGTCTGGAGAGAACTGGCAAGAGGAACTCACACACAGAATATCCTGAAATGCTTTAATGACACTGAACTTTGCGTGGCACTGGGGAAATCTGTGATTCTGGAAGCCACCAAGAGCCACAGAGGACAATTTAAAGGACTCAGTGGCTACTGGGCTGAAAAAAAACCCTCCACAACTCTTTAAAAAACCCCATTAATGCATCTCCCGAGCCTGCAGAATCCTGTTATGTGCCAGCCTCACTGAGCAGGAAGCCCCTGCAAAAAGCTGAAGTCCAAAAAGAAGCAAAGTACAGCAAATTCAACATTTATCAGCACAGGACTAAAATTTGCCTCTAACAAGACAGAGATGATGGTTCAGACTCAAAGTAACCAGTTAATATGGAATTTTGGGGTGGAAAGGACCTTAAAGATCCTCTGGTTCCCTCACCTTCCCTAGACCAGGTTTGGTGTGTTAAAGTTTGCTGTGTTATAACATAAATTCTTCTCACACACAGTTCTCATTTATCCCACCAACTCCAGAAAAAAAAAAATCTAATGGGAAAAAAGCCCCAAAGCCCCGTTGAGGCACCAGCAGCACCAGGGCCCTCTCAAGACACTCTGCCACAACACAATCCCTGCACAAACCCCACAAACCCTTTTCTTCCTACATTTAAACAGGTGGAACAGGCCAATCTTTGCTTACCCCTCAGTCTTTTCCAATACATGCTGCTGAAGTGAGGAAAATTTCTGAGTTTTTTCTTCCAGAGAACTGACATTTAGAAAGCTCTGGCAGTTTGGGACCACATCTGAGGAGCTGCAGGGATCGTTGTGATGCAGCTGAGGGAGAGCAGCTCCCAATCCCAACAGGAGGATCTGACACCAGCCAAACACGCCCCTCTCCTCCTCAATCCATTCTCTCAAAGTGTAAAAAATTAGTTTAGCACCAGGATTAAACACAGAGCTTTGCAGTGGGTCGGCAAATTTCCTGATTTCAGAGCAAAAGCAAAGTTGTGGCAAACCTTGAAATGCAAAATGGGGCCCTCCCAGGGACGAAAGGGATCCACCAGGAGCACATTATTGCTCAGCAGCTCATTTTTAGGGGATCTTTGGTTTCACCTGGCAAGGCTCAAGGCTCGATTTTACTTCAAGCAGTGACCAGTGACTCAAGCAGGGTTCACAGTTTAACAGTGAATGTGCTCAAAGCATGGGGGAGGATTTCCTCAGTCCTGCCAAAGTGGGGCTTTGAGGCACTTGCCACTCCTCTCACGGGTGTTTTGGAGTAGAACACACTGGTTTTGCCTCCTGCCCAGTTTGCAGAAGGAGGTGATTTTCTGGGGAATTTTTGCTCCAAACCGGGCAAACATTTAAAATTATCTTTTCATGGCAACACCAAACAAAACACGGCAGAAACCATGAGGTAATAAACCCAGTGGATTCTGAGCTTTCTCAGCAGTTGTGAGCATGACAAAATCTGTTTAACTCCAAGACCCTGGAGCTTTCCAGGAGGCACATGAGTTGAAAAAAGCGAGGAGCAGGGTGAGTTAACACCTCCTCACATACCTTCCCTTTCAAGGAACACAGGCTCTGGCTCCGACTTACCGGGATCTGATTTCTGACATCCCAACTTTTCAACCCAGCCCTGTGTCCCCCCTTCCCAAAGCACATTCTCCTGTTGGGATCTGAGCTTTCTCCAATATCCAGGCACGGATTCCTCCCCTGAGCCAGGAGTATTGAGTTACCAACGATGTTAAACAAAGCACTGATCACTCAGCTTCCTTATTTCTACTGCTTCCCTCAATCCAACACTGACACAGCCTCCAAAGTAAAAAAATAAACAGTGAGGAACAAAAAAAAAGTAGGAGGTGCCTTCAGGAGCAGCAAGGAATAAATCAGTGTAACCACGCTGAGTCACCTCAGAGATCTGACATTCCCAGGATGACTGCTGCACTCCTGGAAGGATTCCTCCTTTATTGCAGCCCTGTTAACTTTGGCATTGAGGATTCCCAAGCAAGGCCATTCCCAAAACTAGTGAAAATCAGCCCCTGACTATCTTCTTATCCAAAGAAAGCCCCTGCTGGTTTCCAAACCTGCCTCCAGAAACTCAGCAGCCCAGCCAAGGGGGATGTGGGTGCCTTGGGGAAGGATCCCAGCACTGCTGAGCCACGGGCAGGGGCAGAACATGAGCTCAGCACGAAAGCAGCCGGGGCATTGTGAGGTTTAAAACCTGCCTGGCTGCCATGTGAGACCGGTCCAGCCCTCCTGGCTTTGCAGATCTGAGGGGGAAGGTCAGCGAGTCTGAATTAATGGCATCAGACAGAAGAAAAACAAAATCAGTTTCAGTGCCTTCAGCAGAAAGGAGAGGGTGATGGAGCGGTGGCTTCCTCTGATGGAGCAGCTTCCACCCGATTTAGCAGCAGGGAGAAACCCCTCCCCATTCCCAAAAAGGAAGAAAAACCAGGGAAATGAAAGGAGAATTTAAACAAAAGATCCATTAGAAAAGGATTTTCCCCTGAACAAATCAGTTTGGGAACAGCCTGGAAGCAAAGGCGACTTTTGGGCTTCATCTCTCACCAATTCCATGCTGTGTTCTTGCTGCCCAGGGAACGGTGGGGTTCCCAACCCTGGAAGTGTCCAAGGAGAGTGGAAGGTGTCCCAGCCCATGGTTTGGGTGGGAACTGGATGATCTGGAAGCTCCTTCCCACCCAAACACCCTGTGGGCCAAGTTCTGCTCCTCCAGGTTCCTCTCGGTGCACATGTCCCAATATGATGTTTTCAAAAGCCAACGACTCCCCTCCCCAAGTGCATCTGAAAGTTAAACCTGGCCCTTTCCAGCCCAAAAAGAGATCTGGCTTCACACCACTCACTCCACCAAGCAGGGCTCAGAGGAGCAGCTTCATTTTGTAAAACTGAGTCTCAACTCTTCACCTGCGGCCACGCTGGTGCTCCAAGAACTGCAGAGCCCAGCTTTAACACAGCACTTTGATTGAGAAACTCCTTTGTGAGCAGAATCACTCAACCTCTGCTCAGACCAGGCAGGGTTGTGCTGCTCTCATGCAGCTTTCCTGCTGCACAAATCGGGTGTCTCCTCGGACACAGCCTCGGAGCAGGCCTGGACCTGCCAGCACTAAGGCAAAACAAAGCACCACAGCCCACAAAAAAAAAAAAAATTGCCAGCGTGGTTAAGTTAATAATTGATCAATCTTTTCAACTTTGCAGCCATTAATCTACCACGGTGGAGGTTAATCTGGGACACTCAGGCTCAGTATCACACACTGGTTTCACTTTTTCAGGGGTTACGCTTGGTGAGTTGTGTGAAGAGCTGATGCTACCCTAAAATCTGTTTGGTTTTATCAAAATTTTACAGCCAGCCAGTGTCTGTCCCCGGCTGGAACATCCTCAAGCTCACCTTTCCACGCCATTCCTGGCTCCAGGGCTGGGAGCAGGGAGCCTGGGCTCCTCCTCCCTCAGGCCATTCCTTCATTATGCAGGGCAGCACCTCACTCCTCTCCTTCCCACAAAGCCTGTCCCAAACCAGGCTTGAGGAAAGATCCCACCCCAGTGCCCAGGAGCTGGGCTGTGACACAGCTGTGACACTGAGAAGGCAGCAAGGATCTGCACAGCTCTCATTTCCACCCCAAGTCCCCCCTGCCACTGCTCAAAGCCAGGTAAAAGCCCCCTGGAATTTGGCAAATAATGCAAAATTTATTTAATAATCAGCTGTCAGCTTTTAACCTCAACCATTGAGAGGAAATGACACAAAGCCTGCAGGGTGAAGCTCCTCTAAAAGGCAGCAAGTCATAAATGTAGACTTTTCCCAAAGAAAACGTTAACAAATTCAAAACATTCATTTTGAAGGAAATAACACCAAAAACCCCCAAACAAGCCAGAGATTGCAAAACCTTTCAGAATTATCCACCCAGACGTTCTATTTGTACAATCCCTAAAAAAAAAAATGTATTTTACGTTGCTGTCTTGTAGTGATTCCAAGGAAATCACGCACAGGGAAATGCAGCAATTTCTGGAAAGCAGCATCTGACCCTCAGCAAAAACACTCCAAAATGGCTCTGGCCCTTGCTCAGTCATGAACACCTGGGAGCCTCCATCCCCTCCTGGATGGGGATCATGCAGGATGGCCAGCCCTGCTCTGCATTCCCAGTTCACAGGGGTGAGAGCTGACAGACCACCGGCTCGCTTTACATCTGATCCACCCCTCCACTCATCTGCAACACCTCGTGCCAAGTGATTTGGGAGCCATTTGGCTTCTCCTGGAAGGCTGCATCAATCTGCTCCAGGGAATCAGTGAAGTGATTTAAGATTAGAGGACGGCTCCTGCAAGCTGCAAAATAAATCAGTGGCCAAGTCCTGAATCCAGAACCAACCCTATCATTACTGGATACACAAGGAGCAGCAAAATCGCTGTTTTCCAAGAGATTAAATCCAACCCCCAACCTCAGACAGAGCTTCAGGGAGGCTGAGGAGCTGGGAAAAGATGGAGAGTGAAGATGGGGAGGCAGCAGCTGGTGGTGAGGGGTCATAAAGGTGATGGGATGAGGGGGGACAGCAGATGGAAGTGCTGGGAAAAGACTGCTTTGGTGATGGGAGATGGGTGATGGTTATTCCAGGGGTATCCACACCAAGGCACAGACAGCTCTGAGCTACCCAAGGAGGTGAAAAAAGGGATAAAAGCAGCAGGGCAAAGAAAAGCGAGACCAGCACGGCTCTGCCAGCAACAAAACCAACCCAGCCCATTCCCCTGGACGTGCTGGGGGATCCATCCCACCCCAGAGCTCATCCAGAGGCTCCTGCTGCAATCCACACGGGCTGCACCACCCGTGGAAAGCAGAGATGGCAGGGCCGGGTGATCCTGCAGTCAGGGGAGCTCTGTTTGGTGAGGAAAAACAAAGAGCAGGGCTCTGCTCATGATTCCAGAAACACACGGACAAAATCCACGGGGAGATGGAGGCAGTGAAAGGAGGGAGCTGAATGCACACAGTGGAGACACACAATGAAGGGCTGAGCTCTGACACACACCCACATCCCTAATTCATATTTTGTAATTATAAAAAATAAAAAATGCTATTCAGCATTTTTGCTGCTGGAATAAAGTCCAGGACAGCAGGAAAATTCAGGCACCTCTGCCTCAGCGTGGGATCACCTCTGACTTAAGCAGACAGTGAAAGCAGGAGGAATTTGGCTGGGAATCTGCTCCATATGGGAGCCTGTCACTTTAACTGTGGGCTCTCTCCTTCCTTCCCAACAACCTGTTAAGTGTTTATCCCATGATTAAATCAGGTTTCAGAAGGGCACCGAGCACCAACAGGTGCTGGGAACATTTGGTGAGCTGCACCCAGCTCTGGCTGCTTCCAGAGGCACCTTCCCTGCCCAACAGCCCCATTCCTGCTGCTCTGCTTGATGGGAGGGGGCAAATCCCAGAAAACCCACGGGGGAAAGGCTATCAAGGCTTTCAGTCAGGAAAAAAGGAAATAAAGAGGGGAAAAGTCTATAAGGACTTGCAGTTTAGGAATAAAACCCAAGGAAACAAAGAGGGGAAATCTCTACCAAAATTTGAAATTTAGGGGAGGAAAGCAGAAAACAAAGAATGAAAATGTCTATAAGGGCTTTCAATCTAGGGAAAAAACCCAAGGAAGAAAAAAAAAAAAGAAAAAGAAAAGAAAAAAGAACAAAAAGCCCAAGACTTGAAATTTAGGAAAAAAAAAAAAAAGAAAACAAAGAGTGACAAAGTCTATCAGGACTTTCAAACTTGGAAAAAACCCCAGGAAATAAAGAGGGGAAAAGTCTATAAGGACTTGCAGTTTAGGAATAAAACCCAAGAAAACAAAGAAGGGAAAACTCTATCAAAATTTGAAATTTAGGAGGAAAAAAGAAGAAAATGAAGAGGGGAAAGTCTATCAAGGTTTTCAATATAGGAATAAAACCCAAGGAAACAAAGAAGGGAAAAGTCTATCAGGACTTGAAATTTAGGGGGAAAAAGAAAACAAAGAGGGGAAAAGTCTATCAGGACTTTCAACCTAGGAAAAAAACCCAAGGAAATAAAGAGGGGAAAAATCTATCAGGACTTGAAATTTAGGGGGGGGGGAAGAAGAAAACAAAGAAGGAAAAATTCTATCAAGACTCTATCAGGACTTTCAACCTAGGAATAAAACTCAAGGAAACAAAGACAGGAAAAGTCTAGCAAGACCTGAAATTCAGGGGGAAAAAAAGAAGAAAATGAAGAGGGAAAAAGTCTATCAAGGCTTTCAATCTAGGAATAAAACCCAAGGAAACAAAGAGGGGAAATGTCTATCAAAATTTGAAATTTAGGGGGAAAAAAAGGAAAACAAAGAGGGGGAAATTCTATCAAGACTTGAAATTCAGGGGGAAAAAAGAAGAAAACAAAGAGGGAAAAAGTCTATCAAGACTTTGGGTATAGGAACAAAACTCAAGGAAACAAAAGAGTGAAAATGTCTATCAGGATGTTCAGTTGAGGAAGAAAAAATCCAAGGAAACAGAGAGGAAAATAAATCCATGAGAAGTTTCAGTTTAAGCACTCCTGTGCTTTTGTTGCCCCCAGGACTCAGGGCAGGGATGATGCCCGAGATGTAACAGCCTGTGCAGGAATTGTCCCTGTGGGAATCCCCTCCCCCTGTGCTGGCATTCCCATGGAGGCAGCACAGCTGGAATTTTCTCCTGCAGTGATCCTGTATGAGCTCCCAAGGAGGCACTCCACGATTTACTCCCTCAGCTTCCAGACTGTCTGCTCCCCCAGGAACAGGGCAGGACGGGAATTAAGGGAGAGTTTGAAGGAGAAATTAATTTAAAAAAACCCAAAACATTAAAAAAAAAATCATAATTTAATGCCAGCGTATGATGATGAGCAGAACCAGGACAGAAGAGAATTAAATGTAATTTTCCCCTGGCAAATGAAACCATGCAGGGCCTCGTGGAGGGGCATCTCCTGCTTCATCCAAAATGTTGGGAGCTGACAGGGTCTGCAGGATTGGGAGCTCAGCTCCCATCATCAGCTCCTGCTGCCCAGAAACGCCGAGCACGTGAGAGTCACTCCAGGAGATGTTTCCAAAAGCTCACCAGGATTGGAAAAGTGTCGTGGTGACACTTCAAAACAATCCCCTACTACAAATCCAAGCACAGCTTCCCTAGGAAAGCCAGGAAAAGCAGCTGGCACAACCTCTTGGACCCAGTGGAGGGGAGAGCAAGGAGAACATCTGACAGGGAATGTTTGTTTTCCTGAAATCCCGTGTTCACTTTTGGGGTTTTTAAACTGTTACAACAAAGAAAAGGCCTCTAGAATTTGTTTAATCAGCATTTAGTGCTCCAATGCTACTTCAGAACTGGGAATCTGGGAAGCATCATCCTGCCAGACTACTCAGGGTTCCAAAAACTCTGCTCCAAGTCTAGGGGATGAGGGGGAAATAATTAAAATGACCCCTATTTTTTATTATTTTAAGCAGGCTCCAAGAGGCACTCTGCTCCGAGCGGCCCTAACCAAATCCCTGTTTCCCAGTTTGAACTCCATGACTGTGGCAATTCCATGATTAAACAGGTGCACTTGGCTTTCAGGCCTGTTTGAGCAGCCCCAGCTCCCAAATTCACCCCGGTCCACCTGACAAGGCAACAAAGGGAGAGTGAAATTCCAGCTCCAGCCAATTTTTTGGAGAAACAAAGCCATGCAGCCACCAGCAAAGACTCCAAATTCTGCTCTAAAAGCAGCAAGATGATACCCTTGGATGTTGTCATTTAGGCAACAAAGGTTATTTATTTTCCTCCAGTTGGTTTGGGCAGAGATTTATGGATTTGGAATTCTCCTGAAGACAGGCACCACCTCCCAAGCCACGTTTACCTGATTTGATTTATAAACCACCACCTGTGACAGCCTTTCTGGGAAAAAGGGGGGCTCTCCCAGTTCTGGGAAGGGGCTGCTGCCACGTCTTTGTGCATTTTGAAGCATCACCACACGACTCCCCTCATCCCTGGAGACCTCATTAAAACACAGCCCCAGAAGTGGAGCAGAAAGAAGCATAGCGTGACATTTGAAAATTTACATTAAAGTTTCCAGAAATATCCATCCTTTAAAACAAAACAAAACAAAAAAAAGGAAAAAAAAACCTCAAACAAAACAACAAAGCCCCACCAAACCCTACCAAAACAAGACATTCCAGTGCACACGCTCTTCCCTGGGGACAGGCCAAAGAGAACAACGCCACGTGACCCTGCCATTGCTCAACGCTGCTCTTGGAAGGTGTTCAAGTGGGATGATAAGTGCGGTGTAAGCCTATAATGACCAGAAAAAGGAATTTATCCCAAATGTAAACTCTGTCCTAGCCTTTGCCTCCACGGAGCAAACACGGGTGGGGGAGTGCTGAGATTACAAAACGCTCTGCAGGTAAACTAAGGAGCTTTGTACCTTTATTCTCCTTGACTCAGGACGAGCCTAAAATTAGCAGGGAGAGCGACGCTCCGTGAATTACGCTCCCGAACCCCCGGCTCTGCAAACCGGGCAGCACAGGGAGATTCAAACAAAGCTGGCCACTATTTATAATTCCTTTCAGGCACAAAACAGGGTGACACTTCCCTCTTCCAGCTCTGACGCTTAAAAATAGAGCTCGGGGACTACAAGCCAGCCAGCAGCGTTTCTCCACAAAAGGAGGAAAATAAATCAGCACTAAATAAACTGCGGGCCAAGGGGAAGCGGCGAGCGCAGCGGAACAATAAACCCCGGGGCTGGGAGGGGAACGGCGCCGGGGTGGGGGTTTGGGGGTGCCGGGGTGGGCCCCAGGGGTGTGAACACCCGCCAGGGGCACCCCGGCAGCTGCAGCCTCGCTCCGCCCCGGGCCCGGTTTCCGGGTAGTAACAGAGCAGCCAATCCGCGGAGCTGCGAGAGCTCGAGGCCTTTTCCCTGCAAACACGGCTGCGAGGCTGGCACTCGCCCCAAATCCGGGGGGAGCACCAGGGGAGCCCCCGCTCTGCCATCCCCCAGGTGGGAGCTACCTGGAGGGATTCCCAGTGGGATAACCCTACGCTGCCAGGCCGCTGGCGAGCGAGGCCGCAGGCGTTTTGGGGAGCATGGAGGCTCCCTCCAAAAGCCCTGCTCTGACGGGTCACGGGTTACCCAGGAAACTTCGGCTGGAGCCCCCCAGAAAGGGAAGGAGAGATTCTGGCTCTCCGTTGCCAGCCTCAGCAGCACAACCCCAGTCCGGAGGGAGACAATGAGTGCCGGGGAGCTGGAGCACATCCTGGTCCAAGAGATTGTTCCACACGTTCCCGCAGGGCTCTGCCCTTCCTGCAGCCCCACGGAGAGCAGCCACCTCTCCCCTCCCCTGCTCACAAAGAGGCATCCACAAAAGGACACGGACGTGGCAGGATTGAGAATGGCAATCACAAAAAGGCCTCGCTCGGCTCCTAAACCTGTCAGAGCAGGAGACGGCAGGAGTGGCATTCACCCTGCTCCGTGCCCCCTCCCTGCTGGGAAAGGTAGCCCTTGGCAGGCCATAAATCCATACTGTTATTCTCCATTGGAGACGTGGAAAGGGGATGAAAAGGGAAACTGTAATGAAAATGGCAGCAAAAAGGGGAGGGGGGGGGTAAAAAAACCCCAAACCCTCCACAGCAACAAAACCCTGAAAGCCCCAGGAGGAGATGCCCTCAAGCACATTCCTTCAGACGAGTCCCTTCTCTGGTCACCACCCGGACCCTCCTCGCTGCCGTGTCTCAAAGGAGACCCTGATTTCAGATCAGCTTCCAGAGGGGGAGATTCCCCAGGGAAGCGTCTGGGGAGCCGGGGCCTAGCGAGCTGCTCACCCCGGGCGAGTCAGGCAGACAAACAAAAAAAGGCCGGGGAGGGAGGGACGGAGGGAGAGAGGGAGGAGTGGTGAGGAGTCATCTGACACATCCAACTTCCTAAGTTTGTTGTCCGCAGGAGACCGACTGCTCTAACCCTCACCCCTTGGAAAACAAGGAAAGCAGAGCCGACAACAAGAGCTCTGCTTTTGCAAAAGCCATTAGGGGTTCCTTTTGTCAGGGGGCAGAACGAGCAGAGCAGAAACTGCCCAGCACGGAGAGGAATCCCAGATATTCGGGGCTTTCTACCTACCCAGCTCCTAGAAACACACAGCAAAGCCACTTCGCAGGGAAAACCTGCTCTTTGTCCTCCAAAATGCTGCGATCGCTGGAGAAGCCGGCAAGGAACCGAACAAAAAGGGAGGGGGGGAGGAAAAAAGGAAAAGAGAGGGGGAGGGGAAAGGGAAACAGAGCAGCAGCCGATCAGGTTGGGCCTCGGCCCCGCTCTGGCCCAGAGCTCTTCCCAGGGTATCCCTAGGAAAGGTTTTCCCCCCTCACTACACAGCTGGAATTCCCGACCCTCCTCCCGGTGCGATTAAGCATCGATCGCAATTGGCGGAGTCTGACATGTGTGTAACTTTAAACCCCCGGATAAAAATAGCTCCGATTCGAGCACCATCAGGACTCATTTCCTATTTGCTTAAAAACAGGCGAAAAATACACCGAGAGCAGCTTTGTGGGGAGAAAGGCGCTGCGCGAACGTCAGACAAGTTTCCTTCGATAAGCCACAAACAGGAGCGCTGCTGCTGCTCCTCCCTCTCCTCCCCCCCCCTCCAAAAAAACACCACCAAATCCAGATAAGTTTGTTTATCTCTCTCTGGGAACTAAATCAGACCCGTTTCTCGACCCCTCGAAGCAGCACGGCAGAGGCACCAGCCCCGAGTCCTGCTGAGGGAGGTCGGGCACGTTCAGGAGATCCGAGAAACATTTCATCCACTCTTGTCATTGCCACCCTTTCCACGCTCACACCGCCACCTTGTAAACAAAAACTATTAATAAAACAATCCTAGAACCGAATTCCCAATGGTATTTTTTCAACGCCACCCACTCTCCAGACAGAGAGAAAAAGGGATTCACCGCCCCGTAAAGGGCCAGGAATAAAAACAAGGAGGAAAAATATAAACAGATTTATGTAGGAAGAAGGGGAAAAATAAAAAGTAATAAAGCCTAACCAAACCTGGAGGGTTACATAAACCTCTTGGGAGACGGGCTCGGGCCCTGATGCCCTTCACCCACCCCTGGGTCTGCTGAGCCAGACCCCGAGGGACCCCCCGCCCCATCCTCCCCAAAAAATTAAATCCCTAAGCCGGCACCAGAAGCTTCATGAACAGCGGGGTGAAATGGTGGAATAAATAATAATAATAAACCCCCCAAAAGCCTTTCTTTGGGCTGTGGCTGCTGGAACTGCTCTCCCCTTCTTCACCCTCCCCAGGGCAGGCGAGGGGAGGTGCGGGGCACCCAGATTGGGGGGGCATCACCGAGGGGAGTCCGCAGAGACACCCCCAGGGCCGCCTGTCAAGCCACAGAGGGGGGAAAACCCCCCAAAATACGGCAGAAGGGGGGGTTAGGCCTCCCCTGGCGAGGGGGGAAGGGCAGACCCGACCGCAGCTCCGGGGAGAGGCCGCGGGGTGCGGCTGGGGGGGTTTGGGGGGCGCTCCCCGCGGTGCCCCCCGCCCTCCCACCCCTCTGCAGGCCCGGCGGTGTGAGGGGGGGGGGAATCCTCCTCCCCCGCGGGCCCGGAGCGGGGAGGCACGGCAAGGATACAGCTTGACCACGTCGGTGTCCATCCGCCTCTTGCCCGGGCTGGGGGACGACATGGTGGCCGCGGCCGCCCCCGGGGCTCCGGGCGGGCTGTCAGCGCCGCCGCCGCGGGCCGGGGCCGCCCGGCGCCGAGGGGAGCGGGGAAGCGCCGGGCAGCGAGGCGCTGGGAGCCGCCGCTGTCGCTGTCGCCGCTGTCGCCGCCGCTGTCGCCGACAGGGAGCCCCCCCCCGCGCCGCTCGCGCTCCCTCAGCCGCTCCGGCCGCCTCTGCCCCAGCCTCTCTCTGGACCCCTGACGTCACCCGCGGTGACGTCACCGCCCCGCGGCGCTGCCATTGGCCGCGCCCTCAACGCTCCGCCGGCCCCGAGGCACGCCGGGAGTTGTAGTTCTGAAGGGGAAGGGGGGGGAATGGTGGCTGGGCTGCGGGTTCGAGGCCCCGCCAAGGTCGCAAGGTCCAGTTCTTCCCTTTCCAAGGTTTCCGCAATTCCTCCCGTATGCCCTGTGTCTCCCCCGTTCCCCATGGATTCTGACACTCCTTACTCCCCCAT
The DNA here is from genome assembly GCA_003676055.1 of Chloebia gouldiae. NCBI lineage: Eukaryota > Metazoa > Chordata > Aves > Passeriformes > Passeridae > Chloebia > Chloebia gouldiae. The sequence continues at coordinate 147,978 of QUSF01000171.1, read as the reverse complement.
TTTCATTTTGCCCGTTCCCACCGCAGCCAGGGAACCACCTCATAAACTGTGGGGTGCACCTTTGTCAGGGCCGTGCAGTTCCCCATTTCCACAGTTCCCCCTGTTCCCAGTATCTCCCTTGTTCCCCACGGATTCTGACACCCCCTTATTCCCCTCTTTCCCATCCCCAGCTGGGTCAGGGAAGCACCCCACAGAATACAGAGTTTGCCCACGGCAATCCGGGTCAATCCAAGCGGGAATGTGGCGGCTGGCCAGGCCCCACAGCAGGAGTCACCACCCCGGATTTCCGCTGTGACACCGGCAAAGCATTTCCCGGTGCCTCAGTTTACCCACCCGGATGATGACAGCACCAATGGGTGTCTCCCAAACCGATGGGATTCCGCTGTGGAACCTCCACACCCCACATTCCTGACCCCGGCATCATCCCATAAATCTGCCCCGGCGCTTCCTCCCACTGTGGGGAGGAGACACAGCCAAAGAATCCCAAATCCCAAAAAGCCCCAGCATGCCCGGAGTTTGGCTGGGGCAGGAGGTGACACGTCCTGAGGGGACTCAAATCCACACCCCACAGTTCAGGCGGGGATTTGGCAGGGGAACGGGGTTCTCTGAGAAAACTTGGGATAGAGGATCCTGTCTTTCCCAGGCCACAATATTCCCTGACTGGGAGAACTGGACAGGGAGAATAAGGATTTTACTTTTTTTTGAATGCTTCTATTCCATCTGTGAAACACCAGGGATTATTCCAGGATATCAAGGACTACAACCTGTTCCTTTCTTGGAATACCTCAATACCACCCTTACAGCCCCCAAACCTTGGAATGTGGGCGCAGAGGGAATTTTGGGGATCCTCTGAGCACTCCTCAGTGTGGAAATTGGGATGGAGGGGTTGTGGCTGAGTTTTCCCACCCTGGGATGGGAATATCATCCTCCCTGGATTGGGTGCATCCCATGATTTGTGGGGTGCCTCCCTGATCAGAGATGTTGGGGAGCCAGGAGAATCCATGGATAGGGAATGTAGGGAATAGAAGGAGCCATAGGGAGCTGCTGGAAATCATTGGAAAGGGGGGAACCAGAGTTCCAGGGAGATGTACGGAATGGGGAGAGGATGGGGGGCTCTTCCCATCCCATCCTCATCCCTGTGGATTGGGGGGTCTCCCCATTCCCACCCCAACTGCCAGCCCAGCAGGGCCATGGGGTGCAGCAGCCCCTCGTTAGGGCCCTGTAATTAGGGAAAGGAAGGGAACCCACCCAAATTCAGGCCCTGCTGCTTCCCGTGGGATTCCTGCCCAAGAGGGCAGGATCCCAAAACAGTGGATCCCGGGAGAAGCCCCCAGGTGGGCAGGTGCACCCCCAAATTTTGGGGTTCAGGGAGAGCTCGGATCAGCCCTGAGCAGGGCAGCTGCTGCATTTCCAGACACAGGGCAGCCAGAATCCCAAAATCCGTCCAAGGGAATGAGACAGATGAAACCTCAGAGATGGGGCTGGGGAAATGGAGGCAGATCCTTTCCAAAATTAAAAAAAAAAAAAGAGGAATGACATATCCCTGTGCCTCCACCCACATCCACAGACCTGCAGGGAGGGGATCCAGCTGTGCCAGGCTGTGTGTGGAATCCCAGCCCTTCCCAAAGCCCTTTCCCCAGTATCATCCTCAAGGATGGGGATGACACCATTTCCTTCCCAGCCGCCATGGAAACTCACCTCTTCCCAGGTTTTGGGAATCCCACCTTCCAAGCAGAGGGATTCGTCACCCCAAACTGGCCTTCAGCAGAGGGACAGGGATTGAGGCAATGGAAAAACGCCCACAACAGGCAAAGGAGACAACAAAATGTGGAGCGGGAAACAGGGAAGGCAGCGGGACGTTGATCCCATAAGGACAAGAATGCTGAGGGATACAGGAGCCACACCAGGCCCAGAGCTGGGGAGAAGCACCAGGAGGAAGGAAAAGCAGGAAGGAAAAGAAAAAAACAACAAAAATGAAATGTTTATTCCCACCTGGCGTGGCCAGGGAGGTGACAGCGTCCCCTTGTCACCCCCAGCCCATCCCAGCTCCGGGCAGCCCTCGGAGGGAGGGGCACAGCAGCACTTTGTGCAGGCAGGGGCTGCAGCACGGCAGTCGGGGAGGGGTCCCCGCCTGGAGGGGCTCCGGGGCACGGAGCCGCCGCGGGAACCGCGCCGAGCCTGGGCCCCTCCCCGCAGCCCGCTCACGAGGAATTCATGCTCTCCCACTGGCGGAAAATGCGGAACACCTTGCAGGATTTCTCCGAGAGACTCTGGAAAAGGTGGGGACAAAGCAAGGGCCGCAGGTCAGGGCGCTGGAGAGGGACCTGCAGCTGCCACGGGCAAAGGGCACGGAGAGAAACTGCAGCGAAAAATCAGATCTGAAATATCCCAGCTGGCTGCCCCGACAGCGCTCTGTTCCTTGTTTGCATGATCCCAGTTTGCCAGCTGGAGGGGAGAACAAGGGGACGACAAGCAGGAAGCAGGAAGGGACCCAAAAAGCAGGAAAGGAGCCCAAAAAGCAGGAAAGGAGCCCAAAA
>QUSF01000171.1:91889-117107 GCA_003676055.1 Chloebia gouldiae | reverse complement strand
CCCAAACCCGGGAACGCTGTGGGGGGAGCTGGGCTGGTCCCATCCCGACGATCCCGGGCTATGGATCCTGGAATCAGGGATTGGGGGCAGTTATCCTTTTACAAACGGATTTAGGGTCACCCCCTCCTGCAGCCCGGTGTTTCCCAGGTGTTGGGATACCCCCCGTGGGCTGTTCCTCCCCATGGATGTGGGGACAGGGTATCCCACAGGGATCAGCTCTGTTTCAGTCAGCCTGGGCTGGCCCCTGCTGATCCCCCCACTCTGCAATCCCAGAGTATCCCAAAAAACCCTGGGGGTTTGGGGACATCCCCACCATCCTGGCAGGGGAGATCCTGCCTGGGATGTGCCATCTGCTTAGTCCTGGTCCCTGGGAAAAGTGGCTCTTTCCTTCTTCCACCTCTCTCCTAGCAAGGCTGAAGGGTTTTTCCATAACTTTGGGATGTCTGTCACCCCAAATATTCCAGGGGGAGGCCGAGGTGACCCCAGGATCACGGGACTGGAAAGCTCTGCAGTGCTGGCAGAGATGTGGGACACCCTGTGACATTCCCAGCTGCTGTGGGAATCCCTTTTTTCCTTAGCCCTGGAGCTCCTCATCACCTTGAGCTGGATGTGCCCGGATCAGGAATCCTACCCTGCCTCTCACATCCCTCAGTTCCTGTGGGACACGAAGCCCCTCACCAACAGCAGCTGGGAAGGGCTTTTCAATCCACGCTCCCACCCCTGCAACCTGCCATATATTTTCCCTATAAATTCATTTCCCACATGCCACGCTCTGGCCCAGCCTCTTCCAGCAGCACTGGGAATTTGCTGAGTGGCTCCACACCTTCTATTTTTGGCCAAATGCTCAGCCACGTTTCCCTCCTCCCTCAGAAATGCCTTTTTTTGGCAGCGCAGGCCCCGTTCTCTCCCCCTTGCTGCATTTGAAGCGTTGGCTGGAGCGGGTGGGGATTGCATCCTCCTCATCCTGCCTGGATTCTGTCCCTCCTGCACCTGCCCAGCTCAGCCTTGCCTCAAAACCAGCCTGAACCAGCCCAAAAAACCCCAAAATGTTGGACTTTTCTCCCACTTTGCACCTGTTAAGCTCCTATTTATAGAGCCCCAGCAGCAGCCCTTACATAACCACTGGGAGAGGAATTTCCCCCCCTCATTCCACTTCCTCCAACCAGATTTGTTCCTGAGCTCCCAATTCTCTTCCCGAGTTCCCAGCTTTGTTTTCTCAGCTCCCAGTTCTCCTCCAGACTTGTCGGGTTTCATTCCTCACCTCCTGCAGAATTTCCAGGTTTTCTTAACTTCCCAATTCCCCCAAGTTTTCATTTCTGCAGAATTTCCAGGTTTTCTTAACTTCCCAATTCCCCTAAGTATTCATTTCTGCAGAATTTCCAGGTTTTCTTAACTTCCAAATTCCCTTAAAGTTTCATTTCTGCAAAATTTCCAGGTTTTTTTAACTTCCCAATTCCCTTAAAGTTTCTTGCAAACTTTTCAGGATTCTTCTCTTACTTCCAGTCCTCTCCCAGAGTTCCCAGGTTTTATTTCTTAGCTCCCAGTTCTCCTCCAGACTTGTCAGGTTTCATTCCTCACCTCCTGCAGAAGTTCCAGGTTTTCTTGACTTCCCAATTCCCTTAAATTTTCTTGCAAACTTTCAGGATTCTTCTCTTACTCCCAATTCTCTTCCAGAGTTCCCAGCTTTATTTTCTTAGCTCCCAGATCTCCTCCAGACTTTTCAGGTTTCATTCCTCACCTCCCAGTTTTCCTGCAGAATTTCCAGGTTTCTTAACTTCTCTCTAAATTCCCAGTTCTCCTCTTAGTTTTCTTCCAAACTTTTCAGGTTTCTTTTCTTACTCCCAGTTCTCTTCCAGCGTTTTCAGGAGTTGTTCCCCCTTTTTCCCCATGCTATTCCACACCCTGGTGTTTGTAAGGTTTGGAAAGATGAAAAAAAAAAGTCAAATACAGGTGGTTTGTGGTTTGTTCTTCTTTTCCTGCCCACGTTTTCCAGTGTTTTCATCTGGGATGAGGGAATTGGGACAATCTGGACACTTCCATGGATTTTTGCCTCTCCTGGCTCAGCATTCCTGCTCTTGCCTTCAGCTGTAGTTTTCCCAGTCACAGAAGGGTTTGGGATTTTTTTTTTTTAATGGAGAGGTTCAGTTTTTAATACATATTAAAACAGAGCAGAAATTCCAAATATCCCAAACCCCTTTGTGTCATGGAGAATTCCCAAATTAATGGGATAACATCCCAGGGACCTGCTGAGGCTGGAGGGGTGGGCAGGCAAGCGTGCAGTGTACCAAAGACAAAATTCCAAGGGCAGCAGCTGGAATGACATCCCAAGAGTCCAGAACCTGGGATCTCTGAGGTTTGGGAGCAGCCCCACGGGAAGGCAAATCAGGGCCTGGGCTGCATCCACAGGGACTTTGGGAGGGAGAGGTGGGATCATCCTGCTCCTCCAGTGCCCCTGGAATTCTGTGTCTGGTCTGCACAAGTCAGAAATTCCCAGGCAGGCTGGAGAGCATCCAGAGGACATGGTCCAAGGAAGGAAGGGGTGAAGGATTCAAGTCTCTTCTCCCTGGACTCCCAGAGCAGCTGGGGCTGCCCCTGGATCCCTGGCAGTGCCCAGGACCTGGCTGGATGAGGCTTGGAGCAGCCTGGGATAGGGAAGGTGTCCCTGCCCATGGAATGGGATGATCCTTAAGGTCCTTTCCAACAACTCAAGCCATCCTGGGATTCCATTCCATGGTCCTGTGAGGAGGGAGGGCTCAGATGGAACCTCACTGGGGTTTTCCAGTCCTTAAAGGATGGAGGGTCTCCTTTCCATGGAGAGAGAGGACACGGAGCAGTGGGGACAGGCTGCACTGGGAACGTTCATACCAACGGAAAAAAGACATTTTTTCCAGTGAGAATTCCATCATTCCTTGGGCCAGCCTCCCCCAGGATGTGGTGGAGTCCCTGGAGGGTTTCAGGATGTGGCTGCTCAAGGTGCTGAACAGCCTCATCCCAGGTCCTTTTCCCACAGGACATTGGAGCAGATGATCTTCCCAGCTCTGTGGTTTTCATTCTCCAGAATTCCTTTCTTTTCCTTTCTGCTTCTTGAGAACAAACAACCCAAAGCTCACTCAGTTTTAGTGGTGTAAAATCCTTTAAAACACGATTGCCCCAAAGATTTTGGAAACAAAGCCTGGGAGAACCAGAGCTGTTCACAGAATCCCTCCAGGAGCACCGAGCCTGCCCAGCTGTCCTGCAGGTTGTGTTTGGCATCCTTGGCTGGATCTTCTGGCTTCTCCCATTTTCCCCTCAGCCCCTCAGAGGTGTTGTTCAGAGGCCCAGCTACAGCTGGGAATTTTTCCTCTTGGGAATTTCTCAGGTGTGGGCAGCCTGCCAAGGAAGGGAAGTGTGGGATCTGCAGAGGCTGAACACAGCTGGATGAACAAATAGGTTTTAAACCTCACTCTCAGCGATGCATTCCCAATCCTGCTTATCCAAACATTCCTGAGGGACTCCAATTACATGAATTCCAAACTTATTTTGTCCTGCTGTTGTGGAAAAGATGAAACTTTGAAGATGGGAGTCAAAGTCAATATTGACTTGTCTTGTTCTGGGTTCTGCCCTTGACCTAAATGTCCTTCAGGATTCCTGCAGGGATCAGAAATGGAAAGGGGGAGATTGAATCCTGCTGTTGTGGATGTTGAAAAACCAGGCAGGAGGAAAAAGAATCACAAAACCATCTTTAGAAAGCTTTATAAAGCAGAGAAAAGGACACGTGCCCAGCCTTGGCACATTCACCACGGATGTAGCACTTGGAAAAGAGGAGGATCCAAAGCCACGTTGGGTTTGTTGGTTTTACACCCTGTAGTTATTCTGCTCGTATTTCCAAAAATAGGGCTTGAAGCAGAAATTCTGCTGCTGGTGGTGATGCTGCTAATGTGGTGGTGTAACACACACCTCCTGGGATGGCCTTGCACTGGGATTTGTGGGATTGAAACCATGGATTGTTTGGGACACCCTGATAACAGGACAGGCTTTTCACTGTGCTGTTCCTTTTCCTGTTATCCTGGCAGGAAGGACTTGGAGGTACTCAAAGTGCTGCAGATAACCCTGGGCTGGATATTGGATTAAATTAGCTTGGGAAAAAAGGGAACTGATAAAGGAGCGTCCAAGTGTGGGATGGTTTGGGTGGGAGGGATCTCAGAGCCCCTCCAGTGCCACCCCTGCCATGGCAGGGACCCCTCCCACTGTCCCAGGTGGCTCCAACCCGTCCAGCCTGGCCTTGGGCACTGCCAGGGATCCAGGGGCAGCCCCAGCTGCTCTGGGAACCTTCTCAGTGCTCCACCATTCTCAAAGTAGAAGTTTTCCCTCATATCCAGCTGGAATTTCCTGTGTTTCAGTTTGTGCCCGTTGTCCCTTCTCCTGTCACTGAGCAGTCCTGCCCCGTTCCTCTCCACACCCACCCTTGAGATACAAATGGATTTGTTTAGGGTTTCTGACAGTCATAAGGAAAAGGATGGTTTCAGGAGGCTCAGAGCAACTTCACATTCATGGAAACCTTTCAGCTGGAAAAGGTCTCTCAGACCACTGAGTCCAACCATTCCCAGCACTGCTGAGGCCACCACAGCCCCACGTCCCCAAGTGCCACATCCACATGGCTTTAAATCCCTCCAGGGATGGGGACTGCACCCCTGCCCTGGGCAGCTGTGCCAAAGCTGGACAGCATTTCCAGGAGGAATTTCCCCAAAATCCCCCCTGAGGCTGCCCTGGCCCAGCCTGAGGCCGTTCCCTCTGCTCCTGTCCCTGTTCCCTGTTCCCAGCCTGACCCCCCAGCTGTCCCCTCCTGGCAGGGACTTGTGCAGAGCCACAAGGGCCCTGAGCCTCCTTTTCTCAGCTGTCACATCTGGAAACTCCTTCTTGTTCCATCCCCTGTTCTGATTCCAGCTCCTGCAGGAGGAGAGTTCAATTAGGAGCAGCTTGGAGTTGTCAGTGCAGCAGCTCCCTCAGAACTCCTGGCTGAATCACTGGTTCAGGGGGAATTTAGCAGGGTGTTGGCAGGTCGGTGCCCATTTCTGTCAGATGGCTCAGCCCTTAATTAGTACTTTCCTTAATTATGTCCCTGTCCTGATCTTTCAGCCTGGAATCACTGAATCCATTGGTTTGGAAAAGCCATCCAGTCCAAACTGTGCTAAATCCCCACCTTGTCCCCAGCCCAGAGCCCCCAGTGCCACATCCAGGGATTCCTTGGACCCCTCCAGGTGGGAATGAAGACTCCAAACCTCCCTGAGCAGCCCCTTCCAATATTAACAAACCTTTCCATGGGGAAATTCCTCCTGACATCCAACCTGAGCATCCCCTGGCACAGCTTGAGGCTGTTTCCTCTCATCCTGTTGTTAAATTTCATTCTGATTGTGGAACTTACTCCCTGAAAATTTCACTGTTCCCATTTTTGCCCTCAGGAATAAGGAAAAAGAGCCTCCTTGTACATGCACCTTCCCATCCTTCCTTCCTGCTTCTCAAACTGGGAAGACAGGTGGTTCTCAGATCACATCCATCCATTTTAAAGCCATTTTCCATGACTTTATGATCTCTTCCCCACAGACCTGGTACATCCTGCTGCTTTCCATGTCCAGCATCAAGGAATTCACAGCAGGACCTGGTGAATTCCAGCTTTTCACACAGTGGGGCCTTGCTGTGCCTCCCTGAGCTTTGGGTGTTTTGGGGTTCAGCTCTGGGAAATGGGCTTTGCTCAGATAAAGTTCAGTAAATCCCAGGATTTTCCCATCTAGAAGTTACACACCTGTGGAATGGGCACAAAACCAGCTGCCAACCTCTCCTGAATTCCAGCAGGAGCTGTGAATCATCCTGTGAATCCTAATTAAATGGAAGTGCAGCTCTTTATTGGAGCCGTGGAATTTGGCTGCTGAAGGAACTCTTTGGAATTAACCCTTGAACAGATCCAGCTTTTGCAGCTCTTCTCCTTAAAAAGACACAACTGGAGGAATCTTCTCTGTTGGAAAGGCCCTTAAAGGTCATCCAGTGCCACCCCCTGCCATGGGCAGGGACACCTCCCACTATCCCAGGTTGCTCCAAGCCTGGCCTTTGGCCCTTTCAGGGATGTCTGATCCCTTCCTATTAAAAACTGGGATTTCTGGCAAAGTCAGCTGCCTTCCCCATTTAATTCTGGGAGGTGGATGGCAGTGAAGGCCTCCTGGGTGGGGTGTTTTAATTTATTTCCTTGGAATTACTCCTCTTACTTTGAGTTGATTTGCTTCATATAAAACTCAGCCTTATTCTCTTCTTTTCCCTCTGGAAAATTCTCATGGCAAGTGTTAGAACCAGAAGGGAATAAAATCTATATTTAATATAATATCTGAACTCCTAATTCCTTAACACCTTTTAGATTAGGATGTGGAATATCCCCCTCTCCTGTCCCCACTACAGATTTCTCCCTTAATTCCTTAACTTTCTTCCCCTTTTTTTTCAGCCAGTGCTTATTAGTTTTCTAAGTGGGAATTGCTGTGAGACACAATTATTCCTGGAAACACCCTAAATCTGTCAAAACTTTGTCTGAACCCTGGAGAGCAGCTTAATTTTGGACCAGAGTTGAACATGATTAAGCAAAGCTGCTTGTTCTCAGCTCAAATTCATTATTTGGTCTGGACAAATCATTTATTTCACTTTTCCCGTAGGAAAAATGCTTCATGACTCTTTGTTTTTTTTTTTGGAGTGTCAGATTCACTGCTGGGAATTATAACAGAGGAAAACATGCTGGGTCCTAATTAGATGCTTTTCTGGCTCCTTTTCCATCCTAAAATCCATGAAAAGTCTGTGGGAGCAGGTGGGAGGTGAAGGTCACTGATTTGTTTGGGTTTGTTTTGGTCACTTGTCAGCCAAGACCTCGATTTCTGTTGTCCAGGAATATTCCTGGTTAGTTTTTCCTTGGCTGAATCCATCTTTGTATCTATTCCAGTTGAATTGGAATTGTCCTCCCTGCTTTTATTTCCACTGAGTTTTAGGGTGGGCAGGCAGAGGGATTCCTTTTGGGAACGGCTGCAGGATCCCAGCTGGATTCCCTGCTCCTGCCCAGTGCAAATCCTTTATTCAGGAGCAGATTTTCCCTGTTCTGTCAGACAGAATTTAGTTCATATAAATAAACTAAATACAGTTTAGTGACAAAGTCATCTTGAGATCCAAGGAGCAAAGAGGGAAGTCGCAGAGAGGTTCTGTAGGAGGGAAGGCAAATCCGTGATTTTTTCCTCTGTAGGGCAGCTTTGAATACAAACCTTTGGAGTTGTTTCTAAGCTAAATGTGCCAAACAGAATGGAAGAAGAGGGATTTTATGAAGTGCCTCAGGAAGGGCTGTAGTGGAAGGATTACCACGTGGGGCAGAGGTGGAGTGGCCAGGAAGGAGATGGTGACACACAGGCTGTCCCTTTTCCAGCTTGTCCTTACAAAGCCATTTCCTCCTGCTGCAGAGGCGCTTCCCTGTGGATTCCCTGTGGATTCCAGCCCCGTGGGTGCACTCCTGAGCCGGGGGCACACCCTGAGCCCTTGTGGAGCTGGTTTTTCTCCTCCCCCTCCTCCTGCAGGCCACAGGTGCCCCCCGGCCAGGAGCGGCCATCGCTGCGTGGCCGACAGCTCCAACCTCTACGTCTTTGGGGGCTACAATCCCGACTACGATGAGTCTGGGGGGCCAGAGAACGAGGACTACCCCCTCTTCAGGGAGCTCTGGAGGTACAACTTTGCCACGGACACCTGGCACCAGATGGGCACCGAAGGCTACATGCCCAGGGAGCTGGCCTCCATGTCACGTACGTACGGAAATCCAGCTCCCTGTCTGCCTGCTCCTGGAGCTGTTCTAACCCACACAGGAACTGGGGATCTGGATGCTGGCCTTGGCTTGGGATTTTTCTTTCCCTTTTTGATCAGTTGAGGTGGAGGGAAAGAAAAATAATGGGAAAGCAAGAGGTGTTTTCCAGGTGTTTATCTTGCTGTGCTTTCAGCAGGAAGGTGCCTCATGCAGACATCTCAAAAGCAACCAAAAATAGCTGTCTTTGTTCACTTTTCAAAGCAGACCTTTGGTTACCATGGTTTTAGTTGGGATCTTTTCTCCTTTAGAGCCATCAATGCACGGGGTGGATTGTAGGGAATTTCAACAGCACTGAGCACTGCTGTCTCCAGAGCATGGAAACATGGAATGGTTTGGGTTGGAAGGGAGTCTAAAGATCATCCAATTCCATGCCATGGACAGGGACACCTTCCCTAGAGCAGGTTGCTGCAAGCTTAGTCCAACCCAGCTTGGAACAGCCTGGAAAAATTCTGTTCTGCTGATCTCACAGCCATGAGCATCCCTGGTTTTCCTCCCTCTCTCTCTGCCAGTTGTTTTACATGGCAACAACCTCCTGGTTTTTGGGGGCACCGGGATCCCCTTTGGGGAGAGCAACGGGAACGACGTCCACGTGTGCAACGTCAAGTACAAGAGATGGGCCCTGCTCAGCTGCCGCGGCAAGAAACCCAACCGCATCTACGGCCAGGTGGGAGCACCAGGAGCCCTCAGGGGCTCCCAGCGCCCCCTCCGACCCCACCAGCGTCCTCCCCTCTGGGTGAAAGCTCGAGGAAAGGCAGGTGGTGTTGTAAAGAAGTAAAGCAGCCTCGGTTCTTGGAGATGTCAAAGGAAGGGAGGTTTCCTGCTGCTTAGAAAGGGCACAGTTTGTTCACTAAATGCCTGGTGAAGCTGCATGAAAGAAAGTCGGATTTAAGGAGTGGTTGGTAGTCAAAAACCTTCAAAACCCAGAACTTTAAATGAATATTAAAAAGTGATTTAAGGAGTGGTTGGTAGTCAAAAACCTTCAAAACCCAAAACTTTAAATGAAAATTCTAAATGAAAATGGGAAAGTGATTTAAGGAGTGGTTGGTAGTCAAAAACCTTCAAAACCCAGAATTCTAAATGAAAATGAGAAAGTGATTTAAGGAGTGGTTGGTAGTCAAAAAGCTTCAAAACCCACAACTTTAAATGAAAATGGGAAAGTGATTTAAGGAGTGGTTGGTAGTCAAAAACCTTCAAAACCCAAAACTTTAAATGAAAATTCTAAATGAAAAGGAGAAAGGGATTTAAGGAGTGGTTGGTAGTCAAAACCTTCAAAGCCCAAAACTCTAAATGCACGTTCCTAGGGTTCCCTTACATTAGAATGAGACCGTTTAAGACTTTCCCAAGTGGATGAAGGAGGTGGGGAAGGCAATGAATTCACACTCAGCGCAGTCTGACCCTTTTTGCTGGTGCACATCTGCTCTGGGGGAGCAGGAATTGCCTCTTCCCCAGCCCCAGGTGTCCCAAGCCCTTTCTACTGCTTTCTCTGCCAGGCCATGGCCATCATCAACGGGTGTCTCTACGTGTTTGGAGGAACAACTGGCTACATTTACAGCACTGATCTCCACAAGCTGGACCTCAACACCCGGGAATGGATCCAGCTGAAGCCAAACAACATGTCCTGTGACATGCCAGAGGAGAGGTGAGCACCAGGGCAGCCCCAGGGAGCCTTTTCTGGGAGGCAGGGAATGGGAAACTTTGGGATGCCTTGCTCTGGTTGGCATTTCCAGCCCTGCTTTGCCTGGGAGTTGTTGTGGCGTTGGGAGGAAGGATTTTGGTTGCTCTCATCTGTGGTTTGGTGTCCAGCTGAGAACAGGGAATTGGGAATGGAAAAATCCCAGAATGGTTTGGGTTCACAGGAATCTTAAAATCAATTTAATTCCACCCCCCTGCCATGGGCAGGGACACCTTTCACTATCCCAGGTTGCTCCAAGCCCTGTCCAGCCTGGCCTTGGACACTTCCCTTAGAGGGGGCTGGAGTATTAATGGCTGTCCTGGTATTCACTAATCCTTGCACTTAATTATTTAATAATCACTCTGCAATCAGAAAATGCCTTTCAGACTTCTGGGGTGCTGCTTGGCAGTTTCTGCTCAAATCCCTGGAATTTGATGGTGAGTTCCAGGTTTTTTGTTGTTGCTAATTGTGCTGCTTTGCACCTTCAGGTACAGACATGAAATTGCTCACGATGGTCAACGGATTTATATCCTGGGAGGTGGAACTTCCTGGACAGCTTATTCCTTGGATAAGGTGAGGCATTTGGAACCCTGGACAGGAGATTTTCCACACTGAGGAGTTACCAGCACAACCTCTTCACCTGGCTGAGGCTGGTAAAAAAAAAAAAAAAAAAAAAAAAAAGAAAAAACAAAAATATAATTGGGAGCAGATTGTTCTTCTATTTCTGTAAAACCTGGATCTGCCACAGAATGTCCTGGTGATGGATCTGTGGTCACTTTAAATAGCTCTGTGCTTCCAAAAAAGTGGAGTCTGCAGCACTTTCTGTGACATTTTATCTCTCCATTGTCCCATTTTTCTCCCTGCGTGCAGCAGGAGAAAGGTATTTCTGAATCCTTCTGAGAGCTCGAGGGTGCAGATTTTAATTGGTCCAGCTCTTTTAAAAACCAATATTCTTTTTTTTTTTTCAGCTGTATGGCTGAAATAGCAAAGCTGGGATGGAGCTTGGAAGGTGATTTTAGACCTGCTTAGTCACTGGCTGGGATCAACTATTTTTGGGTTTACACTTAATGAAAAAAAGGGATTTATTTCCAGTGGATCAGAGCCTGTGGCTGCATCATCCTGGTGCTGGCAGAGCCAGGAGGATCTCATTGCTCCTCTTTTTTTCCTCCAGATCCATGCCTACAACCTGGAAACCAACACGTGGGAGGAGATCACCACAAAGCCTCACGAGAAAGTCGGTGAGTTTGGAATTTCCCTTCTTTCCCTGTAAGCCCCAGTGGCCAAGGTGCTGGAAGGTGCAGTTTTCTTGTTCAATATGTGACTTATGCTGGATTTGAGATCCTGCTTGTGCTGCAGCACTGAGGATTAACCCATCCAAGGGAATTTGGCAGTCTGGCTTCTCTCTCTCCCTGCTTGGGAAAGGTGGCAGTGCCTGGATCTGCTCCCTTGGAGGCCCTGGAATCTCACAGCTGCTTTTCACCAGATTTGAGACTCTGGGGAACAAAATTCCAGCATTTTTCTTCCTTCCCTGGAGAGGAATTAGAACTCAAACACGAAACAGCTGCGTAAAATTACACCTTTTATACCTGGGATAGCAGGAAAGCAGAACTTCTTAAACCCCATGATTAAATGTTGAGACAAAATCACTACTTGCACAAGCACTTTAAAGCAATTATTGTTGATATAGATTTTAAAATTTATTCTCCTCAGGCTTCCCAGCAGCCAGAAGATGCCACAGCTGTGTCCAGATAAAAAATGGTAAGATTTACCTCTGGAAAACTGGTGTCTCTTGTACAACCAAACAGGGGAGAGTTGGAGAGAGCTGCAGGGAACACGTGGCTTTTCTGGAAGAGGATTTTTTCCTCACTCACAGGCCTTAAGCTGCCCAGTTGGCACCATTCCTTCTTCTGCACTGAAAAACCAGTTAGAATCTTGATCCCTCTTTTCCAAACCCCTCAGGTCAGTGGCTGAATGCTCTCTGTTGAAGGGTGGAGGGAAATGCTGGATTGCATTTCCTAGGAGTGTTAATTGTGCCAATAAAAGTGAGGCAGGAGCTGGGAGATGCTTCCAGCCCAGCAGCAGGATTTGGCAGACCCTGAACTGAGAACTTGGGCAGAGCTGGAGCAAAGCAGAACTGGGAGCTGGGACTGTTCCCTGTGGGTTTAAAATCCCTGGAATCTGATCAAGCCCAGGTGCCTGAGAACTCAGCTTGGCTATGAAAAGAGGGAATGCTCTCCTGTGTGCAGTGAGTCTGCCCTGGTGGGGTTGGGATCACGGGCAGGCTGGGAAGGAGCCAGAAATCCACCCTGACCCCCAGTGTGGGCAGCAGGGGAGGGGGATCCTGCCCCTGTGCCCAGGTGAGACCCACCTGCAGAGCTGCCCCAGCCCTGGGGACAGCATCAGCAGCACCTGGAGCTGCTGGAGAGAGCCCAGAGGGATCCATGGAGCTGCTGCAGGGCTGGAGCCCCTCTGCTCTGGAGCCAGGCTGGGACAAGAAGCTCCGAGTGCCCTGATCAGCCTCCTCTGGGGCCTCCCCCCACAACATTTCAGGAGCTGCATCTAAACCCCAACCTTGGGCTCTCTCCTCATCCCCTGCAGGGGCTGCAGGGCCCCCAGCAATGACCACGAGGTCCTGAAGGGTCTGGAGATCAGCTCTGAGCCACGGGCATCCATGGAATTGGAGGGAATCCAGAGGAAGCCATGGAGCTGCTGCAGGGCTGGAGCCAGCCTGGGAGAGCTGGGAATGTTCCCCTGGAGAAGGGAAGGATCCAGGAGAGCTTCCAGCACATTCCAGGGGCTCCAGGAGAGCTGCAGAGGGACTGGGGACAAGGCCTGCAGGGACAGGAGCCAGGGAATGGCTCCCACTGCCAGAGGATGGGATCTTGGGAATGAGGAATTCTTGGCTGGGCTGGGATTGCCAGAGCAGCTGGGGCTGCCCCTGGATCCCTGGAATGTGCCAGGCCAGGCTGGACACTGGGGCTGGAGCAGCCTGGGACAGTGGGAGGGGTCCCTGCCCATCAGGTTGGAACTGGGTGGGCTTTGAGGTCCCTTCCCACCCAAGCCAGTCTGGGAATCTTTAAGTGGCTTTGTAGTGGGCCTGATCTCAGAGGTCCTGAGAGCCTTCATTAAGGTGAAACAGTCACTGATCCCAAACCTGTGTGGGGAAGGTGACCCCTGACCTGTGTTCCAGCACATCCCCTGGTTCCTGGCAGGGCCATGGCTGGGCCTGGCAGCTCCCCACATCTCCTCTCTTGCAGATGTGTTCGTGTGCGGGGGCTACAACGGAGAGGTGATTCTGGGAGATGTTTGGAAGCTGAACCTCCAAACTTTCCAGTGGGTCAAGCTCCCAGCAGCCATGCCAGAGCCTGTGTACTTCCACTGTGCTGCTGTCACCCCAGTAAGTGACTCCTTTGGTTCCTCTGGAGCTGGGCTCCTTCCTCCAAGCACTCCTACCTTGGTGTGGGCTGCAGGTAGAGCTGATGTTCCCAAGGAAGTGACCTCCACTGGCTGCAGCAGCTTTTGGGAGGCTCTTCTTCCTGCTGCTGTTTGAAGAGTGGAGCCACACTGTGGATTTTGCTTTCTGAAAGAAATGATGCAGAATTTGAGCTTTTAAAGTCCGTGTAGGAACAGCAGTTCCTGCTTATAAAAGGAAGAAAAAAACAAAAAAAAGCATAAATACTCCCCGAGTAAAGTGATTTTAGCCTACTGAGAACAGCCTGAGGTGAAAGATTGGGTGAGGCTGTTCCCAGCCTTTTGGAAACCACTAAGGAATGTTGGTATTGCCAGAGCTTTTGGCCATAAGTAGAAGGCTGGAGACCTGGGATTGGGAATTAACAGGCAGCAAGAAATGCCTTTGGCTGTGCCTTCACCTCCTCACTCCTTAGGGCAGAGATCTCATTCCTTGGTGTCACTTCTTTTGGGGAATGTTTTAAATGCAGCTTTTCCTGGGAAGCCTGAGAAAGGTGTTTCCCAGGCAGCTCAGTGACTGCCTGGACAGCTGGAATGCCCTTTCATTGCCAGCCTGTGGGGAAAAAAAAGCTACTCAGCAGCTGAGTTTTCCCATCTCTCTGTGCTCCTGTCATCCCTGGAGCAGGCTTGTGCTGAGCCAAGGGAATGCAGGATGTCTGAGGTGGGTGTAGTTTAAAAATGCATTATTTTTAGCTGAAACATGAGTATGGCTCTGTACTACTTTATTAACAGTTTGCCACACTCCTAAAATGGATTTCTTGAGATAGAAATCCCCTAAAACTCAGAGCAGAGCACTCTGAGGTGGTGGATTTGTGGCTTAGGATGCGACAGGGCCCTTCCAGCAGCGATTCCTCCCTTGACTGAGAGGATCCCCGAGTGAGTGGCTGAGGCAGTGACACCTCTGCTGAAGGGTGGGAGTGGGGACAGCCCAGTCCTGCTTTTCCTGGCTCTGTAACTCCTGTCCCCTTTCCCCACCCAGGCTGGCTGCATGTATGTCCACGGAGGGGTGGTCAACATCCACCAAAACAAACGGACTGGCTCCCTGTTCAAAATGTGGCTGGTGGTGCCCAGCCTGCTGGAACTGTGCTGGGAGAAGCTCCTGGAATCTTTCCCTCACCTAGCAACCCTCTCCAGATCCCAGCTTTTGCACCTTGGACTGACGCAGGCACTTGTTGAGCGACTAAAATGAGAACATCTCCCACTTCTGTCCAAGACTCACCACGTTGAAGAATTCCCCCTCCCATCCCCTATTTATGGATTCCATGGATGGTCTTGCTAAGAACATGGAGAAACCTGCTCAAGGCCTTACTCAGCAAATACATCAATGCCTTTCCAGACATTGTTACTTTTAGTCATGGAAAAAAAAAACAACAATCCCCTTTTTATTTATGGAGCTCTAAGTTACACCATTAATCCAAAAGTATTTTCTGAGACTGAGCAGCCAACCAGCAACCTGTCATCAGCACACGCTTGCAAATTAATTGAGGAGCTTAACGAGTTACTGAATGTCTGAGCCGTGCTTAAACACGCGGCACCTTCACCTCAGTATTCCCACCATCGTACCCAACGAGGGACATCTGATGCAGAACAAGCACCAAGCTGTTCTTTGCTTAGGATAACCCATCCCTCCCAGCCAGCTGAGCAGACCCTCTCCAAACCCACCCCACTCCTTCAGCCCTGCATGTGTTCCATGGGCACATTCCCACCCCTGAGCTCTGGAGACGGCCGGAACGTCGCCGGGGCGGCGAGCGAAGCTTGGCCCGTGCAGCTCCCCTGCTGCAACGTCTGTGTCCTCCCCTTTTCACAGTCAAAGGTTTGCTTGGAAGGCTGGGAAAAAGTTGCCACTTAAGGGACTACTCTGTAGTTTACTGGGGGTGGGGAGGAAAGAGGTTTTCTGAGGCTTTTTTAACCTTTTTGGCTCACTTTGCACCCAGAAGGAGCTACAGCAAAAACTCACCCTGTAGATTTCAGAGCTCTTTGAACCTGCTCAGCCAAGCCCTGGTTCTCAGCATCTCCCAGCTTTTGGTTTTCTTTCCTTCCACACGTCCCAAAATTGGCCTTTTTCTTCTTGTTTCACATTCCCCTGAGGGTGGGAGATGTGATTTAAAGCCGGTTTGGGGAGTGGCTTTGTAGATCGCTCAGCCCAGGAAATACAGCATCCAGAAAAGGGGAGAGGGAACAACTGTCCCTCCTTCTTGGAGCAGGGATTGTCTGTGCACAGGAAGGGGTGGCTCTGGTCCTCTTGTGCTCTCTACACTGCATTTGTTTAAGTGGCCACTGAACTCTGAACAGCTCCAGGCATGAGGTTTGTGCAAAATCCTTTTCAGTTGGAGCCCATTTTTAAGTGCCTTTTGTTTTTAAAATCAGCTTTTCCCAATGCTTTCTTCTTCATCAGAGGCAGAGGTTACACTCTGGGGTTTTAGTTTCTTTTTAAGAGATTGCATTTATGTTTAAATAAACCATAGCATTGTCTTCATGTTGTTAATCCAAAGGTGCTGCCTGCTGGAGTCACTGCCCGCACGTAGGGAACTCAGCCCTTGTCTCAAAATTAAACTTCCCTGGTCTTGAGAATAGATTTTCCTCTTTCTCCAGCTTCAGTTGCTGCTTTTTTTTCCACCCAAAGCTCAGAAAACAAAGTCTGGACCTCACTGCTGAGGCTTTCTCAGGGGCTTGGACCACAGGAACTGGTGGGAGCTGCTTGGAGCTCTGGTGTCTGCATCCCCTACATTGCACCTTCTCAGGAATTGTGCATTTCAACCCTTCCCAGCCTCCCTGGCTGCTGAATCCAGACCCTGCTGGCAGCTGTGGGCTGGGGAAGGGTTCCCTGCAGGACCATTTCTCCAGTTCCTTCTTCCATCCAAACGCTGAGGCTGAATATCCACACTTTCATCTTTGCCTTGTGGACCTTGGTCCTGGAGCAGCCTGGTCATCCCTGTGCTGGTTTTTCTCTCACCTGCTTTAAAGAGCAGCTCCCCTCATCTCCAGGCTGACATTGGAGCCATCAAAGTCTGGATCTCTGAGCAAGCACATTCCTTAGGTTCTTAGGTTTTCCTTACTCTGGAAATCTCTGGAGCTTTCTCTGAGGTTGTCACAAAGCCTCTCTCGATGATTTTGGAGCAGTCTTGGGACTCTGGAGAGGTCTCAGCTGGCTGGAAGCTGGTCCCAGTTTTCAAGGGACAACCCTGGAAACCACAGGGCTGTCAGTCAGTCTCACTTCAGTGCCTGGTAAAACCCTGGAGAAGATTCTTCTGGGAAGTACTGAAAAAACTCTGGTGGACAGCACAGAATGGCTCGCAGCCAGCACGGCTTCAGGACAGGGAGGTCCTGCCTGGCCACCCTGATTTCCTGCTACAACAGCACAGCCCACCTGGATGGTCCAGGAAAGCCAGGAGATGGAATCTGCAGACGTCAGCAAAGTGCATCCAGGACAGGCTGGGAAGGGACCTGGGGGTCCTGGGTGATGGGACAGCAGTGCCTTGGAGCCAGGAGGGACACCCCTGTCCTGGGGACGTCAGGGACAGCAGCAAGGGAGGGATTGTCCTGCTCTGAACAGGCTGCTCGGGGAATGGGCACAGCCCAGGAGCGTTTGGACAATCCTCTCAGGGCCAGGGGGGATTGCTGGGGCATCCTGGGCAGGGCCAGGAGCTGAACTGGATCCTTGTGGATCCCTCCACTCCCAGCAGCTGGGAAAGCATCACCTACAAGGTTCAAGGATTTCACTTTTGCTGGTAAAACCTATACAAGCATCACCCACTAATGGATTTTCCAGGGGTCTCTCCCATTCCGTAACCTCCATTGGCTGCTGCATGAGGGACACAAGGTCTTTGGAGGCTGCTCGTCCTAAAAAAATGACTTGGCTTAAGCACTGAGCTCACAGCTCCTGCTGAATGGGGCTTTAATTCCTGTGGGTAAAAGTTTTAATTAAAATTCCCTGAGGGAGAGGGAAGGGCTCCAGCAGCTGCAGCAACTGATGGAGAGGCATAAGAGCATCCACAGTGGTGCCTGGGATGAGGAGAGGATGTAAGGAGACGGGGAGAGCCAGCTCAGGACAGAATTCCAGAGCAGCCCTCACCCCAGGAGTGATGGTTTGTTTCATCTCCGTAAGATGATGGCACTGAGCAGGTGCTCCCACAGCTTCTGCTCTCCCATCCCACCCCCTTCCATCAGAAACTCCAGCTACTCAGCCGGGAATGCTCCCAAATGTCCCAGACTAAGGACAGCAGGATTGGCCCTGCTGATGCCTCCCTAGGAAATCCAAAAGGCTTCATAAAGCAGCTTCATGAATCACTAACGAGCTGCTGCCCTCCCTGCAAAGGAGGGCAGTCCCAGGCTGCTTCCTGCCTCGCTCAGGGCTGGCCATGCCACCGGCAGCACTCCTGGCTTTGATCGAGCAGGAGGGGGGAAGAGGCGCCAGAGCCTCCTAGCCTGTGTTAATGGGTCAGTCAGTGTTCTGCTTTGGGATTGTTTTTGTTTTTAATGGTAATAAATTAATCCAAACCCCAACTTTGTCCTCTCACCACATCCACCAGCATGGAGGGAGATGTCCCCAGCCTGTCACACCCTATGGACAACACCAGGAGCATCCCTGAACCTTCTCAGGAGTCTGGTACAGACCTCAAAGCCAGGAGGACCAAACAGTCAGAGAAGACCAGGCTGGAGATGAGCTGGAGCTTTGGGAGGGTCATGGAGAAAGCTGGAGCCCACAGCCACTCCCGTGGGCTGTGTCCCTGGGGTGAGGTGACAGAGGACAGGGAATGGTGGCCACAGAGGGGCCAAGGCTGGTGCCTGAGGCTCATTTAAGGAGAAACAAACTTGTTTCTGATTTGTACAAAACTGCTTTAATGACAAAACAGCTGAAAATACCTTTGGGTGCATTTCTGGTGCCATCAAACATCCCGTGTGCGATCCCCAGGCCCCTCCCAGGCCTGGGAGGATGAGGGACTTCTCAGGCACCTCCTCCCAGTGCAGCACATCCCCAGGGCAGGGTCTGTCCTTGAGACACACAGAAATCCCCTTCAAGACCCTCCTCCAAGGACAGTTTTCCTCCCAGCCGCTCGAGTGTGGGCTGGAGATGCCTGTGTGAGGTGCTCTGGCTTTGAGGCTCCCCGTTCCAGGAGCAATCCCACAGCCACCACCCTTCCCCCATGGCTGAAGCCCCGCGGGGGGAGCCCGGCGGCAGCTTCAGGAAACGGCGCTTCCAGACCGGAGCCAGCCCGGCCGAGTCCCTGAGAAACTGGAAAAGGTCTTGATGGGTGCTGATCCCAACGAGGGGGCTGGAGAACGGAGACTCCAAACCTCAGCAGCCGCTGGGCGACGGGGCGAAGAAATACACGGCCAGGAGGATGAAGTAAACCATCACCAGCACGGTGCCTGGGGCAGACAGAGGGGTGGGAGGGAGTTACTCCTGGAGCAAGGAGGGGAAGGGCTTTAAGGCCTGGTGTGGTCTGCATTAGCCCCCTGTAGAGGACTTCCATGGTTTTCTACAAAAAGTCCATTAAAAGGCAGTTTAAAACCTTTTAAAGAGGGAAATGGGAGTAATCCCCACCTTGGAGCTGCTGCAGGAGGACAACTCCAAGATGGTCAACCAAGAGCCCAGGATCACTTTGGTCACCACACACCAAGAGCCCCAAAAAGCAGCTGATCCCAGGGTTGGAGCCAGAACCCCCCATCCCACATCCCAGGGGATATAGGGATGTGTCAAATCCCACAGCAGCCCCGTGGGAGGAGGTCACCTTGGAAATAGTCACATTTGCCATCCATGAAGATGTAGTTCATGAGCACCACGCTGAACATGCTGGCGTAGACGTGGAGGTCGCTGAAGACAAGCGTGAAGTTGGTTGGCTGCCAGAAGAGGATTTGGGTTTATGGCCAGCCAGGGCAACCCCACACTGACTCTCTGGGGACTTGTGTGTCACCCCTTAAACCCCCTCTGCCACACGTCCCCAGGGTGGGACAGCAGCAGGAGACATCCGACCCCACTTCCCCCACACTGAGCAGAGGGGAGACACCGGCAAGGACAGCTGAGTCCTTTCCACGTCCCACAGACACGGCGTCCCCAGGCCTGCTACAGGAGGTCCCCCAGAGCTGTCCTGGGGCTACTCACATAGAAGATGGTGAAGAGCACCAGGATGGGGATCTGGAGCATGCAGACCTGCACCGCGATGCAGTTCCCAATCTCGATGCTGCGGAGGAAGGACGACTTAAGGGCCAAGCAATGGGTGAGAAACTCCCAAACCACAGAGCCCATCCCAGTTCTGACACCGTTTTTTGGGTGACTAATCTTGAGGACAAGCTGACACAGACTCTGACCCACCAGTGGCTGGGCAGCAAGGCACAGTGGTGGGACTGGGACAGGGCACAGGAACCAGCCCAAAACTCGTCCTTGGAGCCATCTCACCTCAAGCTCAGGTTGTTCTGCAGGGCGAACTGGATGCCATTGACAATCTCTGGCAGCTCAGGCACCATTGCCAGCACGGTGACACCGATGAAGTACTGCAGGGAAGAGGTGACATCAGCCCAGGCCAAGCTCTGGCCAACTACACAGAGCATCTCAGCATCTTTCCCCCACTCCTCTTTGGGCTCCAGCTGCAGCCAGGGCAGGTGCCCATCGCTGGAGGGCACATCCTGGTCCTCGGGGGCAGCCAGACCCAGCTCACCTGTGAGATGGTGGAGTTGGTGAGGATGGGGCTGATGTGCTCCGTGGCCAGGTCAGCGCAGGCCGACATGCAGAGGGTGGCGAGCAGGAGGATGACCAGGGCCCGCCAGCGGGACCAGTGGACCACGGCGCTGTGGTGGTGGCCAGGCACTGGGAGAGAGCAGAGATGTGTGGGAGGCTCCAGAGCAGTGACAAGAGTCACCCTGCATCAGGACATTTGGGGACACTCACTGTGACAGTCGCTGACGTGGATGTCGTAGATGTGTGTGTGGGTTTTGAGGGTGAAGAAGAGCCCGATGAGGTAGGCAGCAGGGAGCAGGATGGACACCGTGTACACCAGGGGTCTGTGGGACACAGGTGACACTGTCAGTGCCACCAGGGTCTGGCACGGAGACCCCAGGGGGGTCCCATCCCCCTGGGGATGGAGGAAATGGGGCTCTGGATCATTGGGGTGGAGAAGGGCCCTGGGAGGGATGCGGGAACACGACCAAACCCAGGCGGTGCCACCCCAGAGTGGGGACAGCTCTGTCCCCAGCGCCGTGGACACTCACTGGACGTGGCTGTAGTAGAGGGTGCCGTTGTTGTCCATCTGCAGAGAGAGCACCTGTCAACAGGGGGACAAGGGACAGCCCCGCTGCCACCACCCAGCATGAGAGCCAGGGGGGTCAGAGCGTCCCTGACCCCAAATTCCCCCTGCTGGGGCTCCAGGTCCCCACTCACCAGGTCAAAGTGACAGTTGTGGCAGAGGTAGTGGCCCAGCGGGTTCTGGGTGACGTTGTGGCACTCGCCACACACCAGCTTCCCGTACACCTTGGAGAAGAGCGTTGGGGCAAAGACACCTGCAGGGACGGGACATGGAGCAGGCAGCCACCCTGGTGGGACACCAGGCCTGGGGACAGCCCTGTCCCCAACTCACCTCCCACGGAGAGGAAGAGCAGGGCCGAGCTGACGCCCGCAGAGCGGCTGTTGAAGCGCTGCTCCTGGTGCCGGATGCCCCCGATCACCATGCACAGACCCTTGGGGATGGAGACACCCCCCATCAGTGCTCTGCTCACAGCACCCTCCCGCTCTCGGTGCCACCCGTCTCACCGGCACAAAGAGGACACAGCCCACCAGCGTCCCCGTCAACGCCGACTTGACCACCTCGGCGTAGCAGCGGTTGCCCTCCCGCGAGCCCTTGATGAGGGCGGTGATGTAGAAGGTGAGCTCGGTGATGGAGCCGAACGTGGCGTTCACCACAGCTCCCACCGCAAAATTGCTCTGGGCTGAGATGCTGGAGAGGAGGAAAAGGGGGTCAGCAGGGCTGGAGCGTCCCCACATCGCCACCAAGTGTCCCCTGTCACGCTCACCTGGCGATGGCCATGCCGATGTAGTAGGAGAGGGGCATGATGGAGAGCAGGGCCAAGGTGAACTTGACGGCGGAGCCGGTCAGGTGGTTGGGGCTGTCCACGTAGCCCAGCACCAGTGTCACCAGCACCAGTGGCAGCAGGTCTGGGGTGGCCAGTCAAGGACACAACGGAGGGGGGATCTGGGGTCGCTCCCCGCTGGCCCACTCCAGCTCCCCGAAGGATACTGACAGCAAAGACGTTGATGCCGTCCACGGCGTATTTGTAGTAGTAGGGGTTGGCGGCGCGGTAGCAGCAGAGAAGCACCTCTCCCTCCAGAGGCACCTCAGTCTGCAGAGGGACAAGAGGGTCACCCCAGCCCAAAATGCCCCCCGGAGCGGGGCGTGGGACCCCGGCCCCGCCCGGAGTCACTCACCGTCCGCGGGCGCCGGATGAGCACCCGCCCCGGCGGCAGCGGCAGGACGCGGGCGGCGGCGCGGGCGCTCAGCTTGGCCACGGGGATGAGGACGATGAGGAGCCACGCGGTGACGCACACCAGCCCGTGGGCCAGCAGCAGCACCGGGCAGCCCAGGCACAGCCACACGGCGCTGCTGGCGCGGTGCTGTTAACAGGAGGGCGCCTTCAGGGACTGAGCCCCGAAACAGCGGCCCCGGGGGAGGGAGGGGCCCGCGGGCTCCTTCCCCGGCGCTGGGGGCTCCAGGGCCGATGGCACTGGGTCCAGCACGGGGCTCACCCAGTATCCAGTGTCCTCCCAGCACCGCGGGCGCCAGCGGAGCGCTGTGGGACCCCCGAGCAGGGCTGAGCTCTCCCCCACGCCGGCCTCGCACGCCTGATGGGACTTGGGGACCTGGGGGGAGGGGGCATGTCAGGGGGTGCATGGGGAACCCCAAGACCCCCCCAGGGTTTCCCAAGGCAGCCTTACCTCCACTTTCTGGATCACTTTGCCAAAGGGCCAGAGGAAATACCCGGCCAGGTCCCAGCAGAGCCTCCCTGTGGGGACACAGCCGTCAGTGTCCCTCCCACCTACAGGGACATTCCATGGGGAAGGGACCCAGCAGACCCCAACAGCCACTGATGCAGTTCTGAGCTCATCCAGCCCTCACAAGGGGTCCCAAATTTGGAACTCACCATAGGGAGCCCCCAGGATGGTGATGAACATCACAGCAGCCATGAGGACGTAGAGGAGTGAGAGCCACCAGCCAAAGAGCAGCAGGTAGAGGACATTCCCACATGTCAGCGTGGACCCTGCAGGAGGGAAGGCACCGGGTGGGACCATTGTCACGTGCAGCTGCCCAAATCCACACTGGGGTGTCCCCAAGGCCACCCAACCTCCAGAGCCTCGGATGACGTTGAGGTCGGAGTAGAGCTCCTTGACAATCTCCGATCGGTCCTCCCAGGGCCGCTCCGTCACGTGGCTCTTCCATTTCTTGAAGCCAAACTGCAGAGAGAGGATTTTTTTTTGGGGATGAGTGAAGAGGAAGAAAATGAAAACCCATTACAACCCTCCCGGAGCACCCACGGGTGCCCCCACCCACCTTGTAGTTGTTGGAGAGCTTGTTGGCCTCCACAGCGTTCTCGGCCGTCAGGGTGGTTTTCACCACGCAGCTCTCGCACACCTCCTCCGAGTGCTGCTGGCAGCAGGACGGGGTGGACGTGGCTGTGGGTGGCACACAGGGTCACGGTGCGTGTGGGCCCCCCAGGGCCCCCAGTGCAGCCCCACCCACAGCCAGCCTACCTAGGGGGACACGGGGACGGTGCAGGTGGCAGCCCAGGTCTCCCAGGTCGCCCTGCACGTTGTTGATGGCAGCGCTGTGCCGGTCGCAGAGGGAGCCCCGCCGGGGCCCGTCGCCGTCACCGCGGGAATCCGCGACCTTGGGGGCATCTGCGGGAGCTGCCGGAGTCAGAGCGGGGCCGCGTCCCCACGCCCTGCCCGGACTGAGAACGGCTGGGCTGGGCTGGCACCGTGGTCCCCAAAGCCCGCAGCGGGAGCACGGAGCTCCCAGGGCGGCACCCAGGGGATGCTCAGGAGAGGAGGCCCCACCGGTGCCCGCTGCATGGCGGGGATACCGCGCTCGGTGCCCGGGTCGGGAAAGGTGCGACCCAGGGGTGCCCAGGGGTGGGGGACCCCCTCCGGTACCCACCCGCTCCCCAGCTCACCGGGCGTGTCCTGCGCGCAGCAGCGGCGGCGGCGGCCGGGCTCGGCGTCGGTGGCCATGGCGAGAGCGGCAGGTGCAGCGCTGGTGGTCCCGGCCCGGCCCGGCCCGCCGGAATTTAACGGGCGGGGCCGGACGTGCGCGCCCCCGGGAGCCGCCCCCATCCCCGCGGGAGGGGCCGCGGGCGGGACGCACCTGGGGCGGGAGAGGGGTGCGGGAGGACCGGGATGCGCGGGGACCGGGATGCGCGGGGATCGGGGTGCGCGGGGATCGGGGTGCGCGGGTGTCTGGGGTGCGCGGAGATTGGGGTGCGCGGAGATTGGGGTGCGCGGAGATCGGGATGCGCGGGGACCGGGGTGTGCAGGTGTTTGGGGTGCGCAGGTGTTTGGGGTGCGCAGGTGTTTGGGGTGCGCGCAGCTGAGAGGATGGAGAGGTTGAGGGGTGCGGGGGTGGAAAGGGGTGGGCAGGGATCGAGATGCGCGGGGACCGCGGTGCGAGGAATAACGGGGCGCAGAGAGAGCGGGGTGCGCGGTGTTTTGGGGCGCAGAGAGAGCGGGGTGCGCGGAGTACGGCGTGAGACGGTGCAGATATTGGGGTGCCGGGCGATCAGGAGGCACAGGGATATGGGGTGTGGGGTATATCGGGGTGCCCGGGAATTGGGGCGCACAGTGTATGGGGAATGTGCAGGGATCAGAATGAACAAGATCTGGGGTCTGCCGTGTGTCGGGGTGCCCGGGGAGCGGGGGTGTGCAGTGTTGGGGTGCACAAGGAGGGGGTACAGGGGGAGCAGGGGGTGTGCAATGTTGGGGTACACGGGGAGCGGGGGTGTGCAATGTTGGGGTGCACAAGGAGGGGGTACAGGGGGAGCAGGGGGGGTGCAGTGTTGGGGTACACGGGGAGCAGGGGGGGTGCAGTGTTGGGGTGCACAAGGAGGGGGTACAGGGAGAGCAGGGGGGGTGCAGTGTTGGGGTACACGGGGAGCGGGGGTGTGCAATGTTGGGGTGCACAAGGAGGGGGTACAGGGAGAGCAGGGGGTGTGCAGTGTTGGGGTACACGGGGAGCGGGGGTGTGCAATGTTGGGGTGCACAAGGAGGGGTGCATGGGCAGCAGGGTCTGTGGTGCAGAATGTGAGCAGGAACGGGGTGCAGGACAAACTGGGGTGCACGGGGTGTCAGGGGGCACCAGGATTGGGGTACACGGGAATCTGGGGTCTGTGCTGGGAGTGGGGGGCAGAGGGCATTGGGATGTGTGGTGGAGTGGGGTGCACAGGGAGCAGGGTGGATTAGGGGCACAGGGACTGACTGGGGTGTGGGATATATTGGGGTGCACAGAGACTGGGGTGTGTGATGCGTTGGGGTGCAGTGTATTGGGGTGCACAGGGACTGAGGGGTGTGAAGCACAGAGTATTGGGGTGCACAGGGACTGGGCTGTGTGATCTGTTGGGGTGCAGCAGGACTGGGCTGTGTGAGCTGTTGGGTACAGCAGGACTGGGCTGTGTGATCTGTTGGAGTGCAGCAGGACTGGGCTGTGTGAGCTGTTGGGGTACAGCAGGACTGGGCTGTGTGAGCTGTTGGGGTGCAGGACTGGGCTGTGTGAGCTGTTGGGGTGCACTGGGCTGTGTGAGCTGTTGGGGTACAGCAGGACTGGGCTGTGTGAGCTGTTGGGGTGCAGCAGGGCTGGGCTGTGTGATCTGTTGGGGTGCAGGGCTGGGCTGTGTGAGCTGTTGGGGTACAGCAGGACTGGGCTGTGTGATCTGTTGGGGTGCAGGGCTGGGCTGTGTGATCTGTTGGGGTGCAGCAGGACTGGGCTGTGTGATCTGTTGGGGTACAGCAGGGCTGGGCTGTGTGACCTGTTGGGGTGCAGCAGGACTGGGCTGTGTGATCTGTTGGGGTGCACAGGGACTGGGCTGTGTGAGCTGTTGGGGTACAGCAGGGCTGGGCTGTGTGACCTGTTGGGGTGCAGGACTGGGCTGTGTGATCTGTTGGGGCGCAGGACTGGGCTGTGTGATCTGTTGGGGTGCAGCAGGGACTGGGCTGTGTGATCTGTTGGGGTACAGCAGGACTGGGCTGTGT
>QUSF01000171.1:45772-88598 GCA_003676055.1 Chloebia gouldiae | reverse complement strand
AAGTACATCTGAACAGAAGTAGTTTCTGGTGTAGAAAATAGAAAAATTCAAATTGGCAGGGAAGGTATTGATAAAAGGGGTAAAGTTAAAGGATGATTTTTGTAGATAATGAAGCGATTCAAACCCTGAGCAGGCAGGAGGAAATTGTGGAATGGTTTGGATTGGAGGGAAACTGAAGGATCATCCAGTTCCACCCCCTGCCATGGCAGGGACACCTCCCACTGTGCCAGGGTGCCCCAAACCCTGTCCAGCCTGGCCTTGGGCATTCCAGGGATACAGAAGGGATAAGGTCACTGCAGGATGGAAAAGTCTGGGAATGAAACAGCACCAGCACGAACCTCTGATCCTCTCCACCAGGTACTCCTGGTTTGGGGTGAGGTCCAAGTACTGCACCAGCGCGTTGAGGGTGGGGATGAGCGGGGCCTTCACCAGGGCCGCCTGTTTGAGGCTGCTGATGCTGGCTTCTGCAACACAGGGGCTGGGCTCAGGGGCACGGCCGCGCCCGGGGCTGCCAGCAGTGAGGCCCAGAGCAGCCCCAGAGCAGCCCAGAGCAGCCCAGAGCAGCCCAGAGCAGCCCAGAGCAGCCCAGAGCACCCCCAGAGCAGCCCCAGAGCAGCCCAGAGCAGCCCCAGAGCAGCCCCAGAGCAGCCCAGAGCAGCCCCAGAGCAGCCCCAGAGCAGCCCCAGAGCATCCCTCCAGGGATGGGGACTCCAAACTCTCTGGGCAGTCAGAGAGGGATGTCCAAGAGGCAGCCAGAGGTGGGATGTCACCAGAATGTCACCAAGAAATGCAGGAGGTGGAACAAAGACAATATTAAAAGAGAGCAGAAATGGAACAAAATGATTTCCCAGACCTAATTCATGTTACTCCCATTCCAAGGGAATTCCCAGGCTGCTGATCCTACCTCCAATCTGCAGTTCTGGACAGCCCATCCTCCTCAGCTGAGTGCTCACAGATTCCATCTCTTCCACCAGTGGCACCAGAATGGTGTCATTGATCCACTGGGAAGGAAAAAGGGAAAATTCAAGCTCAGAAGCACCAGGAATGTTTAATAAACCCCTCAGTTTACACCCTACGATCATCCCCACCACAACCACAAAGCAGTTTAACAGAAATACTGAAGCCAATCAAGGAGGGAAATCATTTAAGTTAATTATCAAGCCAGGCAGAATTTAAGTGACCTTTTAACAGCTTCTGAAAAAGCAGAAAATTCGATGTATAGGAGTTGGGAAATACCCATGTGTATGGGGTAAAGCTTTTCTGGACGATGAGGAAAGGGGATTATGAATCAGAGCCCTCCAAACTGACAGATCCAGCCCCTCTCCTGTTCAGGAGAGGAGGGAGAGGATAAATCTGTGGGATTTGTGTGTGACAGACCACCCAACCCTCAGACAGGCACTGCAACCCTGCCCACCTCAGGCACAGAGGATGTGGAGGAATTTTCCCACTCCACTTGGAATTCCCCAGAGAGGGACTTACATTCCTGAATTTTGCTGTCCAGGAGTCCATGTGATCCAGGAGCTGCCGGTTCATTGTCACCCGTGCCCAAACCTATGGAAAGGTTTATTAAATCCATGTGAGAACTGACAGAGCCCAGAGTTTGCAGGGTCTGTGACAATTCCTGCTGCTTGCAAAAGAAGTTGGCTGAATGCTGGAGACTTTCTTCCCCCACATTCCTGACCCAGCTCAAATCCAAACCTTTGCACAAAGGTACATTTTAAAATCCCATTTTTCCCTCTTGACTTTTTTTTTTTTTTTTTGGGAATTTACCTCTTCTGCAGCCTGTTTGGAGCTCAGGTCAGCTTCATCCTTGTGTGCAGAAGGAGCCTGGGACCTGCAGGCCAGCTGATACTGGAACTTCCTCAGGATCTGTGCGTGGTCTGCCATGGAGCGGCTGTAGTTCCAAAACGTCGGGCTGCTGGAGGGAGAGCTGGAATCTGAGCTTCCTGGAAAATCCATTCATTAACAAGTTAACTTCAATTATTGCCAGGTAATTCTGGATAAACAGCACAGGGACATCGGGTCAGTGTGAGTGAATACACTCTGCATTTACCCTTATTTTGACTGTCCCAATCCAGGACAAAAACCTACTGGGTGTAGTCCATCCCCTTTATCCTTATCTTGATTGTCCCAATCCAGGAGAAAACTGTACTGGATTCAGCCCCTTTATCTGAAAACAGCTGCACAAAATCCCCCTCTTATCAAGGTGATCTCATCTCAGTCCATTACAGCCACCAAGGCTACAGAGATCACCCATCAGCATTCCCATGCTCAGGTCCCTAACTGGAGGAAAACTGCCTGAAGGGGAAACAAAGGGGTTCACTTCACACCCCGACTCCTCGCTAGGAGCAGGTCCTTCCCCAAGCTACAGGTGATCAACAAATGAGTGGTACCTTTTTACTGGTACTTCTCCCAGCACAGAAGCCAAAACTGGATACAACCAACAGCTCTTTTTACCTTCCAAGGTTTTCCCAGGCAATCCCCCATTTACCCAGCTGAACTCGGTGCTGCTTCTCCTCCTCGTTCCTCAGGAAGGTGTCCAGGGATTTGACATCGGTGATGCAGTCATCCTTGTAGGTGGAGTTGTTGTACAGAATGGGGGAGAATCGGTAGTGAGACCTTATCCCAGCGCTGTCCACAGGCCCCACGCTCACGGAATAGGGAGATCCGTTGGGAGAGTGGCTGCAGCTGGAGACCTTGGGAGAAAACAAAACAAACCAAAACACCAAACCTGAATTTCTTTTCCTCGACAAGGTTAAAGGCACGGGGACGTGTGCTGGTGGTTACCTTGGCGTAGCTGCTGGCGGGTGAGTAAGTGACCGAGGTGCTGTGGGAGGGGCTGGTGCCTGCCAGAGGCGGGAGCTGGGCGCTGCAGGCGCCGAGGCAGCCGGCAGAGAACTTGGGGCTGGCGCTGGGCGAGCGCGACGGGCTGTAGCTCAGCACGCACTGGCCCTGGACGGGAGGGGACGGCGGCAGCGCCCGCTTGGCCGCTGCCTCCCGTGCAGGGCTGCTCTGTACGCCTGCAAGGGGGGAGCAGCAGGGTTACCAAACCGCCCTTCTTCCTTGGAAAAACGATTTGAGGCAAGTTAGAGATGTTAAAAGGGACGCTGAAAACCTGGTCCCTGCGGAACTCGGATAAATCCGAGACCCGTGAGCCCAGCTGGAATAAATCCTGCTGGGGGGATTCTCTAACATTCCACTGGCTCCCCCACCTGCCCACTGCTCTCAGCTTTGCCACACTAACTCATGTCTCAATTATTAAACTCCACCTCAAATGGCCATTAACCAAACCACAGCACGAGGAACAGCATCGAGCCCAGCTCCTGGCCCTGCACAGTCCAACCCCCAAGGGCCCAGCTCAGCTTAGAGCTCTTGTCAGGAGATAATTCAGAATAAAGAACCCAGAACTGGCGAAACAACGACAAAACCATGAAAAAGGATAAAAAGAGGGGTCATTCCCCACCTGTCTTGCGCAGCCAGCCCACGACCTGCTGGCTGGGACTCGTGACCAAGCTGGCTGGTGCCGCTGTGTAGGTGAAGTACCTCCAGAAATCAAACAGGGCGTTGAGGCTGAACAGGGCTGCCAGGGCAAATTCTGCAAGAAACACACGAGTTTCTCTCATGGTCTGAGCAAGAATTACAGTATCTGCAAAACCAGGCTGTGTCTATTTAAAAAAGGTCATTATTAGTGCTGCCAGTCTGGAGAAGTATCCAAGATTTCTTCACTTCCTTAGCCAAGAACCGAGATAACTTTTCATGCTTTTGAAATTAAGTTATCCATTTTAAAATTTAACTTTTAAAATGGGATTGATATTTTCCAAAAAGGAAATCTCATGATTCTTGCCTCTTTCCACC
Organism: Chloebia gouldiae; assembly: GCA_003676055.1. Taxonomy (NCBI): domain Eukaryota; kingdom Metazoa; phylum Chordata; class Aves; order Passeriformes; family Passeridae; genus Chloebia; species Chloebia gouldiae. The sequence continues at coordinate 84,743 of QUSF01000171.1, read as the reverse complement.
CTGTCTGACAGAGCTTAGAGTCTCCTCCTCTGAAACCGACCTGAATTGTTGTAAAATATCACCCCCACCCAGAGCTCAACACCGCAGGAAAATAAATCTAAGGCTCCCTAAAGCCTTAATCCACACATTAAGAAACATTTCACACATTCCTTCCTGCCCTTTCAGGAGAAAGAAAAAGCTGTTAACACTCCTTATCTGCCACTAAAAAGGGCGGAGTTCCAGCAGTTTCAAGGGAGATCACAGAAAGCAAAACAACGTTTTGGTTTAAATGAGTAAAAAACAATCCTGAAATTGGATTTAAACGCTGCAAGGACTCACCAATGTACCAGAGTGGAAAGCAGGTGATGTTGTAATACGTGCTCAGGAGCTTCCCAGTCCTGAAAAGCAAAACGAGAAGGGAGAATTGAGCAGAAATTCCATTCTGGGGGATGCTAAGGGCTCCACACGGTGGAATCTTTGCTGGTTTGAATCAGATGGAACAATTAACTTACATTTCAGTGTAGATCATGCCTGCTACAGATATGTTGAGGAGCCCCCAGGCCAGCACCACCTTCCTGGTCTCAGCCTGCTTCCTCATCTTCACAGCCAGGTCGATGAGGGAAGTGTCTGGACTCTTATTCGGTGTCATTGTCTGTGAGAACACAGGGAAAAGCAAAATCGCTGTTTTTAATCAGCAGGAAGATTTTCAGCCAGGTTTCTGGAACAATGTCCATGTTCTCCCTCATTTTTGAATAATAATGTCCTTCAAAAGGCTGAGGGAAGCTCCTGCCTCCTCCAGACAAGACCAGTGTTTTTAGCGAAAATTCTCACTTATTTCAGTAGGTAACAGAGTATTTTCTATCATATGAAACCCACAGATTTTGTTTTCTCCTTTATGCCCAGTAATGCTTTATGTGAAGGAGACAACCCTGTCACAGGCAGGCAGCCCTCACATCTCCCCCCAGACCTCAACCCCTTCCCCAAACGTCTCCTCTCCTCAAACCTCACCTTTCCCCCACGCCAGAGCTCTCCTCTTCCTCACCACAAACCTCTTCGATGATCCCCAAACCTCTCTGATCACCCTCCCCAAATTTCAACTCTCCCCTTCTCAAACCTCCCCTCTTTGCCCGCCCCAAGCCTCTGCTCCTCCCACTCCCCAAACCTCACTTCTCCCCCTCCTCACGTTTCATCTCTGCAGACCTCACCGTGCTCCTCCTCAAACCTGATCCCCCTCCCCAAACCCCTCTGATCCCCTCCCCAAACCCCTCTGATCCCCCTCCCCAAACCTCCCCTCTCCTCCTCCTCAGACCTCTCTGATCCCCCTCTCCAAACCCCTCTGATCCTTCCCAAATCCCTCTGATTCCCGCCAAACCCTTCTGATCCCCTCGAAGCTCTCTGATCCCCCCCCGAAACCCCTCTGATCCCCCTCCCCAAACCTCCCCACTCCTCCTCAAACCTCTCTGATCCCCCTCCCCAAATCTCTGATGCCCCCCCCGAACCTCCCCTCTCCTCCTCCTCAAACCTCTCTGATTCCCCTCTCCAAACCCCTCTGATCCTTCCCAAACCCCTCTGATCCCCCCCAAAGCCCTCTGATCCCCCTCCCCAAACCTCTCTGATCACCCTCCCCAAACCTCTCTGATCCCCCTCCCCAAACCTCCCTACTCCTCCTCAAACCTCTCTGATCCCCCTCCTCAAACATCTCTGATCCCCCTCCCCAAACCTCACTGATCCCCCCAAAACCCCTCTGATCCCCCTCCCCAAACCTCTCTGATCCCCCCCAAACCCCTCTGATCCCCCCCCGAACCTCCCCTCTCCCCCTCCCAACCGCCCCCCCCCAATTTTCACCGCTCCCTCTCCCCGAACCTCCCCGCGCCCCTCCCGGAGCTGGGCCGTACCCCGTACCCAGATCTCCGCTCACCTCTCGGCAGAGCTGTCCCGTTTTCCCCTCACGCCGGGCGGGTTTTTCCCCTTTTGCCGCCGGGGCTCTCCGCTCCCCTCACGCCGCCGCGGCCTCGCGCTCTCTGCGCCTGCGCGGGCGCTCGCGCCGCGTCAGCGGCCGCGCCGGGGGCGGGGCAAAGGGGGCGGGGCAAAGGGGGCGGGGCGCGCGCGGGCGGGTTTTGGCGGGAAGGGCGTGAGGGGGCCGCCATGTTGGGGGGGGGGGGGGAAGGAGCCCTCACGGGCAGAATTCCGCTTTTTTTTTTCTTTTTTTTTTTTTTTTTTATTTTATACCTAAATTGTTTTATTACATTACCATGTCTGTCAGACCGACACGTTGCCACAGTTCGTAGGTCTGGGTGTGAAAAACACCAATCGCTTGTTTTTAGAATTTTTAAAAGTTTCATAATAATAAAATGGTTTTAAAATAGCAATACGATTACAGTAATAAAAAATTAGAGTTAGAACAATCACAAGACAATAAAAAGCAAAGAATTACAGGTGTCTGGATGTTTTTGGGCACTGAGCTGCCAAAAACATTTTTTGTGAACAAAGGAACAACCCTTAAAAGCAATAGCCTGTTGCATATTCATATAGCTCACACATGATGAAGAAATTCCTTGAAAATTAAGAATTTTGCTGGTTTTTGTCAACTTCTTCCCTTTAATCCTGGTGGAAAGTGGAAGGATATTTGTCTTTTCCAATAAGGATGTTGTAATTCTTTAGGTTTCCTGTCACTGTTTTCTCTGTGTGAAGAGTTTCTTGTTTATCTTATCCCATTTCTTGAGCTAGTAAAAAATATCTTACATCACAGAGTTTCTATTTTAACATTATGTTGTAACCTAAAACTATATTTAACCTACTACATAAAAAAGATTAATACAGTACTATGAAATAACCCTCCATAATACATGTAGTATTCAATTTCATATTTGCGAAGAGCCAATCATAAAATACACATTTTTCACATCTTTATAGCTAAATTGTTTAATTACATTGCCATGGCAATGTACATTCAGAACAAAAAAAAAAAAAAAACAAAAAACAGAACAACACGTTGCCACAGTTAGTATGCAAAATTTTAAGGGGTTTTAGGTCTATTTGCATGCTGTCCAAGTGTAATTTCATATTTCTGCATAAGTGCAACTTTGTATTTCTGTACAAGTGTCACCTAAACCGTGGGGAGAAATAAGATTCCTAACACTCTTTTTAAAAATGTCAGAGGATTTATTCTTGGCCAAGGTTTGTGTGTGTGGCTGACAAACTTCAGGCCTCCACATAAGCCCCAATACAAAATTTTTCACTTGTTTATATATTTTAACAGACAAATTAATGTTCATTGGTTCTAAATTGCATAATCCTCTTCATTAATTACTATTGCAGTAAATGTTCTCTATTAATTACCTCACTTTTTTAACTGATCTGGTCCAAATTCTTTAGTAATTTTGTAATTTTTTTCTCAGACATAGAGTGTCCAGCCTTTTAGGCCTTAATTTCCTCTAATTTTCTGGTTACTCCAATATCCTTGAAGTGCCGTAAATTTAAGATCCCACAGTCTTCGAATTCTTTGGGTCTGTTCATTGAAGTTTGCCAGGGTTCATTTTAACAAACTTAATTGATGATTTAATGATCAAAGTAATAATAAAGGTCAGTGGAGAAGCTTTACTAGAGCTTTAAAAGTGGGTGCTGCTCATAAATAATTAAAACGACCAATCAAAAATTAGGAAAGTTATATAATTTCAAACACATGCACGACTTCAAATTTTTGTCCAGGTGTAACTTCATATTTCTGCTCTGAAATGCTGTAAATGGAAAAGGTTGTGTGAGGATAACCAAACTAATTTGAAGGCCTTGGTTTCCTAATTTAAGGAAAACTGAGTTGGAAATACATAGCTCCATAGCAGCCAGGGTTATTACACTGATATAAAGCCTCAGATTTTGTGACATAAAGCCTAAAGATTTTCCAGAAACATCAAAAGTATGGATGCTGCTTCTAAAATTAATTCTAAGTGTACACGTGTAAAGCACATACTGAAATCCCTACTCATTCTTTATCCAGGGCATTTCCAAGGGGGATTAGGGACACGGAGGCAATCCATTGTTTACAGAAATAATAATTCATCAGTAATCCAAACTAAATTGGCCTTATAGCCAATTAACTCTGATTTTCCAGGAGATGCGTTTCCAGTAGAGCCCTTTGCCATGCCAGTGAAATATTTCTATCCAAAGGTGAAAAGTTTCTGGGATTTTTTTTTCCTAAAAATCAAAGGCGAGGCTACAACACTGGATCTTGGTTTGCATGATTTGAGGCAGCAACAACAAAGGGTCTGGATTTTACAAAAAAGGACCGACCTCGCTGAAATGTAATGATTTTTGAGGCTTTTCCAGGCGTTGTTGTTGGGGGCACAAATCCATCCTGGCCTCTCTCAGGGAAGATTTGTGTCAGTGCAGCGATTTTGGGCGAGGAGAGGGTTTGGCTGGCTGAGACTGATTTAACCTTTGCCTCGCTGCGGTGTCCCCGGGCTGTTCCTGACTCAGCGGGTGACTCGGCAGGGCAGCGTGGGGAGCCCTGCCTGCCCTCAGCCACACGCCCTGCCTGTGGGGCTGAGCCCAGCTCGGTTCAGGAAGCCTTGGACCTGTGCTCCGTGACATCCTGGCTGTGGAGCTGCCCCGGGAGCTGTCTGAGGACCTGCGCAGTGCCACCACACCTGCCCTGCTCCTGCTGCCTGCGGTGAGGTCTCTTCTCCCACCTGCCTTGCTGTGTCACCTTTGCCTTCCTGACACTCCCCTTCTGGACCCTGGTGTCAGCCCTGTGGATGTTTTCAGCCTCTTAAAACCCCAGAATGGTCTGGGAGGGAAGGGACCTCAAAACCCACCCTGTTCCAACCCTCCCACTGTCCCAGCCTGCTCCAGCCTGGCCTTGGGCACTGCCAGGGATCCGGGAGCAGCCCCAGCTGCTCTGGCAATCCCAGCCCAGCCAGGAATTCCTCATTCCCAAAATCCCATCCCAATCTCCCTTTCCCAGGGAATTCCCTCCATTCCCAGCTCTCACAGCCTGGCATTGGATCCATCCCCACCTCGACTCCGCTCCAGGAAGGAATTCTGGGATCCGGGGGTTTCACTGGGAATCTCGGGACACCAGGAAGGGTCTCCCTTCCCTTTTCCATCCCCAACTTCCATAAAAATCCCTCGGGATGGATTCTGAGCCTCCTTGATCCCAGCATCCCGGAATGGTTTGGGTGGGAAGGGACCTCAAATCCCATCCCATTCCAACCCCACCATCCCAGGGGGCTCCAGCCTTTTCTGGGACATCCCAGGGATCCGGGGGCAGCCCCAGCTGCTCTGGCAATCCCAGCCCAGCCAGGAATTCCTCATTCCCAAGATCCCATCCATGGCTGCCCTCTGGCAGTGGGAGCCATTCCCTGGGTCCTGTCCCTGCAGGCCTTGTCCCCAGTCCCTCTGCAGCTCTCCTGGAGCCCCTGGAATGTGCTGGAAGCTCTCCCTGGATCCTTCCCTTCTCCAGGTGAGCACCCCCAGCTCTCCCAGGCTGGCTCCAGCCCTGCAGCAGCTCCATGGCTTCCTCTGGATTCCCTCCAATTCCATGGATGCCCGTGGCTCAGAGCTGATCTCCAGACCCTTCAGGACCTCGTGGTCATTGCTGGGGGCCCTGCAGCCCCTGCAGGGGATGAGGAGAGAGCCCAAGGTTTGGGTTTAGATGCAGCTCCTGAAATGTTGTGGGGGGAGGCCCCAGAGGACGCTGATCAGGGCACTCGGAGCTTCTTGGGATGCTTTGGATCCTGACATCAGGTTTGGCACGGTTTCTTGGCAGCCCTGAAGTCCATGTGGGATGTAGTATGAGTAAAGAAACAAGCTCTAATTTTGCCCTAGATTAAATCCTTCCTTCCTGTTTTGAAAGAGTGAATTGCGGCAGGTCGTGTGGACAGTCAGCTGATTCTCTTATGAAATATTGGAGTCTGGAAGCTACAGGTGGGGTTTCCCTTCCAGCAGAGTTGCTGTAGTTCCAGAAGCAGGAAATTCCTGTGATGGTTCCTGTCTCTTGGGATAATTTTTTATTATTTGGTTTAAATTGAGGGAGTGGAGATCTTTTCCCGCAGGGACTAGGTTTGGTTAATCCTTAGAGACCAGAGCAGTTCTCCTGCTGCCCCCAAGACACAGCAGTTACAGAATTACTCAATCCTACAGGCCAAAACAGGACTAATCCCTGCCCGGGGCTCCCTTTGTTCCCAAAAACATGAGACAAAGGACTAGCTTGGGACTGTGAACACAACAGGACCCCTGTGGGGGAGTGGGATGGGAGTGGAGGTGAGAGGAGACTTCCCAGGGAGGTGCTGACAAATGCTGAATGATACCGTTGAGATCTTTATTAAAAGTTTCCTCAGGGAATTGTCAGGGAGTTCCTTTCCTTCTTCTCCTGAGGTGGATTGAGCAGCTGCACATCTCCCCTCTCTGCTCCCCAGGAACTCCAGGTGTGACAGCAGGCTCAGCTCCTGCCTGTCCCTCAGAAACCTTCATGATCTGGACAAACAAAACGTTTATCCAGCAGTCCCGTGGCCCTGCCTGCAGCTGTGGGCAGCCACAGCTGGGTGTTCCCATGGGAGATTATTGCCAAAGCTCAGGCAGGGGTGGATAACAACTCCTCAAATATCCTTTGGAACAAGGAATGGACAACTCAAAATCCCCACAGCCAGGAGCGGGCTGGCAGAGCTCCTGACCCCCAGTGAGAGCTGGGATCAGTTCAGTCTGTCCTGTTTTCCTCTGCCCCGAAAAACACGAAGGAACACACACATTTTTGTGGTCAGAGCTTCGGGACCGACTCCTCCCACCCCTGCTTTGGATGTGTCAGTGGAAAATACTTTTTTGGAGGTGAAATCAGCCTGCTGGCTGCCTTGAAGGCTCTGATAAATGTGAGAACTTGATCACATGGAGTGATAGGTTCTATCAGATGTGTTTGATCTGAAAAATAAAGCTCTGTATAAATTCCCCTTTGCCAGGCCCAGCTCAACTTGCAGCAAACATGAAGCTGATTTTGATCTTCAGTGCCCTCATTGGGGCTTCCCTGTGCCTGGAAACCTTCGTTGGGTGAGTTACACTTTTGTGGAAAACCTTTCATTTAGGGCTGGTATCTTCTTGTTTTTCACAGTCTCAACGTCTCAAAATCTGCTCGGGGCACTTTTTATTTTTTGGTTTTTGTGGCTGATTGTTCTTGTTGCTTTGCTGCTCTGGTGTTTGAGGGAACCTTTCTTTACTTTCATTTGGGTTTTCTAAGGAGAAGGGTCCAGCTGTGGAGTTGAGATCCTCAGTTCCTGTTCATCCAAGGCTTGATTTTGGCTTGAGTTGAACCTCACTGCAAAAGCAGAGCTGAAAGAACAGAACCTGTCCTCAGATCAGAAAGTTCACATCTTTCCCTTTCCCCCCCAAGTTTCTTATTTCTCTTTCTTCCTCTTCTTTCCTCCTTTCTAATGATTTAAAATCCTGGCTTCCAGCCTTTAATTTCTAAAGGTCTTTATGTTGCATTGCAAAAAATATCCGGCAGGGTATTTCCTCACAGCCTCACTGACCATGGAAGAGTCTTAATAATTAAAGATTATAAAATTATAATCTGGATAAATCCTGAAGTGCAGTAAGTGAGTACTAGATTCCAGTAGGTAAATCTGTGCATGAAGGTTTAAGAATTAAGAATAAAATATAATATAAATAATGTCCCAAAACTCAGGGATTTGTAAAGGCAGGAGGGGCTATTTTGATCATTTAATCCTGAACTGAGTTCTGGGGATTCCACTCCTCAGCAGCTGTGGTGAATTCACAGCCGAATCCAATCCCAAGATCAAGTTTATGGAGAATCCAGTAATGAGTTATTGATGTGGAAAAGTGCCTTCAGAGCTGATCTAACTGCATTAAACAAAGAGATCCGATCCCTCTGCTGGCCAGGGAGAGGATCCTCGTGTACAGGTGCTGAAATCGAGTCCCGCAGTGAATAAAACACCAACACACCCGAGCTCGTGTGCCGAGACCCTTTTTTACCTCATTTCCACCTCAAAGGTTTGCAGCTGTGCAGTTACCGGGCTGTGCTCCCCTGCTGGGTTTGTCACCGCAGCCTCTGGGGTGAGGCACTTCCAGAGGGATTCATCCCACCTGGAATGCTGCGAGCCACCCTCTGCTGGTGCCAGGGCCGTGAAACAAATCCCTCCTTTCGTGTTTGCTCTGCTCCCCAAACGCTGCTCCTTCCCCAGCTCACCTGGAATATTCTTTTTTCACAAGTTGATGCCAAGAAGTAACCGATGGATGCAGGATTGATCCTTTGAGTGATTTAAAACTCATCCACCTTGTCTGGCTGTTGAACTCCTGGGTGACACCAAATCAACTGATTAAAGGAGCCATTAACACACAATTAACACTGAATTAACGATCCCAGGAACAAACCAGTACAGCCAGCCCCCTCCTGAGACCGCTTCTGAAAACTGATTTATTGCAGGCACCAGGTTCTCCGAATCAAGACCAAAAATGAGGAGGAGGTCAAGCAGCTGCAGCTTTTGGAATCGCTAGAACACCTGGAGGTGGGTCATGGCCACAGAGGCATTTTGGATTTAAATCTCATTCATAGGGTGTGAATCTGCATCTCATTTGGAAGGTTCTCATCACCCTGGGACAGCTGCCTAAATCATTTTATTCTCTCAAGACTTTAAATTTGACCTGCAAGTTCAAGTAGGGGCCAGAACTTTTTTTTTCCCTACTGGGCTTACATCATATTTGAATTGTTAGATCTTAATCTCAGTGTTGAAAAACTTGTTTTTCCAGTGGGAATGGCAATGTTTTGTCTCCCAGAATTATGGAAGAAATTTATTAGCTGGTTTACACTGTATTGAAGCAGGAAAACACAGTGTAAAATTTCAGGTTATTACTGTTCTTATCGGCATTGGTGAGAAATTTTAACATCACTTTTTAAAATCACTGGCTTAAAAAAATATATGAATAATTTAGAAATCAAAATTTAGAAAAGTCCTACCAAAGGAGAGATAAAAGGAGAAATGAAAACAGTGGGTTTCATATTACCTCAGACTAGAATATGGAGTATTTCTTGAAATTATTTCTAGTAAATGGGAAAATAATAAACTAGTCATCAGAAACAATTAAAATTTCCTCTTGTTTGTGTGACCAAAGCCTAGAAGTCAGTGAAAAACTGACTCAAGCCCTTGGTATTTGTTGCTTTATTGAGTTTATCAGGAGAAGTGATACAAGGTTGTGGTGAGGCCACAGAGAACGAAGCATTCCAGGGCTCCTCTCTGCAGGGGCTGTTGGACTGGGGAGAAATCAGCATTTCTAAAACCCTGCAAGCAAGAGCTGTTGGCAGGATGCCTTCCCCAAACCAAATCCATTCTCCTTTCTCTCTCCAGCTGGATTTCTGGATCAACCCCTCTGCCCCTGCCCGCCCCGTGGATGTGAGAGTTCCTGCTGCCAGTGTCCAGTCAGTGAAAGCCTTCCTGGAATCCCAGGGGATTGGATATTCCATCCTGATTGAAAACCTGCAGGTGGGCAATGCCACTGGCGCTTATTTCTTACAGCTCTTGGAAACACGGATTCACAGTTTGGCCTGGCTCCCACTTTTCCATACTCTGTTTTCTGTGGGATCCTCCCCTTGTTTTTGTAGGTTGTGGGTTATTCCTGAAAGACAATCCACGCACAGATGTAGGTGTTCCATGAGTAGTGACATCAATAAACTCCACAGGGCTCTTCTGGCAACCCCTGAGGAATTACACATGGACTTTTGATCATTTGTTTGACACTGAAGTTACTGATCATTCAGTAAATTCTGCTGACAGTAGTTATGGATAGAAATCACCCACTCAGGCACTAATCTGACATTTCCTCATGAGCAGTAATCCCTAAAGGGCACCTAAACCAGCATTAACTCACTGCCTTTTCATTTATTTATCTTTTAACAAGTGAAGCAGACACTTCTCATCATTTGAATGTTATTTTAGGATGTTCTGGATAAAGAAAAACAAGACATGGCTGAGAGTGCCCAAAGGCAGCGCAGCAGCACCTTTGACTTTGGTGCTTACCACACTCTGGATGATGTGAGTACCTCCAGGGAAGAGTATTCTGATTTTTTCTTGTCTTTTTGCATGCTGTCTTCCTTTCAACATCCTATATTAGGATCTAAAATGTTCTTGCAGCTTTTTCTGGCATGTGAGTTTGTTTTGCGGTATTAATTTTGTGCTCAGAACAATCAGCCAGAGCTGTCCCTGACAGTGTTGATCAAAATTCCATAAACTCTCCTGCAGACTCTGTCAAGCCCCATCCTTCAAAAGAAAGAGAAATAAAGGGATCTTGAAACTGGGAAATAGAGAACTAAAAAGAAATAAAGCTGTGGTTTCCCCATCCTTGGGAGTGTCCAAGGCCAGGATGGAGCAACCTGGGATAGTGGAAGGGGGGTGGAATGGGATGGGCTTTCCAACCTGAATCAGCCCAAGATTCTCCAGAAGGAATGACAGAGCACATAAATATGATATTAATGTCCTCAAATATGATGTTAATTGTCGGGGTCCAGCACATCCCTCTGGCTGCCCTGGCTGTCTCCAAACCCTGGCAGGGGGCTTGGAGACCTTGGCATGAAGTCAAAACCAGCTGTGGCTTCAATTTTAGATCATGGAAAACACTGCAAATGTTGTATGAGGAATTACAAACCACAAGGGTTTGAGTAGCGTGGTAGGTGAATTGACACAGGGTGGAAAAGTAGAAATTTGGGGTTTTTTTAGAGTGTAATTCAGGGGTACAAAATGGAGGACTCTGGGTGTGTCCTAGCCTTCTTTCCTTTCTTCTTGTCCTCCATGTCCTGATGTGATGGTGACATTTTTCTGTTGGTTTAAGGCAGAGACACACTGTCCAACATAGATGTCAGATATTGGTGCATTGTTATAAACAGACTGTACATAACTTTTGATATAAAAGGTAAACACTGCCCAGAGGGCACAGCAGGCTGCCATGGCTTCTGTACTAGGCAGACCTCAGCAGGTCAGAGAGAAAATATTACAGATAAGGAGAAATAAACAAGCTTGAAAATTCATCTTCACGTGTTCCAGACCTCTTCTTCGGCTGCCGGGCCAGGGGAACAAGGACTTCCACAGTGCTGGGGTCTCAGCAGCTGAGCCTGACAGCTGATGTCCTCATGGCCTTGCATTTCAGATTAATGCAGAACTGGACCATCTTGCATCCGAGTACAGCTTCGTGGAAAAGATCCAGATCGGGCAATCCTACGAAAAGCGGCCTCTGTACGTCCTGAAGGTAGGACAAACACCACGGAACGCGTCCATAGGGAGGAATGACAGCACGGCCCGGAGCACCCCGACCCGTTATGGGATGTCCCCCAGTGAGGGCTGCCAGGGCCTGAAATGCTGCTGTTTGATTTCCCAGTTCAGCACCGGAGGCTCCAAGCGCCCGGCCATCTGGCTCGACGCCGGCATCCATTCCCGCGAGTGGGTCACCCAGGCCAGCGCCCTGTGGATCGCCAACAAGGTTCCTGCAGCAGGGATTCATCTTGGGAATGCTTCCTGCTGTTTCAGAGGGTATCACCCCTCTGTGTGGTCAGTTAATTCACCTCCCAAAAGCAGCTGACTCCCTGAGGATGTGGTGGCTGCCTCGACCTGGAATTGGGAACCTCTGTCCTGTTAGAACGGCTGAGTTTAGGCAGACAAAATGCAGTGGTTCAGGTGAAATTGTTACACAAATAACCAAAGACTTTGAGATTGTTTTGCTGCTTTGCTCACCCAGAAAAATGCGGTGGGGTTAGTTTCCTTCCACAAAATGCCCAGACCTCCAGCTCTCTATAAATGAGGATTTAAATCCTGCTGGAAATGACTGAGCCACTGGAGAAGCCACAGGATCTCAGAATAAGTGGGTGGAAGGGGCCCACCAGGATCATGGAGTCCAGCTCCTGGCCCTGCACAGAACAATCCCCAGGAGCCTGAGTGTTGTCCAAAAGCTCCTTGGGCTCTGTCAGTGCAGCACAGTTGAGAATTCCCAACCTGGCTCTTCCATCTCAGTCTTAGTGACAGCCTTGGCCTGTCCTCTGGGACAGGGAGGAGAAAATTTTGTTATCCTCTTCCATTTTATTCTAAAGACCTCCTGTCTTCAGAATAAAATAATAAAACAGATTCACTGCTCACTCCACATATACAACAAGGAGATGATGGATGCTCCTTGTTTCCCTGCCCCAAAATCCAGCCTTTCCTCTGTCCCAAACCATGAGGGATTGAACATCTGGGAAGGGATTACTCTGCTAAGCAGGGTGTGCTCTGTCTCTGCCTAGATTGCCTCTGACTATGGAACAGATCAGTCCATCACCTCCCTGCTGGACAAGATGGATCTTTTCCTGCTGCCAGTCACCAACCCTGACGGATATGTGTACACTCACACCACGGTGGGTCTGAGCTCAGTGAAATTCCTGGCTCTTCCAAGGAAATAATAAACATGAGGGAAGTGGGCTCTCAAAGTCCTAATGCTGTGAGAGGTGTTACCAAAGAGCTGGGCAGACAAAGATCCTCATCATTTGTCTAAGCCATCCTAAGCCCCTGTAAATACCCCAGTTTTAGTAAGTACATTTGATTTTTCACCATTGGCCCATCTTGGCAGTCCAAAATACTCTTGGGATCATGCCTAGGATCAATCCCCCATGGATGGCAGCTCTTCCTGGGGAGCAGTTTTGGGGCCAGCCCCCAGATTTGATCCCTTTTGAGCATTTCACTGTTGTAGAACCGCATGTGGAGGAAAACCCGTTCCAAGATTGCCGGCAGCATCTGCATCGGAGTTGATCCCAACAGGAACTGGGATGCAGGTTTTGGAGGTAGGGATAAAGCTTCTGGCTTCTGGATCCTGTTACACAGAACCAGCAGCTGCCTTTATAAAGGGGATTAATCACCCTAGAGCACAGGATGAGGTAGCATCATGGAATCACAGAATGCTTTGGGTTGGAAGGACCCATAATGTTATTTAGTTCCACTCCCTGCCATGGGCAAAGCCACCTTCCACTATCCCACGTTGTTTGCAGTCCCATCCACCCCAGGAATGTGGATTCTCGGGCAACCTGTTCCAGGTTGCATCATTTCAAAGCACATCCCTTGAACAGTCACACTGTCGCTGCTGCTGGAGCATTTATCGGGGTTTAAGGGTTGCTTTGGAAAGCCCAGCTTTGTGTGGCTCTGCCCCGACCTCCCAGGAATTCCACTCCTCATGGGTCTGTTCCCTCCTTGCACCACCAGGTCCTGGAGCCAGTAACAACCCCTGCTCCGAATCCTACCACGGGCCCAGGGCCAACTCCGAGGTGGAAGTGAAATCTGTTGTCGACTTCATCAAGAATCACGGAAACTTCAAGGCCTTCCTGACCCTCCACAGTTATTCCCAGCTCCTGATGTATCCCTACGGATACAAATGCACCAGGCCAAACGATTATGCCGAGCTGGTGAGACAGCAGGACTTGGCTTTACCTTCCTCTCTTCTGTCCAGCTGCCTTTCTGTACTTCCCATACTCTTCCCTAATGACAGCACCACAGCTGGAATAATATCTCCGAGACAGTGTGGATCTCACAACCACAATTCCAATGGGAAGGACCTCTGGAGGTCTCTGTTCTAACCCTGTGCTGGAAGGGCTTTGGAGTCAGAGCCAGTTTCAGTCTGAGTTTGGATTAATTGTTTTGATATTTCTAAAGAAGAATTCCACAGCTTTTTCAAGCTCGCCTCAAAGTTTCCTTAATCTCATGGGGATTTTGTTTTGTCCTAATACCTAAATGCAGTTTCCCTGTGGTAATTTGTTGCCTTTTTCCCTCCTTCACAAAGAACCCAGCTCTGTTTTCCATCCAGCCCCCATTATGTATTTGCAGTGAGCACGAAGTTGACTTTGAAGTATTGGAAGATCCCAAGTGCCTTGGGAATTTCTGGTATCTCTTGAGCCTTCCCCGGACAAGGCAGTGAGATAAACAGTGGATGAACACTTACAGAACCTGCTGGAAGTTCATTCACCTGCAGTGGCCGCTCCCAAAAATGCTGTGGAAGCTGTGGCTGCTGTTGGTGTGAATCATCTCCAAAGCAGTTTGGAGATTTCTGGTGGAATCCTAATGTTTAATCTCAGGAAGCGTGGCTGCTTCTTTATTCTCCTTCATCTTCTCCCCTCCAGGAATCCCTGGGAAGAGCTGCTGCCAGTGCCATCCGCTCCCTCTACGGCACCACCTTTCAAGTGGGCACCATTTGCAGAACCATCTGTGAGTATTTGGCCACTCAGAGCTTTTAGGGGCTGTCCCAGGACCCCAATCCCATAGGGTCTGTCCCCTGTGGAAGCCACAGCGCTCCTGTGCAGTGACACCACCGGTCACACATCCGACCTGAGCGTTCCCATCCAAACCTCATCCTTGCCCTCCGAAATACAAACAGCAGCACAGCAGAGCTCCACCATTCCCTGCTCCCCTCTCTGGACCATCTCCCTTTCCCTTCCAGACCAAGCCAGTGGAGGCAGCATTGACTGGAGCTATGACAATGGGATCAAATATTCCTACGCCTTCGAGCTGCGGGACACGGGGCGCTACGGCTTCCTGCTGCCCGCCAACCAGATCGTCCCTGCTGCCACGGAGACCTGGCTGGGCCTGAAGAAAATCATGGAGCACGTGCGGGACAGGTCCTCCTGAGAGCTGGGCTGGGAGTCAGCTCAACAATCCTCTGTGTGCTCTGATGGCTGTCATGAGAGAAAGGGCTGAATAAACCCCTGTGCAATCCCTCCGTGGTGTCTGGCATGTGGCCTGTTCCTTGTGTGTCACACATCCCTGAGCAGATTTTGGGACACAAGCCTCCCTGCCCACACATCCAGTGGTGGGCCAGGAATTCCTTCCCAAAATCTCACCCCAATCTCCCTTCCCAGGGAATTCCCTCCATTCCCAGCTCTCCCAGCCTGGCACTGGATCCATCCCCACCCCGACTCTGCTCCAGGAAGGAATTTTGGGATCCGGGGGCTTCACTGGGAATCTCAGGAAGCCATGAAGGGTCTCCCTTCCCTTTTCCATCCCCAACTTCCATAAAAATCCCTCGGGATGGATTCTGAGCCTCCTTGATCCCAGAATCCTGGAATGGTTTGGGTGGGAAGGGACCTCAAATCCCATCTCATTCCAATCCCACCATCCCAGGGGGCTCCAGCCTCGCCTGGGACATCCCAGGGATCCAGGGGTCACCCCAGCTGCTCTGGCAATCCCAGCCCAGCCAGGAATTCCTCATTCCCAAGATCCCATCCATGGCTGCCCTCTGGCAGTGGGAGCCATTCCCTGTGTCCTGTCCCTCCATCCTTGTCCCCAGTCCCTCTGCAGCTCTCCTGGAGCCCCTCCAGGGCCTGCCAGGGGCTCTGAGCTCTCCCTGGAGCTTTCTCCAGGCTGCAGGGGCTGGTGCAGAGGGCCTGGTGTTAACCAGCATAATCTAGGCTATGGGATTGATTAAAATCATTTCTCTTAACAAGCCTTAGGACCCTGCCAGGCCCCTGACCACTCAAATGTACACCCCATATATTTGGCTGCCCCTTTTCTCCCTCTGACATGTTCCCAGTGGACATGGTTGGAGGGAAGATGGAGATGGGAGGACACCTCCCCCGATCCAGCACCCAGTCCCTTGGGAGCCCCTCTTTCCATTTTCATCCTGCAAATTTCTTGGGGATTAAGAGCAAAGAGCTCAGGAGGCCCTGAAGGATCAGAGATTAGTTCTGGCTGCTGCTGCTGTGGTGATTATCGAGTCTAACAGGTTTATCTTGGTGTCTTGTGACCCCCCAGCAGCTGGTGAGTTACTCACCCTTGGGAGGCTGGCAGGAGAGCAAACAGCGCTGATGTGTCCAATAAAACCCTGCGGACTCAGGGCACGGAGCTGTTGGCAGGAAAAGGGGAAGGCACAGCTGAGGGAGGTACCCCAGGGGGCTGGGTTTGGGTTAAAAGCAGCTGTTTTGGAAAGCAAACCCATGCTTGAGGCAGCCGGTGCTACCCACGTGTCTCTGTCCCCTGTGCTCATGGCCTTCTCCTGTGGCACCTGCTTCTCAAACTGACCCAGCTTTCCAAAACCCCATCCTCTGCCCCGTGATAAAAACCACTGACGTAAATCCCAGGGACAGGGCTCACAGTTGGCTCTTGGACCTGGATGAGCTCTTGTCTCCAGAGCAGGAACTGCAGAGCTTGAGGAGCCTCACCTGGGAATGTGGGACTGTGACCGTGTCCTGGCGTGGAAGCTCGTTCCAGCCATCCAGGGCTTGAGGCCTCCTGTCCCCTCCTCTTTACGTGCCTGGTGTGAGGAGAGCTCATCCAGGTGTGGAACTCTGATTCCAGAGAGATCTGGAGCCAGAGAAATAAACAACCTTGAAAACTCCTCCTCACGTGGCTGGAGCCAGAGCAGGGGATGCAACCCAGAGGAACAGGAGGGTGTGTGCCGTGGTGGGGTGAGGAGGGAGATGGGCTGGAGATGACACAGCTCTGGGGTGGGGGACCTAACAGGGACCTCCCCATCCCAAGGAAGGAGATTATTGAGGAAACAGCCAATCATCACAGAGAGTGATGGGAGAGACAACAGCATCAACTGGGATGAGGGAGAACCAGGAGGGACATCAGGAAATGCTTTTCACCAGGAGGAGAAGCAGCAGGACCTGATGCAGCCTCCATCTCTGGAGGACTCCAAGATCCAGTGAGGAGGGCCCTGGTGGGTCCCCAGAGCATTGGATACAGACCTCCTGTGGTCCCTTCCCACCTCAACCACCCCACGCTCCTGCCCCGAGGAAGATCCTGGAACCACCTCAGCAACAGCACCGGTTCTGCACCGCAAAGCCCCAGGAGACCCCGGCACCTTCCCACGGCACCTCCTGCTCTCAGTGCAGCCAGACTCCCCTGGACTGAAGGGAGAAAAACATGGTCAGAGGATGTCAGCTGTAAAAACCTGCCCTGGGAGGTGCCTGCCAGGCTGGGAACACAGCCCAGGAACCCGGAGCATCCCTGACAAGCGCGGTGGGAGCTCAGGGGCAGCGCAGATAAGGCCCAACAAAGGCCCTGCTGTAACCTGCAGAACAAAGACGCTGCTTTAACTGGGGAACAAAGACACCTCTGACAAACTGACCTCCCGGGATAGCCCCAGTCAGTGACAGCTGCTCCAGAGCCACTGCTGACACTGAAAACATAAAAATTATTCATTTTCTACCCAAAAATGAGCCTTTCTGTCTGAGCATTACCCCAAGTGAATGTCCTTGTGCACCTCCGAGCTCCACGACTTCCATCAGCTTTGAAGTGAGATTTCATCCACCATCAAGGGACCCCACTCCTGGGAATGGTTTGATGAATAATTTGTATATTTTACATTTCGTATATATAAATATATGAAATGTATCTATATCTATAATGTATGCATAAACTAATTAATCATAAATAAGTCTATGTTTAAATGCTTCCTTTTTCTGCAAGTAACTTTGTAGTAGCTTGTCATTACACATGCATTACTAATCATAATTAGGATTGACTTACTCATAGCAATGTGTAATGCAGAAATCCATGGAAACAAAGAGGTGTTTCCTTGTGGTTTTGGGGTTCCTGTGACCACGCCATCCCCACCGTCCCACGCCCGTGGGTTGGGAGCCGCCCGTGCCCACGGCAGCTCGGAGCTGGGAGCACGGACACTCATCCAGGGCCCACTCACCGAGGAAGACGTTATCAGATCCTCCCTAATTTGGCTGCTCTTGTGTTGACTTTGCCAAATAAAGCAAACATTTGGGCTCGCGGGAGCCCTTCCTGCCTGCTGTGTTTGTCGCCGCCGACACCGCGCGGACGGCGGACGCGGCCCTGGTGAGGAGCTGCGGGAGGGACCCCCACCACCGAGGGGGTTCTGTCCATCCTCGGGGCTGTGCTCTGCTCCCACCCACCATGGAGACCCTCCTGGTCTTCCTCGCCCTCCTGGGGGTCACCGGCACCGAGCAGCTTTTCGTGGGGTGAGTCCTGCTGGGGCAGGGGGTGGGATGGGGATCCAGGTGAGAGAGGCCCGTCCCCACCACCGTCCTCCAGGGTCAGCCAGAAGGGTGACGGCACAAAGGATGGAAATCCGACAGGGTTTTCTGCCAGCTCGGAAAGATTTGGTTTCACCCCAGGTTTGGAGCGTGCAGCAGGTAGAAATTAGGGAATGCTGAAGCCTGAGGGTGTGGCTCCAAACTTTGCCAGGCTTTGGAATCCCAGAGGACATGGGGAGCACGTGTATGGCTCAAAGATGATGGCTGTGGAGCCATCCAAGGATTGTCGGGAATAAAACCCAAGGATTGCTGGGAGTAACAGGCAAGGATTGCTGGGAATAACAGCCAAGGATTGCTGGGAATAACACGCCGTGGGAAAGAACAAGATGTGGCTGGAGAAGGAGCCCTGTGGAGGCAGGCCAGCACTTTTCCAGGATGAACATCCTGGTTGCAGCTCCTGGAGATAAGAAGAGCACCAGTGCAGGAATGAGGCTGAGGAGGGGGCATGGAATGTAGGGGGGGGTTAGGACAACCCAAAACTCCCAAAGCTTCCAACCCATTTCCAGAAAGGTCTGAATGAATGGACTGGCCATGAGAACTAATTCGTAGAGAAAGTGGGAATTCCGTGTTCAGAGCAGGGAAAACCTATCCATAAAAAAGTACCCCCAGGATTCTGGACATTCCAGCAGCTGGACTGACACTGGAGCCAGAGCTGGTGATCTCAACAGCCAGGGAAGGGGTGGAGCTGTGCCAGGGGGGTTTAGGGTGGATATCAGGAAAGGTTCCCGATCCAGAATGAGGATTGATGCACTGCCCAGGCTCCCCAGGGAATGGCCACATTCCCAAGGCTGCCAGAGCTCCAGGACAACACCCTCAAGGACAGGGTGGGATTGTTGGGGTGTCTGGGCAGAGCCTGGAGTTGGATTTGATCCCTGTGGGCCCCTTCCAGCTCAGGATATTCTGTGATGTGACCGACCCACCTTCCTCCCTGCTTTCCTTCCTCCTTGGATACGATGCCGTGGCTGAGGGATCCATCCGGGATCCATCCAGGATCCATCCAGGATCCCACCACTCTCCTCCAGGCCTGGGAGGGATCCGAGCAGCTGCAAGCCAAGACTGGCCAGGGAATGTCAGGGCCGCTTCCTGATTTTGGGAAAAATCACGAGGATTTAATGCCTGCCAGAGTGCCCCAGGCACAGAATGGAAGTTGTTATCACCTTGGGGAGGTGGTTAAACTGATAAATGGGAGTTAAGAGGATGAAAGGTATGAAAGGGGAAAGGTGAAGGAATTTTGTGCCATTTGGGGAGTGGCTTTAAGCACTGCCCAACAGGAGAGGTTGGAGGGAGAGGATTGATCTGAGGTGAGAAAACCTCTCTCCCACAGAATATTTCCAGGGCTGTGCCTGTCCTTGGGAAGCCCAGCCAGGCTGGACTGGGACCTCTGCTGGGGAATACATCCATAGATAGAGAACATATCCATGGAGATATTGCCCAGCATCTTAGGAGCTGGTCAAACAAGGCTGGAGGTCATCTCAGGCTCCCAGCACTTGCTCTTTTGCCATCTTGGCTGCTCTGAACCTGCATTGTTTTCTCTCAACACCAACAACTGATGCATTTTCCAACCCTGTGAGCCGGTGTGGAGCTTCCCCAGCCTCCCCCCAGGCCAGAGTCCCCTCTCTGTGACCCCTCTGCCTCCCTGCAGGGACCAGGTCCTGCGTGTCACAGCCAGGAACGAGGAGCACATCACTCTGCTCAGGGTGCTGGGCGAGCAGGAGGAGCTGCAGGTGAGCTCTGAGGGGTCCTGAGCACCCCCATGGTCACAGATTCCCTGAGGAATCCAGGGCTCCCTCCTGCTTTTGCCACCCAATCCAGTTTTCCTCCCCATTTTTGAGATGTATAATTTAGAACCATATAAACATGAATTTAACCTGGGGCTCTTTGAGCTCAGAGCTCCTGTTTCCTACGAACTGGGAAATTCCCACAAATAAACAACTTAGGCTGCAAGATTTCTGTAAATCCCTATGCAGACATCCATCTGTGGCTCAAAATTTGTCCAAAACCCTTCTTAGATCCTCCATGGAAATTCCTGTGAGACCCCTGGAGGTGTTGGGGAGCTCAGTGGATAGGCACCAGCGAAGGATGGGGCCGAGTTCTCCCTTTCAGCTCAACTTCTTCTTCTCAGGTGGATTTTTGGCGTCACCCCAACAGCCCCAGCCACCCCGTGGACCTGCGGGTGCCCTTCCCCAGCCTCCGAGGAGTCAAAAAATTCCTGGATTCCCATAATTTTTCCTACAGCATCATGATCGAGGACGTACAGGTAACAGCTATGATGGGAACAGGATGATCTCCTACAGCTCAGCCCTGAAAGTCCAAAAAGTTGGAAATTAAGAAGAAAAATCCAACCCCCGGCTCCTTCCAGCCTTTTTGATCTTGGAGTCTTTTTGCCTCCTCACCAGGAGTTATTGGATGAAGAAAAGGAAAGCATGAGGAGGTCTAGGAGGGTAAAGAGAAGCTCCAGGACATTTGATTTCACCTCCTACCACACTCTAGATGAGGTACCTTTCTCTGCAGAGCATTGGCTTTGTCCTGCTGGGGTCACAGCCATGTGCTGAAGGTCGTGGTGAGTTCTTGGTGACAGCGAGACATCCCTGGGACAGGTTTCTCCTCCTTGGTGGAGCTTTTAGCTGAGATGGGAGGCTGGGAAACCTTCCACATCCAGCGTGGCCACTCCTGGAATCTGTCACCCTGTGGAAAACATTTTCAGCTTCACTTTGGGGGTGCTTGGAGCCCAGTTTGGGAGTGGTGGGGGCTGTGGTGGTGTTGGGGGGGGGTCTCAGAGATTTTTCCCTCACCATTAATTCTACTTTTTCAAAAACCTTGTGATGTGCCTTTCCCTGCTCACACAGAGCCCCAACCACCTCGTGTTCTCCAGGGAAGCACGAGATCTTCTCCAGGGCAGTCCCAGCTCTCCAGGGAGGCACCAGATCTTCCCCAGGGAAGCTCTGCTTGTTGCATCTGGGGCTGGATACCCTCAAAACCAAAAGGTGAGACCCAGGCTGAGCCTCATGAGCCAGCAGCTCCTCCTTGCAGATCTACGACTGGATGGATGTCCTGGTGGAGGATCATCCCAGCCTCGTCAGCAAGGTCCAGATCGGGCAGAGCTACGAGAAGCGGCCCCTGTACGTGCTGAAGGTGGGTCCTGGGGCAGCCTCGCCCTGAACATCCCCCTCAGGATGAGAAGTTGTGCCAAGGGAGGCTCAGGGTGGACACCGGCAGGAATTTCCCCATGGAAAGGGAGCTCAGGCCTCGGCAGGGAGGTTTGGAGCGCCCATCCCTGGAGGTGTCTGAGGAACTCCTGGAGATGGCACTCGGGGCTCTGGGCTGGGGACAAGGTGGGGGTTGGGCACAGGGGGGATTCCATGATCCTGGAGGGTTTTTTCCAACCTCAATGATCCCGTGATCCCGCACAGTTCAGCACCGGGGGGTCGAACCGTCCGGCCATCTGGCTGGACACCGGCATCCACTCGCGGGAATGGATCACCCAAGCCACCGGTGTCTGGACGGCCAACAAGGTGACCTTGGGAGCACCTGGGATGTGGGACCCCAATTCTTACCCCTCGTCTCCGAGGGGCACCAGGGCAGCTCCTGCTCCTCTCCACGCACAGATCGCCAAGGAATATGGCCGGGACCCCTCTGTCACGGCCATCCTGGACAGCATGGACATCTTCCTGGAGATTGTCACCAACCCTGACGGCTTTGCCTTCACCCACAGCTCTGTGAGTGTGGGGACACCGTGGGGGGATCACTGCGTGCTGTCCCCAGCCACAGCTCTCTGAGGTTTTGGGTGGGGAGGGATGTTCCTCCTCATGTGGGACGGTGAGTGGAGATCCCTGGAGATGCTCGGCAGGGGTTGGGGCTCACATCCCTGTTCCAGTCTCCTCTCCATGCGCTCCCAGAACCGCCTGTGGCGCAAGACCAGGTCCATCAACGCCGGATCCCGCTGCGTCGGAGTGGATCCCAACCGAAATTGGGATGCCGGGTTTGGAGGTGAGACCACGGCCACCAGGTCCCCACACCGGGCATTGTTTGTGCCTCAAAACATCAAAACTAGAGAGGAGAAACCCAGGGATGGAAACCCTTCCTGAGGGATCCTCTCTGGATCTCCTGCTCCAGGTGCTGGCTCCAGCAGCAATCCCTGCTCCGAGATCTACCACGGCCCTCACGCCCACTCCGAGAGGGAGGTGAGAGCCATCGTGGATTTCATCCGCGCCCACGGGAACGTGAAATCCGTCATCTCCATCCACAGCTACTCCCAGATGCTGCTCTTCCCCTACGGATACAGGAGGGCGCCCACACCCGACCACCAGGAAATGGTGAGGTGGCCCCAGAACGTGAGGCTGTGACCACCTGGCAAAGTCAGGCAGAGCATCCCAGGAGCTTCCCTGCTCCTCTCGTTAGATGCAACCCAAATATTGAACCCCTGCACCTGGATCCTGGAGGAGGGTGGTTGAAAGATGGACCTCAAACCTCAAAAATTAAGAGTTTTTGGGAAAATCTGCAGCAGAAGGGATGGGGAATGATGGGCTCTAGATCCCCCTGCCCCTCGATCCACCAGATCCCACCACTTTTGGTGGTTCCTTTGCAGAATGAACTGGCCAAGAAGGCCGTGAGTGACTTGGCTGCCGTGTTCGGGACAAAATACACCTACGGCAGCATCGCCAACACCATCTGTGAGTATCCCTCCCTCATCCCGCAGCAAATCCCTCAGGAATGGGCTCCCATCTGGGCTCCTCTCCCTGCAGACATGGCCGGAGGCACCACCATCGACTGGGCCTATGACAACGGGGTGAAATATTCCTTCACCTTGGAGCTGAGGGACTCGGGGCGCTACGGATTCCTCCTGCCCAGCTCCCAGATCGTCCCCACTGCCACCGAGACGTGGCCGGCGCTCCTGGACATCATGGTCCACGTCCTGGAGCATCCATACTGAGCCCAGCATCTCCCACAGCATTTCCTCCTCTCAATAAACCCTCATGGAGATTCAGTGGTTTCAGACACCCTGATTTTTTTCGTGCTAAACTCCAAAAAAAGGGTGGAAAAGGACTCCCAGCCCTGCAGGTGTTGATTTTCCCATCGTGACTTTGGCTCAAAGTCCCCATCCTTTGGAGCCAACAGCCTGCATGGGAGGAGATGGGGTTTTTTGGGCATGCAACCCCAAATTTGTGGGGTTTTGAGCAGCTTTGCTCCATCACCCCTTCCCAGGGGGCTACAAGGAGGGACTTGGGGTACCCTGAGGTTATTTGCTGTTTATTTTTGGCTACGGGGACAACTGTCACCTGCTCTGACCTCTGTCCTGGGCCAAGCCTTACACCACTTTCCTCAGCCAAATTTTAAACCAGTTTCCCCATCACCATGGCTTAGGGATCCAGCTCACCGAGCCCCAAGTGAAAATCTGCATTTTGCGCATTCTCGACCCAAATTGATTCTTTCCCTCCCCTCAGCCAGCGCTGGAGGCTGTGGGATTTTGGCACCTCCCAGTCTCACCTTGCTGGCAGCTGACTCACCACAGCCCCAGCAGGTCATGGGACAGGTTTGGCCAGGACTGGGAGTGCCTGGATGGGGACAGCAGGGCCTGACCTTGGCTGGTGGCAGCCAGAGCCTTCCCAGGGCCCTGGGAATAGGGACAGCTGGCGGGGCCGGGCTGGGGCTGCCATCCCCTGGGATTTAAGAGCCCCAGGGCGCTGCTGGGATGCAAAACCAGCTCTCCCTGCTGACCATGAGGCTCCCCGTGCTCTTGGCTGCCCTGGTGGCAGTGGCCACCTGCACCAAGACCTTCGTTGGGTAAGGGGGCCGGGATGGGAACGGTGGCACTGGTGGGGCAGAAGGAGCTGGTTCAGCCCCGAGGGGGCACAGGGAAAAGGCTCAGGGGAAATCCCTGGAATGGGGGGACGGATGGGTGGGGTTAGGTCGGACTAACGGGGCCGGAGCTTGTCCCACGCCCCCCAGCACGCCCTGACCCCGCAGGCACCAGGTGCTGCGCGTCATCCCGCAGAGCGATGCGGAGCTGCAGAAGGTGCAGGAGCTGCAGGACCTGGAGCATCTGCAGGTACTGGCTGTGGAGGTGGATTTTGGGGACACCCCCCACGCAAAGCAAGGCAGGCTGGTGCTGGGGGGTGCATCCCAAGGCAGGATCTCACCCCTTATCTCCATTTTTTCCCATCCAGCTGGATTTCTGGCTGGCTCCCCGCAAGCTCGGACTTCCCGTGGACGTCCGCGTGCCCTTCCCCAGCCTGCAGGCGGTCAAAGCCCACCTGGAGGCTGCTGGGGTCTCCTATTCCATCATGATCGAGGATGTGCAGGTCAGCGGTGCTGCAAGGGAGGTGGGGGAGAGGTGGGATCCCATCAGTGGGAACGAGGCTCATCCCATGCTTGTCCCACAGGCCCTGCTGGATGAGGAGCAGATGGAGATGCTCCGCAGCAGCCGCCAGCTGCCGCTCGACACCAACACCTTCAACTACAACGCCTACCACACCATAGATGAGGTGGGAATGCACAAGATTTGGGGCATTTTGGG
This sequence comes from Chloebia gouldiae, assembly GCA_003676055.1. Classification (NCBI taxonomy): domain Eukaryota; kingdom Metazoa; phylum Chordata; class Aves; order Passeriformes; family Passeridae; genus Chloebia; species Chloebia gouldiae. Next base: position 60,243 of record QUSF01000171.1, on the reverse strand, counting down.
GGAAAAAGTTTGTTCTTGGGCAGGGGGCGAGCGGGGAGTGACCCCCACATCTCTTATTCCCAGATCTACAATTTCATGGACATGCTGGTGGCCGAGAACCCCAACCTGGTGAGCAAGCTGGAGATTGGCCGCTCGACCGAGAACCGTCCCCTCTACGTGCTCAAGGTGAGGATTTGGGGATCGTGATCCAGAGGGGAAAGCGGTGACAGGGCCAAGGCCAACCCCCCCTCTCTGCTCTCCCAGTTCAGCACCGGGGGCACAAACCGCCCGGCCATCTGGATCGACACCGGGATCCACTCCCGCGAGTGGGTGACACAGGCCAGCGGCGTCTGGTTTGCCAAGAAGGTACTGACACATCTCAGGAGCTGTGGGATCCAGGTGGGTGATCCCACAGGGAGAACAGGGAGCCTCAAGCCTCCATCCTCTCCAGATTGTCCAGGATCACGCGAATAACGAAGGTGTGGCCTCCATCCTGGAGACGATGGACATCTTCCTGGAGATTGTCACCAACCCAGATGGCTTTGCCTACACCCACACCAAGGTACCGCCCCGGATTTCCTCTCCCTGGTTCCTACAGCCGCTCTGGATGGGGCTGAGGAGCAGGATCTGGGGCGTTGCATAATCCCTGAGAGGGCAAGGCCTCCTCACCCACGTTTCCATGGGATGGGAAGGGGACCACCATGAGCTGTGGAGGAGCTCCAGCCCTGGGCACCAGCTGAGGTGGCTCTGCCCTTCCAGGACCGCATGTGGCGCAAGACCAGGTCCAGGCACTCGGGTGCCATCTGCGTCGGAGTGGACCCCAACCGCAACTGGGACGCAGGTTTTGGAGGTCAGAGCTGTCCCCTTTCATCTGTGCAGCATTTCCACTCTCCAGCTGGAGGCTCCAAAGCTGCTTCTGGCTCAAAGATCCATTGCTGTCCCATGGGGAAGAGGTGGGGTTTGCTCTCCGTGGCAGAGCCGAGGGTTTGGGCTCCACCAGGGCTTTGATGTCCCCCAGCGACAAACGAAAGTCACCATACAAATGTCTAGGAGGAGCCCCAGGAGCATTCCTTAACCACCAACAAAGAGCTGAGGGGTGGGAATACCCTCATCCTCTTGGGCTTGGAAGCCCCCAAAATTCCCACTGTGTTCTCACCACCTTTTTCTCGGCAGATGCCGGAGCCAGCGGATACTCCTGCTCGGAGACGTACCATGGACCCTACCCCAACTCGGAGCCCGAGGTGAAATCCATCGTGGACTTTGTGAAGAGCCATGGCAACATCAAGGCTTTCGTCTCCATCCACAGCTATTCCCAGCTCCTGCTCTACCCCTACGGCTACACCGAGACCCCGGCACGGAACGCGCAGGAACTGGTGAGGCCCCACGTGCTCTGAGGGGCTGGGATGGGCTTGAGCTCTCCTGCTGCTCCAAGGAGGAGCCACCTCCGTCCTGCATCCACTGGGAAACTGGGAGGAGCTTTGTTGCACCCAGAAAAAAGCTGTATCCCACAGGTTTTTCCCTTCTTTGGCTCATCCTTCCCCCATCCCTGTACTCCCAGCAAGAGATTTCTGCTAAGGCCGTGGCCTGGAAAAGGAATTGGTTGAAATGGCATGAAAATAGCAGGAACAAAAAGGAAGGAGGTGGTGGTTTTCCCTTTCATCTGGCAGAGGATGGAAAGGGAATTGGGCAATGGGACACGAAGTCAGCAGGATTTATTTGGGCTCCAGGAGAGCTTGGAGGACAAGGCCTGCAGGGACAGGACCCAGGGAATGGCTCCCACTGCCAGAGGGCAGCCATGGATGGGACCTTGGGAATGAGGAATTCCTGGCTGGGCTGGGATTCCCAGGGAAGCTGTATCCCACAAGTTTTTGCTTTCTTTGGCTCATCTTTCCCCCATCCCTGTATTCCCAGCACGAGATCTCCGCCAAGGCCGTGGCAGCTCTGTCCTCCCTGTACGGCACCCAGTACGAGTACGGCAGCATCATCACCACCATCTGTAAGTGCTGGGGCAGCCCCAAAATCCCCAAATCCCACAGCCATCCCTCACACCGGCCAAATATCCCACGGGATTCCTGCACAAAGCCATCGAGGCTCCCAATCCCCCCCATTTTTTCCTCCCTCAGACAGAGCGAGTGGATCGACCGTCGACTGGACCTACAACCAGGGGATTAAATATTCCTTCACCTTCGAGCTGCGGGACACGGGGCGCTACGGCTTCCTGCTGCCCGCCAGCCAGATCGTCCCCACCGCCGAGGAGACCTGGCTGGCTCTGAAGGTCATCATGGAGCACGCCCGGGACAACATCTACTGAGCTGGGATCAGGGCTGGAGCAGCTGGAGAGAGGGAAGAAGGCAATCAGTAAATAAATGGGAAGAAGGATGAGAAAAGCTTGTGGTTGTTTTCTCTTTTTATCCCAAACTGGGTGGAAAAGCCCTTTCGGAGCTGGAGTTGGTGCCAGCACAAACAGGGTGTGCTGGGCCAGTGGCCTGGAAAAGGAATTGGTTGAAAGGGCATGAAAATAGCAGGAACAAAAAGGAAGGAAGGTGGAGGTTTTCCCTTCCATCTGGCAGAGGATGGAAAGGGAATTGGGCTGTGGGACACAAAGTCAGCAGGATTTATTTGGGCTCCAGGAGAGCTTGGAGGATAAGGCTTGGAGGGACAGGACACAGGGAATGTCTCCCACTGCCAAAGGGCAGTGATGGGATATTGGGAAGGAATTCCTGGCTGGGCTGGAATTCCCGGGGAAGCTGTGGATTCCATGGATCCCTGGAAGCTTTCCAGGCCAGGTTGGAACAACCTGGGATAATGGAAGGTGTCCAAGAGTTGGAACTGGACAGGCTTTAAGATCTCTTTCTCAGCCAAACCTTTCTTGTGTGATCCTTCCTTACCTGCTGCAATCCCTAGGGAAGGAGGAGCTGAGCCCTTGCTCACTCCCAGCTTTTCCAGGCTCTCCACAGCTCTTAAAGCTGCAAATAATCACCCAAACAGATGCTGTAATTTACATTTTATTAAATTAAACAATTAAACCTCTCAGCCTCTACAGAGTTTGACTCTGCTCCAAACAACATGTCCAAATCCACACAAATCCATCGAGATGGTGGGAAAATACATCCAGTCCTTGCTTTGATTCCTTGGATTTGGAGGATCTCAAACAACTCAAGCCAGTGCTGTCCAACAGTTTCACCAGGAGGTTTTCATGCAGCATGGAGCAGCCAGGGATTCTGGATCTGTCTCCCACAGCTGGATAGCAAAACCAGGATTTTAGCCAGTGCAATGACACTTCCAAGAGCTCGTGGAGCTGGAAAAATCTGCTCCCACAGCAGCAGGACCTAATCAGACTGAACCTGCCAGTCCTGATTGTCTGAGTCCACACTCAGAGTCACAATAGGAGATAAATGTGCTCAGGGATGTTGAGTCCTAAGCTGCCCAACAGGAAATGATGTGCCATTTCTCCTAGTTTTTGTCCTTTTATCAGAATTATCCCAAAATCACCAGTGAGTTTTGGGATGTGTTGAAGATTGTCTGCTTCAAAAAGGGGAAAAAACACTGAATCCAAAAACACACACAAACCCCACAAGACCACAATAGCTTAAATCAGGCTCAGCAATGCCACATGGAAAAACCGGAGAGCAGAATCCCTCCAAAATCACCTCCAAAGTGTCCCATGAGCAGCTCAGGAAAATCAGAGGATTCCCAGGTTATCCAGAAGCACCAATTTGAGGAAAATTGTGCTACTCATTTTCCAGGAAACCTTTACCCTGTTCAGTTCCAGATTCCAGGCCCCTGCTCTGTTTTAGGGACCCTGGTGAGGCAGCAGCAGCAAATTTTCCTTCAGGCACCCTAAACTTTAAAAAACTCCTAAAAAAAACTACTGGAAAAGGAGTCATTGGGAAAAAAAATTCCAGTTCTTCTCCTCCAGCTCACCTTGAAAAAGACACAACTATTCATAAAGTGTCCACAAGCAAGCACGACTGTCACAGCACCAGCTGGGCAATAAAAACCACTTTTATTACAAATACTTCTGTTCATTATCGTAATTTATTAAAAAAAAAAACCAAAAAACAACAACCAACCCTTCCAGGATCTTCTCTCACTTTTGGCAAGTTGCTGAATGTCTTTATCTCTGCTAAAACCACCAAAGTTTGTGCTCACAGATGATTTGTGGCGGTTCACCCTCACTCTGTTCCATGGCTCCAGCGTGGCCCAGAAATGTTACGGACACAAATTCCTTCAGCTGGGCTAAAAACTTGGTGGAACAGTTTCTACTGGTCCCAGCCTTTACTAGCAGTTTTCTCCCTCCCCTACAAAACCAGTTCTATCACCTCTGTCCTGCCCTGCACCCCCAGTGATGCCATTCCTGCTTCTAGGAAACATCATTCCAGCTGCCCAGCCTTACCCGAGCTGCCAATTCTCACCACGGCCGCTTTTCCCTGCCGGTTCCTAAATCCACAAACGGGCTGCACTGCTCAGGATTCCCAAAACCTGGATGCTCCTTTATTTCCAGGGCCTGTTTTGGATGCTGGTCCTGCTGTGGGAGCGGCTGCTCAGGGATCCCACGGTGTGAGCAGGGCTGGGGAGGCTGGGGTTGTTCCTCAGGGATGCGAGCTTGGAATCGTGGCCGGAAACACCCCGGGAAAGGCGGCCTGTGGGGAAAACAACCCCAAATCACAAACTGCTCGTCCACAAGTTGTGGCTGCCCCATCCCTGATGTGTCCAGCCAGGCTGGATGGGCTTGGAACAGCCTGGGATAGGGGAAGGTGTCCATGCCCATGGTGGGATGGGTGGCTTTAAGGTCCCTTCCCACCCAACCATTCCATGATGAGGTTGAGGCATGTTCTGGTGATGCCTTGGAATTTTAGCTTTTGTATTTTTCAAATCATTAGTGCATGACTAAACTCCACATAGAAGGTTAATTAGCTTAATCTGCCCTTAATGTACCTGAAGGTCTTTCATTAAATATATCCCCTTTTATTCTTTTAACTTTGCCTTGATGCCTTGTGAAGGCTGAGCTACAGCAGAGGCTGGACTAAAGAATAAATTAGGGATTTATGAAAGGATCTCCTCATGGATCCACCTGGGGCAGCACCAGAGCCCAGCCAGGGCTGCACCCAAATGCCCCAAAACGGCCCCAAACTGCACGAGCGCTCCCGGGGGCTCTCCTGGGATCAGCTCTGCTCCATTGGCACCTTGGAGTTCATTGTCCCATTCCAGCTCCAGCCCAGGCAGTCCCACCCTGCTGGTTTTTCTCTCTCCAGCCCGCGGGGTTTGTGCTGCTGGGCTGAGATTTGGATCGTTTGTCCTTGGTGCCAGCTGGAGCAGGAATTGTTCTGTCTCCTGCTCTGTGCACAGAGCTCACCAACACTTCATGTGAAGCCCAGACCCGCACACCAAAGCAGCTCAGAATGTGAAAATAGAAAAGCCAGACCTGAGGCATCAGCCTGGCCCTGTGTTTGTAGGCAAGCCCAGAAAAGCAGCACTGGACTCTTACTGGCAGTGTCTGAAGGAATCTGCTCCTCAGCCAGGTAATGCTTCACCTTCTGCAGATCATCTGCAGAAAATCTCCACTTGTTCTCTGCACGCGTGGCCGGCACCCTGGGAGTCGTTCTCCTCCGGGCGGTTCCCGTGGGAGCTGCGCCCTGGCAGGACACGGGGAGCGTGCCGGTGATCAACCCCTCTGGGATCTTCTGGGCAAGGACCTTGAGGCCTGCAGGGACACAGAGCAGCTGTTAGCCCAGCTGGATGGCTCAGGAGGGACCAGTCACCAGGGACTGATGCAGCTGCAGGACCAAAGTTTGGATGGAGAAATGTGTGGGTGGCAGGAGAGAGGGGAATTCTGCCCCTGTGCCCTGCTCGGGTGAGATCATCCCACATGGAGTCTAACGCTGGGGACAACAGCAGCAGGACAGGGAACTGCTGGAGGGAGTCCAGAGCAGGCCTTGGAGCTGGGAATGTTCCCCTGGAGAAGGGAAGGATCCAGAGAGAGCTTCCAGCACATTCCAGGGGCTCCAGGAGAGCTGCAGAGGGACTGGGGACAAGGCCTGCAGGGACAGGAGCCAGGGAATGGCTCCCACTGCCAGAGGGCAGCCATGGATGGGATCTTGGGAATGAGGAATTCCTGGCTGGGCTGGGATTGCCAGAGCAGCTGGGACTGCCCCTGCATCCCTGGAATGTGCCAGGCCAGGCTGGACACTGGGGCTGGAGCAGCCTGGGATGGTGGAAGGTGTCCCTGCCCATAGGGACAGAACTGGATGATCCTTCAGTTTCCTTCCAACCCAAACCATCCCGTGATTCCACAACCCAGATCTTTCCCATCTCCAGCTCCCACAGGTTGCTCCCCACTCTCCTTTTCCCCAGGAGGGCTGGGGAAGCTCTCCCAGCCCCACCTACCCCCAGATAACATGAAGAGGTTCTCGAAGCCCCTCTCACACATGGTGGTGGCCGCCTGGCTTGCCAAGCGCTCGTCGTTGTCGTACACGATGATGATTTTTCCATGGGCATTTTTCTGCCCTGAGAATTAAGGAGTTAACTGCTGAATTTAAGAGGATATTGAGACATTTTAGGAAGCAAAAGAGACAAGTGGGATTGGCGAGGGAAAGGCTCCATACTTGGCTTGTAAACATCCAGCAGGAATGTTCTCTCTGCAGAATTCTCAGTGGCTGAGGCTTGCCAGACACAGCTTAATTCCCCCTGGATCCAGCATTGCTTGAGGTTTGGAATGGCAACAGCTCCTTTGTTTACAAGCTCCCCTCAGAATCAACAGCCTGGGAATGATCAGCCTAATCCCATTTAATCCTCTGTTCATCCCCAGTCCCATCAAGGTGCTGACAGGAAGCCAAAGGATTTGATGGATGCATTCCTGGAGCAGCAGCAGGACAGCAGTGCCCAGGTCTGGCTTGACTTTCCAGCAGCCAAAATCCAGGGAAATGCCAAATCCAGACATTGGATTCAATGGAGTCAAGAGCAGCCTCGAGGAAGCAGAATCCAGCATCTGACTGGGGCAGTGGAGCTGCACCAGGTAACTCCACCTCCTGTCCCACCCTTTTTGAGATCCCTAATTTTGCTTGGATAAACTCCAATTGATTTTGGGAGCTCCCACCAACATCCCCTCACGTTCCCATGTAAAGGATACATATTCCAGAATGTTATTTGTATATGGATTCATGGTTCTGGACAACGTTGCAATGGGGTAGGAATAAGCTGCAGAAGGGAAAAAAAAAAAAAAGAAAAAGAGGGAAAATCATCCAGAGGCTGAACACCAACAGCCTGGAATACAGCAGCCTTGAGAGAGAACCCGCTGAGGATGGCATTAACACCAGCTGAGGCCCCTCCTCCCCTCCCAGGAAGCAGGGATGTGCTGGATAGGCCCTGGGAACTCCCAGGGCTGTGGCCCAGAGCTGCATCCCGTGCCCAGGTGCCCGTGGCACTGGGGCTGCTCACCCCCCACGATGTGGCACTGCTCGTAGGCGTCGCGGTCCCGCACGTCCAGCAGCAGGAACGGGCAGTCGGGATAAGGCCTCTCCTCGGCCTGGGGGTCCTCCTTCTTTGGGGAATCCTTCTCCACGTCCAGCTCCCCAACCCCACTGATCACACTGCAAAGGGAACGGCAGATGAGGGAATGCTTTTGTGGTTCTCCACCACTTCCAAGGCTGGGCAAGAGCTGGGATGAAGCTTCCTCTTCCAGCACCTGGGATCTCTTCACGTGGTGGGTTTGGAATTATTCTCAATCCTAAAATGGTCTGGGTGGGAAGGGACCTTAAGGATCTCATTCCACCCCCTGCCATGGGTAGGGACACCTTGGAGCTCCCCAGAGTGCTCCAAACCCTGTCCAGCCCAGCTCTGGACACTGCCAGGGGCAGCTGCAGCTTCTCTGGGAATTCTATTCCAGCCTCTCCTCATCCTCCCAGGCAGGAACACCTCCCACCATCCCAAAGTGCTCCAAACCCTGTCCAGCCCAGCTCTGGACACATCCAGGGGCAGCTGCAGCTTCTCTGGGAATTCCATTCCAGCCCCTCCCCACCATCCCAGCCAGGAATTCCTTCCCAATATCCCTGTGTCACTTTGAAGCCATTCCCTGTGTCCTGTCCCTCCATATCCATACAAAACCATCACTAACAGCAATGCCCATGACCCAGTTGATCAGAGCACTGCGTTATCCCCACAGTTCTGGAATGTGGGGGTCTGGATGGAATCCCACCAACACATTTCTTTGTCAGACCTTTATCAGGTGATGAAGGTGGGTTGCTGCTTAATCCAAACCCATTCCAACAGGAAATCCTGCCAACCCCCTCCCTTTCACCTACAAACCCTGGCTTTAATGAGAAGTGCAGGATAAAACCACTTAGCAAGCAATTCAAAAGCAGCAGCTGGGCTCCAATAATCATCAGCTAAGGCAGGAGGAGAGTGATGTTGACTGAGGCACCTCTGCAGCGTGGAGCGATGGGATTCCCCGGCGCCCGAGTTGTTGAGGAACAGGACAGGGCTGGGTGTCCCCTCAGGGCTCCCTTTCCCATTTGTCCCCGTGTCATCGCCTGCAGCACCAGAATCTGGGGAGAGAAGAGGGCACAAGGAGCTGCAGGAGGTAAACAAGCAGGTTTTAAGGGCAGTTTCTATTCCTGGAAAGAAAAGTGTGACAGCTTTATCTTCATCCTCTTAACAAAGAGAATTTACCCAGAGTCTCCTTATTTAAAATAATAAAGAGCCAACTGATTTTTTAGGGCTTGAGCTCTCATTTGAAGAAATCAATAAAACAGAATTTTTGATGTGGATTACGTTACTGCCAGCACGAGGCCTTTCCTACGTGCAAACCCTTCTTTTTTTTAGGAGTGTTTCTATTCCCAGGCCACAGGTGAAGTTTTATTTTCCCATTTTTCCTCCTGGCTAAGCCCTGCTGCAGTGCCAGCTCTGCCACTTCACCCCTGGCAGTGACCCCCAGCTCCCCCCCTTTGTCCCTGCCATCAGCGTTGTCACCTTGCAGCTTGTGCAGCTCCTCGTTTGTCACTTCTAAGGTTTCGTTGGACAGAGAGGCGACCTGGAGAACCTGCAGGGCACAAAAACAAGCAGGCACTGATCCCCACATCCACAGCAGGGAGCAGCTCAAGGAAAACAATCCAGGGGAAAAAATCCCACTCTTCACATCTCCAAGTTTAACCTTCCCTTCCCTTCTGAGAAGACAATTTTTATTTCTAGTTTGAAGCAGTTTTCTTGAACCAGCACTCCCCAGCTCTTTATTTCCTGATCAATTTTTCACTTTTTAAAATATCATGATTCACTGCTTTTAAATAAAATAATGCACAGAAAGCCTTGAAGCCCCAGCTGCCCACTTGCTGCAGTTAAACCTGGGGTCAGGGAGGGCTGCAGACACAAAACTCAGATTTAGGTGCTGTTTTACGCAGCCTTTTTCTTTTGCAAGATCCTTTTAAGTTAATGGACAAATCAAATAAGGAATAAATGTCAAAGATGGAGTCACCAAAAATTTTAATTTGTAATTAAGGCATTTGGTCATTGTGGAAATGAATTATTTACTTTTATTAAAGGCAAGAAGAAGCCAAGACAGAGTAATTACAACTACAGCTAAATAATTACAGAGGAATTTTTACTCCAAGGAAAAACACTGGAGTCAGAGAGAGATCTGTACATACCAACTGAGCAAAAGTTGTCACCTTCAGCCTTTTAAACAGCTCACCCTTTTTATACCTGTAATCTACAAAAACAAAACAAAGAGGACAAGGTCAATTTCCAGCTCATTCCCAGTTTTTTTAGACACCAGGTCACATCTTAATCCCAGCTTTTCTCCAAGAATCTTCCACAGCCGAGCAGGAATTCAGGGCAGGTTTGTGCTGAGGGATGAGAGCAGCAAATCTGGAGAGTTTATGAAATGCCAATTATAAATAAAGTGTTTAATTAATACCAGTTATAAAGAAAATATTGAATTAATCCCAGATATAAAGAAAGATTTTAACTGAGTCCAGTTATAAAGAGAGATCTTGTCCAGACATGATGAAGTGGAAGAGGCAGATTTAGTTGCTTTTAGACTCAAATATGAATTTATATTTTCCATACATTTATGTTTTCCTGCTGGGGCAGGAAGCACTTCAGGATTTCCCCCTTTCCCTGCTGTTCTCTGAGGCCCATTGGAGTCACAAAGCTCCTTAAACCACAAGATTACCTTAATTTTTAATTTGTGTAAATTACAGCAGTATCAGCATGGGGCATCGTGTCTTTGCAAATACCAAGCTAAACACACAGGTTTCATCTTAACAATTTAAAAAAAAATCCAAGCTTTTAATGCTTTATCTGATAATTAAATTCTGGTTTCTTCAGAAAGTCACGGATCTCTCAAGGAACAGATAACTGACACAAGCAACTAGACTAATTGATTCTTAATGGGTAATTAATACAAGAAACAGGCCTAATTGGATCTTAATCCTGAAGACACAGCTTAGGGAGGAAGAAAACTGAGCAGAGCTGCTGGCAGAGATCCAGAGTAGAGATCCCCAGAGCCAAGGTTGGGAGCCTGATCCCATCCAGATCCTGCAGGGGAAGGGAGAGACCTCCTGGAGTGAAACTGAAGGTGGGAGGAGGAAAGAGGAGCCAGGATGGGTATCGGTGGGAACATCTTGATATGGAATAACCTGTCCTGGGAAGCAATGGGAGCTTTGTCCTTTGGGAAAGGCAGGGCTGGGAAGGAGCTGGTCCCTCTCCAGCTGTTCAGCTCCCAGGGATGACAATGGAGCTCGGGATCTTTGGCAAATCCACTCAGTTCAACGAGTCTAAATCCTCCAAAACCATCTGCTGAATGCTCCATCAGCTTAGGGGAGATGAGGAGAAGAGGGGGAAGGGCTCCCCTGCACATTCCTGCAGCCACCACACAAAAAAATTCCTGTGGGATTTGCTGATGGAAATTCCCCAGCTGAGTTGTTTAAAGAGCCAGGGGAATGCTGGAGGCTGAGATCTCTTCCCAACACATTCAGAGTTCCCAAATTCAACATCCTACCCGAAATCATTTCCATCAGGCTGCAAAACAAGCACCTCTTTGCTCCTCACACGTTGTCCTAGGAAAAAAGAGCCCTTCCAAAATATCCACTGCACATCCAAACCACGAGGATGAAGCACAGGAGGGGCAGAAAAGGGATAGCAGGATGAGGAGCTGCAGAAACTGGATTTCAGGATGTCAATTACCTGGAAAATGACCCTCGTGGTTCTTGCTAAACCACCAGGTTTCAAACCTCAACTGAGGTTGTTAAATCTTCCTTTAAATTCAAAAAAAAACCCCAGCAACAATTATTTTCTGTAATTATTTCCTGTTTTATCTGCTGAAGGATTAAAATTGCCCAGCAAAGGCCAAGAAAGAGCCTTTCTGTCATGGCAAATAAACTTCATTTAGAAGGACAAATAAAAGCAGCAAAGCTTGGGAAGTGCTGGATGGATAAACACCACCAAAGCAGAACCGCTGCCAAACGATGCAGCTCCTGCATGGCTCCTCCCCACCTCAGATGAGGACTTTTTACCCCCAAAAAAGCCTCTTTGCCCTAGATCTTGCCTTTGCCACCCAAAATGCCTTCCCAGAGAGCTCAGAAGTGCTGCTTCCAGCTCCAAAAGCAACCCCACGTACCCGGCCCGGTCCTGGCGGATCCGTTGGAATTCTCTGCCATAGTTTTGCTTGGAATGGTTCTGTTTTCCAGGGATGGGCTCCCGAGGGCTTTGGGAGAGGAGGGAAGGAGCAGCAGAGAGAAGGAAGAGCCCTCCTGCGTGTCCTCAAGTCAATCAATCCTCCAAAGGATGGGTGTGTGTGGTGGGTGCAGCTCTTTAATGTTTTGATGGCGTGGATTTCAATCTCTCACGTTACATAAGGGACAGAGAGGTGCCTGTGCTGGGGATTTCAATCTGCATCCAAGGGGTGTCATCTATCCCTGAGAAACCAAGGGGGAGAAGTTCCTCCACTCCCTGGGACAACAACGTGGCCATTCAGCCCTGCAGAGAATGAGAAAGTTCCTCCCCAAAAACAAAAAAACAAAAAGAAAGAGGAGGGAATAAAAGAACTGCACGGAACAGATCCGTGCTGAGATTGGAAAGCCACAAAAAAATCAAGATTTTCAACAGAAATAAAAAGCAAGGCAGTGTCCAGCACTGAAATCTCAGTCAACAGAGCAGCTTGGAAAGCTCAAGGTCATTCCTCTTCTCATTTTTTCCCCCCCAAAGACCTGCAGTGTAAAGCCAAACCCAACAAACCAACCACAAACAAAAGGTTGTTTTGCACAAATAAATTCCCGTGAGCTCCCTCAGGAAGTGGGGCTGAGAACTAAACCTGGACATTTCAAATCCTAACTAATGGAGCTTTCAGCTCAATTCAGGGCTCTTTTTCACCTCCACAAATGCAGCTTTGAGGTTGAAGAGCTGTCCTGGCTCCTTCTGTGAGAATAATCTGTGAATAAAGTCATAAATCGCTGGTTTTATTGGGGAAATTTTATTTGAAAAGCCTGGTTTTGGTGGGAAAATAAGAGAAATAAAAATAATTTAGGCCTTCATTAGTCTGGACAACCTAAAGTCTTCAAAATCTCAATGTTTAGTGGTGGTGAAATCAACGTAAACACAAGGAATGAACTTGTTTTTTTCCCGTCTTGCAGTATTTTGATGGGAATTTAAATTATATCAAGATAAAAGAGCTCAAGTTGTGCCCTAAAAGTGAAATAAAAATCTCAGAAATGATCCATGAATCCTCCCAGATCAGCCTAGCCTGGATTTCTTAGCTAATAGAGCTTCCAATTATAAAATCCAATAACAAAGAAGGATCTGGAAGATTCCTGCTTGGATTTTTAAATGAAATCTGTGGAGATTTCCAAGGAAAACTTCTTGGAATTCATCTCGTGCTCTTTGAGCCTTGAACCAACTCATTTTTAACCCATCCTGCTCCTCCCCAGGTACTCACTTCTTTTGATCTCTTCCAATTTTTCCATGTATTTCGACAAACTATTTCCTGTAACCAAAAAAGAAAATCAATTTATTACAATTATTTATTTTCCTCAGGCCTACCAAGGCTTAAATTTTAATTGTTTTGAGTAAATCCTCCTTCACAGTGGCAATAAAAGGTACAAAAATGCCAAAATTTTCCTCTTTTCTGTCAAGGAAAGTAGAACTAAACAGAAAAATCCAAGGATCTGCTGCTCCTTTCCCAACATTTGGGTGAAAAAACTACAAGATAATGTTACTGAATAAAATTCAGCTGCTTAAACAACAACAACAAAAAAAACAAAAAAAAACCAAAAAAAACCAAACACAAAGACACCCCCAAATAATTATTTTGGCTCACACCCTTGATAAGATGCAGGAAAAGTCCATGGAGAGAAATTCCAAGACCAATAATTTCTATGGGAACAACCACAACAGAGCCTGACCCAGTTTAAATCTATTTAACCCCCAAAATTGTTCTTTATAAAAGAAGAGTAGAAAAAAAAATGAACAGGTTTTAAGAGAAAAAAAGACTTTAAACAAGTGGGCATCTACACACAGAGCATTTAATCTCAATTTGCAGGGGGGTGAAAATAAATGTATGATGATAAATATATGTAAATATAAATGTATGAACATAGATAAGTACATAAAAATATAAATAAATACACATAAATATGTATAGTTCGTGCTTGTTTTAATTTCAGCTTTGAAGGGAAACTGTAAATAGGATTTTAAAAAATAATTGTAAATAGGAAATTTCTATAGTTTTTATAATATTTGGTGAGACAAATCATAACCACAATACGGATTCTGCAGGTTTGGGGTGACTTAACTCCGGGCAGATATAATTAAGGCATTAATTATATTTTTCTACCACCCTACACCAATTTTGGGTGGTTTTACCCCACAATAATTTCACTTACCAGTGTCCAGACGAGTTTTTATATGTTGATACTTGGGATTCGAGGGGATGCGCCGGGTTAGAAGCTGTTTCAAAATGGAAAAGACGAGAAGCCAAAATTAAAGAAATAAATAATAAAAAAGCCCAGAAACAGCAGAAAATACGATTGGAAGGGTTTGAAGAGACAGAAATTCCTGACTGCCCATCTGGGTGTCAAACCGCGCTGCTTTAAAGGCTCGGGAGGAGAATTTCTCTCCGCACGGAGCTCTCGCGGCCCCGGGAGCCGCACGAACCATCCCCCCCCGGCCGTGCCCCGTGTCCCCCCTCGCCGCCCGGGGGGCGTTGAGAAGGGCAGGCCCCTGAGGGCACCTGAGGGTCGCCGAAGCCGCCCCGCGCCGACATCTCCCCTCAGGGCGGCCCGCCCGCTCCGCCCGTCCCTCACGCGCGGCCGCGCTCCCGCCTCCCGCCCCACCCCGCAACTACGCCCGCCGCCATTGGCCGCCCGCCGCGCGCGCAGCCAATCGGAGGCCGAGCGGCGGGGAGCGCGCGCGTCGCCCGGCAACGGGAGGGACGCGGCGGGCGGGAAGGGGGGAAAGGGAGACACGGGGTGCGTGCTGCGCATGCGCGGGAGGAGGCCACGCCT
>QUSF01000171.1:20074-35772 GCA_003676055.1 Chloebia gouldiae | reverse complement strand
AGGATTGGGGGAGTTTTGGGGCCGTGGGTGTGGTTTCTCCGTACCTGGTGAGCTCAGTGGGAGCTCGGGAGTTGCGGGGTGACCCCGGCTGTCTCCCGCAGGATGAAGGAATGGTGGCTGCAGGTGGGGCTGCTGGGCGTGCCCCTCCTCGCCGTCTACCTGCACATCCCACCCCCCCAGCCTTCCCCGGCACTCCGCTCCTGGAAATCCTCCGGAAGCTTCTTCACCTACAAGGACCTGAACATCTTCTACAGAGGTGACAGAGTCCATCCATGCCTCGGTGGCCATGGGGACATTCCTAAACCCCGAGCAGGTGCTGACAAATCCCGCCCGGTTTTTGCCGTCCCGGATCCGCCAGGGATGGATCAGAACGTTTCACTGGGGAAAGTTGGTTCTGGTACCTTGGTGGGAAGGATTCCAAAATCCTCCAATGGATGCCAGCATGGAAAAGACACAGGAAACCATTTTTGCAGCAGCTGGAATTAATTTGGGCCAATTAAATCCCTTTATCAATTGATTTAAAATCCATGGAGCCAGTGAGGTTTCCCAAGGGAAGTTGTGGTGGGACTCAAACCCATCCGTGGTTTTGGGGAGCAGAGGGAGAGGTGGATTCCCAGTGGGATGGACTCAATTCCCGTTCCAGAAGGGAGCAGTTCCTGTCCTAGAAGGGAGGAATTTTGGGAAGAGCTGACTCCGAGGTGTCCCGTTCTCCCCGCAGATTCCAGCGGCGCCGTCGGCAGCTCTGACGTCGTGGTGCTCCTGCACGGCTTCCCAACGTCCAGCTACGACTGGAGCAAGGTGAGGGGCTTGGAATCTGACAGCAAATCCCGGGATTGTCACCTCCTGGGGATGAGCAGGCAGCACAGCAGGGGTGGGCCACGCTCCAGAGGAGAATTCCTGATTTCTGCTGGAGATCACTTGTTCTTCTCCCAGCGTGAAATCCAAGCTCTTTCCACACCCCACAGTCCAGAAAAACAGCCACAACAATTCCTTGGCTTTTTTGGGGGGATGGTGTGGCTGTTTATTGGGGAAGTTTTGACCTGCTGCTGTTTTCTTGGAGCTGGAATATTCTCCTGGGATGGTGGGGAGGAGCATGTCCATCCATGGATGCTCATCACTGCAGATGTTTCCATCCTCTGCTCCCCCTGGATGCTTTTTCAATGGATTTCTCCTCTTCCCAGATCTGGGAAGGGCTGACCCAGCGCTTCCACCGGGTGATTGCCCTGGATTTCCTTGGATTTGGATTCAGTGACAAGCCTGTGAGTACCCTGGGATGAGGATTTTCATGGTTGCTTTCAGCCCAGCACTCCAGAAAACTGGTTTTTGCCATCCAGGAGAAAAATTGTTTTTTCTCCTCCTGTTTACCTTTGGAAAAGGGTTAAGTCATTACAACAGTGGAAGGGATAGGGAAGGTTTCTGGTGGACCTTCAGCTAGGTTTGATGGGATTCCAAAATGCACCTTGACCCCTCTGGAGCATGGACAGTGCTCCCATGGCCTTGTGGACACCACAGGACATCCCAAGCACTGAGTCTGGGCTCCCAAGCTGCTGCTTTCCATATTCCATAATTCCACATCCCTCCCCTCGGGCACTGATTTGGAATCTGTGGGCTCCTGCTGGGTCCGGCTCTCAGTGGGACCCCTCTCCCACTTTTGCAGAGGCCCCATGGCTACTCCATCTTCGAGCAGGCCACCATCGTGGAGGGGCTGCTGCGGCACCTCGGGCTCCGGCACCAGCGGATCAACCTCCTGTCCCACGACTACGGGGACACGGTGGCCCAGGAGCTGCTCCACAGGTCCCTGCCACCCCTCCTGCCCTTTGTTGTCTCCACCAAGATGCTTTCCAGCAGATAAGTGGAAGGATGTGGCGCAGAATCCCCTTTTCCTTGTGCCTGAGGTGTCTCAGGGCACATCCAAGGCTTCCGTCCGTGCGATTCCCAAAGGAAACGGAGCCGTTCTGACACGATCCGAGCTCCTGCTGGGTCGTTTCTCGGAGCCTGGAGAGGTTCGGTCGTGTTTCACCTTCTTCTCTGCTGTCCCCAGGTATGAGCACAACAAAACTGGAAGCATCCTGATCAACAGCCTCTGTTTGTCCAACGGAGGTGAGCTTTCTCCAGGGTGGGATGGGATCCATGGGATGGGGACCCATGGGATGGGGACCCATGGGATGGGGACCCATGGGATTTGGATGCATGGGATGGGAACCCATGGGAAGAGAACCCATGTGATGGGATCCATGGGATGGGGATCCATGGGAGGAGAACCCACAGGAAGAGAACCCACAGGAAGAGAACCCATGGGATGGGGATCCAATGGGAAGAGAACCCATGGGATGGGGATCCATGGGATGGGAACCCATGGGAAGAGAACCCACAGGAAGAGAACCCATGGGATGGGGATCCATGGGATGGGGATCCAAGGGATGGGACCCCATGGGCAGGGGATCCATGGGATGGATTGGCTTTCCCGTCTCCATCACCCAAATCCCAAGGATTGCAATCCAGGTGCTGTAATTAACTGGGAGCAGCAGTCCTGGGACAACCTGGGAGATGTGGAGCAAAACACTTCCAGCCTTACAGCTCCGTTCTTTGATGTCCTTCCAGGCATCTTTCCCGAAGCGCACTACCCCCGCTTCATCCAGAAGGTGAGCTGCTCCCCTCTCCAGCCATACTGAATCCCAAAATCCCACAGAAACACCCCATGGACACCTCAAGGGTCTGGGCTGGGCGTGGTGGGAAAAGCTCTCCGTGGGTTTATCCGCGTGCCCGATGCCAAGCTGTGCTCCCTCCTTTTCTCCCTTCTTCCCAAGCTCCTCAAGGATGGGGGGTTGCTGTCCCCCATCCTCCTGCGGCTGATGAACTTCTTCTTCTTCTCCGGAGGGTGAGTCGGGTCTCGGGGGTGCTGGGCACAATCCGTAAGGACGTGAACCAAGTGGGGAAGGGGAAATGCAGGAATGAGACGGAATTCCTGGCTGGGAGGGTGGGGAGACGCTGGAATAGAATTCCCAGAGCAGCTGGGGATGTCCCTGGATGCCTGGAAGTGTCCAAGGCCAGGTTGGAGCAGCCTGGGATAGTGGGAGGTGTCCCTGAGTGAATGATCCTTAAACTCCCTTCCAACCCAAACCACTCCATGATTCCATAAATCAGGGATTTGGCAGGGAGCAGATTCCCTGGCACTGGCCCTGGAGAGCTGGGATTGACCTCTGGACCATTTCCTCTCCACACTGGCCAAGTGCTTCCGTTTAAAAATAAACCAAACAACTTTTCCCTGGACACCGGAATCCTCCTCTCCGCAAGTGTTGGAATTACACATTTCACAGGCAACAAAGCCCCTGCACAACCAGATTTTTATATTTGGAGCAGTGTTAAAAACCCTCTTTTTTTTTTTTGCCCAAAAACACGCTTTCAGGCCATCCCCAACTTATCTGGGGGACATCTTGGCACTTGGAGTTTTGCTGTGGAAACTGGAAGCGCTTGAATTTTTTGCCCTCGAGAAGTTTTTGAGTGGTTCCCTGACACAGCTGCTGCTGTGTCTCTCCAAATTCCATTTTTTTTCCAGGCTCAGAGCAGTTTTTGGGCCCTACACGCAGCCCTCCCAGGCGGAATTCTGGGATATGTGGACGGCAGTGCGGAATAACGACGGGAATCTCGTTATGGACAGGTACCTCGGCATGAATTCCTGTGTCAGCTGAATGTCACACCTGCTCCGAGGTTCCTGCAGCTCAGCCAGGCTCTCCAGAACTTCCAGCTGCTGCTTTTGGAGTCTGGGATCAACATCACATCCCAAGAAAGAGCTGGGGGGTGATGCTGGAGTAGGGATTCTCTGGGATGATGCAAGGATGTGGATTTTTTTCTTTGGAAGTCACTGGTTTGGATTTGGGGTGTTTGGAGCTCAGTCTGTGGCAGGTATTTGAGCAGCATTGTCCCAGGAGAGATTTGCCTCTAGATTGGAACCTTCTGGGCCATTCCCAGAAGTCCCAATCCTGAATTTTCAGCCTGGAAATTTTGAAAGGACGTGTTCCTTCCAGTTTGTGGCTTTTAGAAGGCTCTTGGGCTGGTGGTTGAGTTCAGCTCCTTGTCTCCCCTTCCCCCAGTGGGAGAACAGAGTCCCTGAGCCCAGGGATGATGGTGTGGTGCTGGATTCCCACGGGAGGTGCAGATCCCACCTGGATCTCGTTTGCCCTGGGAGCAAATTCCAGGCTGGGCAGCATCCACTGCATAACCAGGACCTTTCCTTCCTTCAGCATTTTGCAGTACATAAACCAGAGAAAGAAGCACAGAGAGCGCTGGGTTGGGGCTCTGATGTCTACCTCGGTCCCACGTGAGTAGGAATCCCTTCCTTCACTGCTTGGGATTTTTGGGAATTGCCCCCCTCACTTCCAGGCTCCTTTCCACTCATCAGCCTCTCGTTGTTCTGAGCTCAAACCCAGTTTTGCAGCAGAGATAACATTCCCTGGTTCACAGCTGGTTCTCCAAGTGCTGCTCCAGGGAAGCTGAGGAGCTTTTCAAGCCCAAAAAGCTGCAACCAGGGGAAAATCTGGGGGTTGGAGGCTGGATTGATCCCAAGGCAGCCCAGCAAAAGCCCATTCAGAGCTGTTTTGTTCAGTGCTCCACTGGAAGCTTCCCAAGCTTTGTGTGAGGAGGGAACACTCCTGCAGGTCTCCCTGGGGATGTTCTAATTAATGAAGCCATTAATTTATGGATATAAAAGCTCTGTCTGTGCTTCCCTTGCAGTGCATCTCATCTACGGGCCCCTGGACCCTGTGAATCCACACCCAGAGTTCCTCCAGCTTTACAAGTAAGACAAAAATGGGAATGTGCAGCTGGGGCTTCATTCCAAGGGATATTTTGCTTGGCTGTTCTTTCAATTCCATCCTCAAGGAGGCTGTTTTTAATTCCCACTGGCACCTGCACAGACCAGTGCTTCAGTCAGAGCAGTTTGGAAATTGGTTCTGCATTTTAGGCACCAAAATCAGGATTTTCAGTCACGATCCATTTTAAAACCACATGGGGGAGATTTGTTTCCTGAGGAAGTCTCCTCCTCCAAATGAACCTGAAGGAAATCCAGCACTTGGGAGGGGTCAGATGGAGCTGCTCCAGGCTTTATCCCAAAAAAGGGCGGGATCCTGGCAATTCCTGTGCTTAAATCTTGCTCTGTTCTTCCACCAGGAAGGTGCTTCCCATGTCCACAGTGTCCGTGCTGGACGACCACATCAGCCACTACCCCCAGCTGGAGGATCCCATGGGATTTCTGAATGCCTATCTGAACTTCATCAACTCCTTCTGAGCTGCTGCAGCTCAGTTCTCACTCTTTGCTTACAGTCAGGCTTTGGGGGCAGGAATAAACATTGATTTTCTCTCCCAAATCCAACACCGCGCTCACACCCCCATCCTGGGCTGCCAAATTGAGTTAAATCCTTGGACAGCTGGAAAAATGAGGGGAAAAGCAGGATGCTGGCAGCTCTTCCAGCCCTGCACTCACCTTCTTGCCCAGAGAGGCAGAGGTTTAAATTAAGATGAAATCAGGATTTTTTACTTCCTTCATCGCCCTCACTTGGGAAGAAACAACCACTTCATCAGCAGGGAGAGGCAGAAGTTCCCTCACAAAATTCCTCCATCCCCCTTCCCTTCCCAGTTTTCCATATGGGGTTTTTCCCAATTTGAACCCAGGAAAAGGCTGCCCTGAGGTTTGGTTATTACCTGACATAAAGCTCAGAGAATTGAATCTGCCTCAAGAGATGGAGTTTAATCTCCCTCTGTACATTGATTTTTCTGTGTGGAAGAAGAGACAGTCACAAAAATATTGCAAAATTTGAGGTTTGGGGTGGTTTTTAACTGTTCATGTTGGGAATTTAATAGCATCTCTTTAGGAATAAGGGTTTTTTGCTTAATAATCAGTCATTATGGGATATTTTTTCTGTACTGGAGCAGACAGAATTAGAACAAAAATTTCTATTTTATTAACAGTAATTCATATGAATTCCACCATTTGAACCAGTGTTTATTTTCTGTTAATAAAAAGCAATTTTGACAAAAATCTGATTCCGTTTTCTCACATCTTTCCTCTTCCCTGGTTGAGATGCCATAAGTTAGGTAGGAATGGTGTGACAACGAGGGAAGGGACGTGGGAATGGCTCAGTACCAGCCAGCCACTAATGAACATCCTAGAAAAGATTTCCCAGATTGAGGAATAAAAACGACATGCAGAAGGACAGGCAGGAAAAAGGGGCAATCCCAGGAATTGCACTGCTGGAACTCTCAGCCCACGGCAGCCAGGATGACATCGACGGACGTCTCGTCCTTGCTCCTGACTGTCACCTGCATGGTCACACCGTCCCCAAGTGCCAGCCTGGACCTGACCAGCACGTCACAGCCACCTCTGTACACACCTGGGACACAGCAACACGCAGAGGTCACTTTGGAAGGGCTCAGGGAGGATCCTGCCCCAGGGCAGGACAGCTTTAGTCTTCAGCCAGGTTCTGCACGTGGGTCACAGCGCCATGGAATGCTCCAGGCTGGAAAGCTGGGACAGGCCCTGGGGGTGCTGGTGACGTCCCCAGGTGGGCAAGAGGCCAGCGGCCCCTGGGCTGTGCCAGCCCCGGTGTGGGCACAGCTGCAGGGCAGGGACTGTCCCCTGAGGGACAGCCTGGAATTCTGGGGACAGCTCCGGACAGGAGAGACCTGGAGGGGCTGGAGAGTGTCCAGGGAAGGGAACGGAGCTGGGAAGGGGCTGAGGGAGCTGGGAAGGGGCTGAGCCCGGAGCCAAGGAGGCTCAGGGGGACCTTGTGGCTCTGCACAAGTCCCTGCCAGGAGGGGACAGCCGGGGGGTCGGGCTGGGAACAGGGAACAGGGACAGGAACAGAGGGAACGGCCTCAGGATGAGCCTCAGGGGGGATTTTGGGAAAAATCCTCCTGGAAATGGTGTCCAGCTTTGGCACAGCTGCCCAGGGCAGGGGTGCAGTCCCCATCCCTGGAGGGATTTAAAGCCATGTGGATGTGGCACTTGGGGACACGGGGCTGTGGTGGCAATGTCTGGACTCAACCTCAGAGGGCTTTTCCAACCTCAACCATTCCATGATTCTAGAAGAAGTTCTGGGTGCTGCAGGGCAACTCAGGATGTGTCTTTAGCAACAGGAACTTGAGAACAAGACCCTCCCAGAATCATCCTTCTGGGATAAGCTCAGGCATTTAAGGGATTTAATTCTGCCTGCTCTGGAAGTTCCCAAATCAGAGATTCTCCACCATTCCCAAAGGTGGAATTCCCCCATTCCAAGAGCTTGGCCTGAGCACATCCAAGACAGAGGTCTCCACGTTAGGACCAGCTGCATTCAACACACTGGGTCACTTCAGAGAAAAAACCTCTTTCTACAGAGAAAAAAACCCCAAAATAACAGCAGGATCTCCTAAGCCATTTCCCTTCATTTAGAAAAATCCGTGGGGACATGGAAACATGAAATTCAGCAGCAGGAACACTTACCAGCCAAGTAGAGCGTGTGAGAATTTTTGTTTTCTGGCACTTTATCTGACCTCTCACAGGGCTGCATGCCCAGGAACTTGATGATGTTATTGACAGCTTCTGCATTCAGAGATTGGAGAAGAAAATCATTCCAGGCAATTATTTATTACACTAAATAAAACCCCAGTGTGGCAGGGGACTGATCAATAAATGGGGGATTATCTCACCATCCAGGGTTTTGATGGAACTGAGTGCAAAGGTTTCTTCTTTCTCAAAGTCATCTCCCACCTCTTCCCAGGCAGCTGCAAAGTTGGGCTTTAAAACCTTCTGGAGATGATCAGACACTGTCACCTCCAAGTCTTCCAACTGGGAAGAAAAAAAAAAAAAAAAGGAAATTTGCAGGCCAAATTTCCTCATTTTGGAAAGGGACAAAGAGCCTACAGCATTTTGGCTTACAGCATTTTGGCAAGACAATGCCTGATTTTAATTCCAGAACCATATCATAATAGCTTCTAAAAAGAGGGGAAATAGTATTTATAGTTATTTATGGGGAAATACTATTTATTTAAGAGGGGAAATAGTATTTATGATGAATAAATAAATAGTATTTATTTATTAAGCTGTAAAGCATAAAAATATTTATACAAAACATCTGTGAGACTGAAGGAGAGCAGAAAATGAGGTCATCACTTGATGGGTCAAAGCCTCTACAGCCCCTCCTGGGCTTCTTCCATGGTGAGACTTCCTCAGAATCCATGGAATTCCAGGATGGTTTGGGTTGGAAGGATCTTCAAGATCACCCAGTGCCACCCCTGCCATGGCAGGGACACCTCCCACTGTCCCAGGGGGCTCCAGCCTGGCCTGGGACATCCCAGGCATCCGGGGGCAGCCCCAGCTGCTCTGGCAATCCCAGCCCAGCCAGGAATTCCTCATTCCCAAGATCCCATCCATGGCTGCCCTCTGGCAGTGGGAGCCATTCCCTGGCTCCTGTCCCTGCAGGCCTTGTCCCCAGTCCCTCTGCAGCTCTCCTGGAGCCCCTGGAATGTGCTGGAAGCTCTCTCTGGATCCTTCCCTTCTCCAGGGGAACATTCCCAGCTCTCTCCAGAAGGAGCCTTTATTTCCTCCAGTACTTCCTGAAATCTGACTGTCCCTATCATTGACCACACAATTAACAAAAATCCCAATGTTTGGGGTGGAAAGACTGCAGCACAATTCTGAAAACAGACAATGGAAGTTATTTCTTCCTTCCCTCCTCTCTGTCCCCACACACTCCATTCCACAGGGCACTAAAACTTTGGCAGGAATGAAGCTTTGGGGAAGGATCTAAAATTGCCATTTTACAGTATTTTGCTGTTTCGGGCAGACTGATTGATTTCAGGATTGAGAGGAAACTTGACCCAATGGTCACATTTATCCCAAATGAGTGAGAATGGGGCACAGGGAACAAAGCCTGGACTCACCACATACTCATCCTCATAGCCATCCTCCTCTGGCACCCCCGTGCTGGGGTCGCAGTCCCGCACCGTGAACTTCATGGTGCAGCTGAAGGTGCAAGCCACTGGGAGGAGACAGAAATCCTGGATAAGTGGGGAAGATCCCTCTGCTGGAGCCCTCCCTTCCCAAAAAGAGACTGCAATACCCATCAGTTTCCCCCCAGGAATACAGATGTGGTCGGGACAGAGCATTTTAATATCATTTTTCTCTTTGATTTTAAAATAAAGGCCAAAGGAGGAGCTCGGGAGAGTTCCAGGGGTAACACATCAGTGATTCCAAATGCTGCCATGAAATCCAGCAGTAGCCACTTGGAAAAGTTCCACAAGGATTTCTGACAGATGGAATAGCATTCAAACCAACAGTTTACCAAATGCAGGTTATTTCTAATCTTCCCTGGTATTAAAATAACTTAAAAATCCACTCCACTGGTAAGTCATGTTAAATAACTGCAAACCCAGTGGTGTTTAAGTGAGGATAAGAAAGGGAAGTTTCACATCCAAGAAAATCTCATTCCTATATTTTTTAGCAGTTTCTGATTCTCTAAAGAGAGGAAAAAATTAATTAGTCCATTAAATAAAGCCTCAAATTAGGAATATTTTTATTCTGTCTGCATTTTCCTTTTAGTGATTCTGTTCTTGAACACTACCAAACATCCGTGGTTTTAAATGTGTTCCTTCCATTGATTCCAGGCCATACATCCAAATTTCCATTACCTGCATGCTCTCATGCCATTTTTCATCCTCCAACACCACTGATTACTTACAAAAATAATTTTGCTAAAAGTGATTGTGACACTTGTGACACACAGTGGTGGTTTTGTATGGGAGGTATCTATGGAACTGATGTAACAGATTTTGTGTAACTGAGTTTGTGGTACTACTGAGAAGTTGTACATGTAAAAAAGTATTCTAAAAATTTGGTTCTAATTCTTATTATTCTTTTAGTTACTGTTAATAAGTCTTTGTTTGTACCCTTTTAAAGTTTTAAACCTGCTTTACCTTCCTCCTAATCCTATTTCACACAAGAAGTAAATACATTAATAATTAGCCAACACCAAAACCCACTACACTTTTTAATACATTAACAAAAAAAAATCTCAATATTAACAAAATCTCAAAATAACAAACCAAAACCACTACACAAAATTAGTATTTCCACCCAGTTCAAACTAAAACCACCAGGCACACAGGAAATAAAAATCCAAGGACCTCGGGATGAGCCAAAGCCCACACCCCCAACTCCTGGCATTGCCCAAAACCTTCGTTTGAGGGATTTGTGGGGCACAATTCCTCACCTGCAGTGGGGTCATCCCGGGGGATCCTGGCCAGGGTGTAGCACGTGGCAGGCTGGTTGTAGGCCAGGCTGGCAGCGGGGATGCAGCAGATCACATCATAACCCTCTGAGGGCTCCATCTGCACCGTCACTCTCTCCAGGAGCTGATCGTTCAAGGTGTTTGTGCAGTCAAACTGCAGCAGCAAACACAGGGAGAAGGACTTGCAAACACCTCCTCCTCCACAGCACTCCCCCCTCCAAAATCAGCTGGAACCCTCCGTGGCACGCAGCGAATTTCCCGGGTTTTGATCAATTCTGCCAAATGCTGCTGGGGCCTGGGGAAAGGGGCTGGGTTCCCTCACCTGGAAAACGATGTGGGTTGGGAACACGTGTTTGATGCAGCGAACAAAATACTCCGTTTCTGCTTCTGTGAGCTGCACTGGCTCGGAGGATTTGAACAAAGGAGCCAGGCTCTTAAACTCTGGGATGGCTGCCAGTTGTTCTGTGCAGGAGGGAAAAGAGATCAGCAGGGACAGGCTCTGATCCTGCTACCATTCAACACTCAGAGAATCCCAGAATAGTCCGGGTTGGAAGGGACATCAAGGATAATTCAGTTCCACTCCCTGGACACCTTCCCCTGTCCCAGTGTCCAGCCTTTCCTGGGACATCCCAGGGATCCAGGGGCAGCCCCAGCTGCTCTGGCAATCCCAGCCCAGCCAGGAATTCCTCATTCCCAAAATCCCACCCCAATCTCCCTTTCCCAGGGAATTCCCTCCATTCCCAGCTCTCCCAGCCTGGCATTGGATCCATCCCCACCCCGACTCTGCTCCAGGAAGGAATTTTGGGATCCAGGGGTTTCACTGGGAATCTCGGGACACCAGGAAGGGTCTCCCTTCCCTTTTCCATCCCCAACTTCCATAAAAATCCCTCGGGATGGATTCTGAGCCTTCTTGATCCCAGAATCCCGGAATGGTTTGGGTGGGAAGGGAACTCAAATCCCATCCCATTCCAACCCCACCATCCCAGGGGGCTCCAGCCTTTCCTGGGACATCCCAGGGATCCGGGGGCAGCCCCAGCTGCTCTGGCAATCCCAGCCCAGCCAGGAATTCCTCATTCCCAAGATCCCATCCATGGCTGCCCTCTGGCAGTGGGAGCCATTCCCTGGGTCCTGTCCCTGAAGGCCTTGTCCCCAGTCCCTCTGCAGCTCTCCTGGAGTTCTGGACAGCCGCTGATCTCTCCTACCTTGAAATATATCCTGGCGTGTAGGAGCCACTTTCTCAGGTTTGCTGGTCACCAGGGCAATCTCTGTGGAGAAAAAAAAGCAAAGATTTTGTGCTCTGTCGCAACTAAACCATGCAGGAGGTTTAAATGCCATTAAGTCTCCATTAAATATTCTTTATATTGTCTTCCTTATAGTATCTTCTTTATATTTTCTCTCATTCTGCTGCTAACCACTGCCAGCCTGGCTTCTCACACACTGAAATATCGTTGGTTTGTTTTTTTTTTTGGTATGGAAATACTGGATTGAAAGTAGAGGAAAATAAGTCTGACTTATGAGGAATAAATCCCACCTTAGCTCTGAAAAGCCAGCAAAAAAAAAAAAAAACAATGAAAGGAGGAAAGGGGAGAAAAAGAAAGAACCCCAAAGCTGGTTGTGCTAAGTGAAGATGCTCAATAACTGTGCAAGGACATGGAGGAAAGCCAGAGAAGTGACTGAGAGCTCCTGGAATGCCTTTTTCCAAAGGCTGGGAACCCATAAATGCTGATGATGCCCAGATTTGTCCCTGCTGGGGAGATGAGCAGAACAACAAGGCTCTGAGCCTTGCCTCAGCCCACTGCCATCAGTGTGGCTGTTACCTGCTTTCTGTTCAAGGATGGGAGCTGTAGCCAGGGGAACTGTTTTCATGTCAAAGGGCTTCTCTGAGGGCTCCAGCGTGTACTGGTGCAGGGCCTTCTCCATCCCAGGAACAGAGACTGTCAGCCCTGCACAGCAGAAAGGCAGAAAAATTCAATTTCAAGAGCTGGAACTGCCCCAGGTACTGCTGATCCACAGGAAACACAAAACAGGCAAAGCAGGAAAAAAAGCTGCTCTGAAAATGACACAAAATTGCCAAGTCTAAACAGTTCATTCCCAAGAGTTTTATATGGATTAATTAAATCCTCTGCTCACATGAATTTTCAATCACAGACATAAAGTGTTTTTATAACCAACCCTCATCCTTGTTTTGGATTGGAAAAGATGGAGCAAAAATCAAGAAATGAAAGCCAGGTCCTACTCCTGGCTCCATTTCCCAGACCATGCTTCCCAAATTTAGATTATTTAGGATTCTCAGAGCAGCTGTGGCTGCCCCTGGAAACCTGGGAATGTCCAAGGCCAGGTTGGGCATTTTAGATTGCTAAATCAGGTTTAGATTGCTAAATCAGGTTTAGATTGCTAAATCTTCCAATGTCAGCACAATCACTTGGCATGGAAGTGGTAAGGCCAGAAAAAACATGTGAATGAAGAGCTCTGAGTGGTTTCCTTCCTCTCACTGACCATTAAAAATGTAGGCAGCATTCAGGGCCAGCTGTCTCTGCTGCAGGACATTCAGGTAGAACGTTGCCCTGTCCCTGACTTCGTCGTCGCTGTCCATCATGCACCTGTTTGGGGACAAGGGGACAAGGTCAGCCAGCTCAGGACATCAGAGAGCTGAGCTAAAAATGGCACTGAGAAAACTGCCTTTGGTACTGCAGTGCCAGTCACAGCTCCCTCCAGAGGTTCTCAAATTGTGCAAAAATGGGTTTGTGCAACGCAGGAGTTGGTTTCATTTCAATTAGGTCATTAACACCACATGTCTTAAGAAGAAACAGGAACCTGTGACATGGGAACAGCCAGCTCTGGAAACACAGATGATATTTCTGAGGAACCTGGAGAGGAATTGTCGTGCTTCAAGGGCTGTTAAAAATGCTCACGTGTAGAAAAGCTCTGATTTTTTATATGGGCAGGTGTTGATAGGACAAGGGGGAACAACTTCAAACCAGAAGAGATTTAGGCTGGATGTGAGTAGGAAATGGGGTGGCCTTGGCAGCTGTGGCTACTCCTGGATCCCTGGCAGATCCAAGGCCGGGCTGGATGGAGTTTGGAGCACCCTGGCACAGTGGGAGGAGCCCTGGCACGGCAGGGGTGGCACTGGGTGAGTTTTAAGCTCTTCCCACCCAAAACAGTCAATGGCTCTGTGATTCATTACCCCTGAGCAATGTCCTCAGGCCAAATTAGCACCAGTATTCCCACGACTATCCCATCCTCCACTTCCCCTGACCCTTCCTCCCATCTCTGAGCGCCCTGCTCCCCCCAGCCATGGGGGCAAGGCGGGAGAAGCGTTTCCCCAGCGCCCAGCTGGGAGTGGCAGCCTCGGTGCCAGTCCCAGCCTGCTGGCCGTGGCAGGCCACCGGAGCCACCGCAGGCTCAGCCCCCCCGCTCACCTCTGCAGCAGCACCAGGATGCTGGGCAGCAGGCTCTCATTCTGGGCCCCAAACTTTGCCAGAGCACTGACAGCAGCTGCAGAGAGAGCAGGGCAGCTGTCAGAGGGGTTCTGCACACACACATTCTCACAGGATGAATTTTCAATTTACACAGCTCTTCACTTCCACACCATAAATTAATGCTTTCTCTCTTTTTGAGCCTGGTCTTATAAGCCCTCAGAGATAAGCATTACACCCTTGATAGCTCAGCTACCTCAGGTGGCTTTAAAAAAGCAGGATGGCTCTTGTGACAGTGTTGGAAACACTTTTAATAAAAGGCAAAAATAAAAAAGCTCCTTACAGCAAAAAACAGACTCAAAGCAAAAGGTTCTTGCTCTTACTAAACCACTTCACAAAAGCAATGAACTTCTTTTGTTCTCTTCTTTTTCTAAAAGATTGCTTAGGTGAAACTTTTTATCTCCTGTCCAATTAACTATCCTTAAGGTGAAGTCCCCGAAGTGTCTTTTAACCAAATTGAAGACAAAAATCTTCTAAGCTTTTTTCCTTTTTCAGGAGACAAAAGTAACTTGTTCATTCTGCCAACAAAAGACACATTCCTACAATAAACCTTTCCCTGACATGGAAAGACTCAACTATTCCTGTATTCCCACGTGGAAATAGTTGTGTGATCAAGTTCAGCTCTGAAAACCTGTTCTGGGGGAGTTCTCCACCAGATATTTGCTGAAGCTCTGTGGAATATTCCAGCTGTTGGCCCTTCCAGCTCCCTCTCCTGACAAATCTGTTTTCCACACCAGCACCCAGTGGTGACCAGGGCCAGGCTACACCCAGGGAGCTCCAAGCCCTCAGCAACCCAAACCAGCACATTTCAGCTTGGAGAACATCCCCAGCCAGAGGGAACAGCAATTTCAGGAAGTACAAACTTCTGACACTGACATTCAACAGCAAAGTAGCAGGGTCCCCTCCTGGTGTATTACACCTTGAATTCCAGCAGGCATGCAAAGGGCCTGCAACAATATAGCCTTTATTATAAATGTTAATAAATATATTATAAATGTTTAATTATAGAATTTATTCTATTAGATAGATTTTAGACAGATATATAGATATATCTCTATAGATAGATAAATATAGAAATATATATTTACAGATAAATAAATATATAAATAAAATTAAATATATATGAATATAAATATATAAACCATATAAATAATATAAAAACATATAAATAAATAATAAAAATAAAAATATTATTTCTGTTCTGAAGCAGGAGGCCAACCTGATCTGAGGATAGAATAACTTCATGATAAAAGCACCCCCAGAGCTCTGCACAAGGATGGGTAAAACCATCACTCCCCACACTCCAAACCCAGTTTCAGGGAATTCTAGCATAGCTCAGCCTGATGCTGTTTTGGTTTTACCTTTTTTCTTTTCAATGTTTTTTGGATTCTTTGCATATATATTTGTAGCTCTATAGTTTATTATATTAGTGGCTAGTTTTTTTTTCAGTAATTTTCCATGGCCTTTCTCTAAGTAAAAATGCAAATTCTAGAATTCCAAGCTTGAAGAATACAAAATTCCAATGCTATCTTGATTTTTCTTGGGAACCAAGAAAAAGAACAACTCTTTGAAATACATTCTTATGAACAAAACACACAAGGAGATGACTCCAGAAAAAAGACTTGACCTGGGAGAAAACTGCATCACCACTTGTCCTCTTAACTGGTGCTTTTTTAAAATAAATTCTACTCATTTCTTAAAACCTATACAGATGTACTCACTCCTGGTGAGCAGCCTTTTGTAGACATCTTTCCATAACTGCCTCTGAAGGGCAAATAAAATCCTGTTCTTGTGTTACCTCCTGCCCTGGGGTGACTTCATGGTGCTTGTATCCCCAATTATCTGTTCAGTTTGTGCTGGATATTTGGTTTTACACCTTTAAGATTGGATTTGAGAGTGAAATGGGGGAAGAAGCACCCAGCTTGTTTGCAGAACCTGCACTCACTCCTCCACATTACAG
>QUSF01000171.1:9255-20064 GCA_003676055.1 Chloebia gouldiae | reverse complement strand
AGCTGCACTCACCAGCCCTCACGGCCTCGTTCTCCAGCACCACCCTGTTGAAGATGAAGCGGATGTACTTGGAGGGGGACGGGGTCCTGGGGCCCTCCCTGCCCAGCAGGTGCAGGATCTTGGTGGCCAGCACGGTGTGCTCGCAGTCCTCGATGAACTCGCACAGGTGAGCCAGGCCCGACTCCTTGCTCTCGGGGTTCTCCTCGATGATGCTGATGATACAATCCACAATGGCTCTCTTGTACTCAAAGCCACCCTGGAGAGGGGAATCGGGGACAGTGAGGCTCGGATTGGAGCGATGCTCAGCTCCTTCATGCTCCAGTGACTGCTTCCCATGGAGGAAACAATCATTTGTACACACCGGGGGGGAAACGTGGACTGGATGAGCTCACAGGGCATTCCCAGCCCTGTGAGCATCAGGACTTCAGCTTTCATGTTTTTCAAATCCTGCACTGCTTCAGGGGTCTAACTCTGAACTCTATGTAGAGTGTTAGTTACTGTCTCCACATTTTGGTTTTGGACAAAACAATCCCTCAAGGACACCCTACAGCCCCAAAAAGTATAAACAAAAATGACTTTGCTGAGGAGAAAAGTGGGGGTAAATGACTTCATTACCTGAAGCTGTAATTGAGGATTAACCCCTGATATGTAAATGGACCAAACTTTAATTGTCTGAAAAACTCGTGAATATTGTCCATCCTGGGTGTAGTCCCTTGGAGGCTTCTGACTGCCCAAGGTGTGATGCTTTAAGTTTTATATTTTATATTTTTCAGGTTCTGCACTGCATTGGTGTGTAACTCTGAACTTCCTATAAAGTGTCAGCAAGTTCTCCCACAGCTCAGTCACACAAAACAATCCTTTCCCAGCCCCCTGGGTTTGGGCAGCTTCAGCCCAAAAAGTGCAAACAGCCAGGAATTGAGGGGGGCAGTGTGGGAGGATGGGACTGCAGCACCAGCAGCTGGAACTGGACAGTGAACCCCAACATGGAAATGGACCAAACTTCTAAAATGTGAACGCTCGTGGCTCAGAGTCCATCTTGGCTGTAGCCCTGGCTGGGCTCCTGCACTGACCAAGTGTGCCCTGTGAAGGCCTTTAATAAATCCCTGCTTTGTTCATTTAATACTGTCCTGCCTCTGTTCTAGGTAGCCTCTCAAGGCTGTACCTACTGAAGGCCTTTAATAAATACCCACTTCATTCTCTTCATCTTGTCCAGCCTCTGCTCTAGAGAGCCACTCCAAGGCATCACTAATTCCCACGTTTCACACAGGTCTGACCCACCAGGAGCTGCAAGCACTCAGCCCCATCTCCCTGTGCACCCACTGACAGAAGAGACCCTTCCCATCACCAAGCAGGCCCAAATCTGCCAAAATCCCTCCCCAGAGCAAGTGTCACACGTACATCATCCCTGAGCATGCTGGAGAGGAAGGTCATCATCACACTGTGCTTCCGAGGGTACTTCTGGCACAGGGCACTGATGGCCTGCACGACCACAACCTGCAGCAAACACAGAAGGATGTGGGTCATGTGCTCATTTCCCTAGGAAAAACACAGCCTTTCATCTCAAGGTGTCACCCTGATTGATTAAATCCATGTACAAAGAGAAAAATCAGGTGGTGGAGTCTCAGGGTCAGCGTGGAGCAATTTTGTGCCACAGTGTGCAAGGCCTGGTTCTGCTAAAAAGATTGGAATTTAGGATGGAATTAGACCTTAACTCAAAGGTCTCCCCTCCTTCCTTCCTTCTGCCCAGGCACGCTCATGATCCAATTTTAACTTGTCATGTTCTGTCATTAAAACTCTTTGCAGTTTCAAACGTGTCTACTACTTATTTTTCTCATAAAAACAAAAACTTAAGACCACTTGAAGCAGACTGATTTTGCAAAGCTGTGCTCCTCATGATGTAACGTACAACTGAACCATCCTGAACCAATTTCTTACCAGTTTAGTCACTATAAAACAAACAAATTAGGTAGAAATTCCTAATTAACACACTTTCCAAACTATGCACCAATTTCTTACCAGCTTAGTCACTACAGATCTTACAAATTAGGTAGAAATTCATAATTAACAGTTTCCTAACTATGCATCAAGACTGATGTGATATAAACTCAACTTAAAATCCTTCTTCCTCTCTAAAACAACCAGAAGGAAGTACAAGATTTGCAGGATATTGCACAGGAACCAGGAATCCACCAAACAATATTTTTCTTTTCTTGGAGTGATGGGAGGAAGGCACACAGGATATTTAAGCTGGAAAGCAAATTCTAAACTTTGCCCTGCCAGACTAAACCACCGAAACATTGACAAACAGGAAAAGCTTCATAAAAAAAAAAAAACCAACCAAACAAGAATAGGAGAAAAACGCGCAGCTGGAAAGAGCAGAGGCCTCCAAGGGCACACCTTGAACTCATCTGAGATTTCTGACACGAAGGAGGAGATCTGTTTCATGAGCCTGTCCACGCTGCTCTCGCTGCCCGTCTTCAGCAGCGTGGTGATGGCCAGCGTGGCGATGCTCCTGTTGGAGTCTGTGATGAGGTTCTCCAGGTCCAGGTTGCAGGCAGTGACTGCAGATGGATGTTTCATGGCCACCTGCAAGGAAAGCAATTCCAGAATTATCTGGGAGATGTAGCATCCTGCAGGTGAAAGCGTTGGATGCAAGCAGAGCTCAGGGGGTTTGGGTGCAGTGTTTTAAATGGATTTTAAGTTACAGCTCGGGGGTTTGAGGCTCAAGTATTTGCTGTTGTGTTGTGCAGCTCTGAAATCAGAATATTTCCTTCAAGTGGATTTTGTAATATTAAATATCCAGGAAGCCAGCTGAAAGCTCACAGATAATCAAACTACAGCTTGTTATATCCCCATGGTCCCAAAATGAGCAAACACAGCCTGCATGCAGGAAGGATTTCTGTCCCACCAGGAGATCTGGCATGGAAAAGCCAATTCTCCAGCATGGAATAATTCCAAATAAAGTCATCCCAAGGGCAGCTGCTCTGCTTGAGGTAACACACACAGCATTAGGCTCTGCTGGCTGGCTCTGCTCTCAGAGAATGAAGCTTTCTGGAGGTTTTGAAGCACTCACTTTATTGAGGGTCCGCACGGCTGCGTAGCGCAGGACGGGTTTGGGAGAGCTGCAGAAGAGCTGCAACACTGGGAAAGAAAGAAAAAACCAACCAGAAAACAAAGATATGGCCTCTTTCAAAGAAAGGGAGTAGAGTAAAAAATCTAATATATCTCCATTCAACTACACACTGCTAAATATTCATGCAGCTCTATGCATGATTTATCACACTGGCTAGAAAGGAACTCCTGGTTTTTATCCCACTGCCAATAACAGGGTGGTGGCTCAGCTGTCTCTACATTCCAGTTCTATATTCCAGCTGGAGGGGAATCTTCCCACTTCATTGGTGGTTGTTCCACCCCTGGAAATGTCCAAGGCCAGGCAGGACAAGGTTGGAGCACACTGGGATAGTGGGAGGTGTCCCTGCCATGGCACCGAGTGATCTTTAAGGTCTCTTCCAACCCAAAACAATCCATGGTTCCCTCCCATCCCAAATTCCTGCAGCTGGATAAAAACAAGCATCACCCCGTGCCACTTCTAATACCATTCATCTAAACCTCTGGATGAAAAAGGGATCCCATCCAAAAGCCCTTTAAACTTGGGGTTAAAAGACTTTTAACCCCAAGCTATCAGAAAATCAGGGTTTGGGTGTTATAATTCTGCTGGATTTTCTCGAGGTTTCCTTTGTTTCAGCTGTTTCAGGGCTACAAAGGGCTGTGACCAACCTGACACAGCAGGTGCCAGCTCCCTGGCAGTGCAGTTTGGCAGGTGGATGATGGCAGAGGCAGCCTCATAAATCACCATCTCGTGCTTGTTCCTCAGGCAGCTCTCGATGAAGTCAAACAAGGGACTCTCGTGCCTACAAACACATCAACCCCAGGCTTTTAGGATGGAAAAATCCCTTTAACATTGACTTCAAGACTTTCATGGCCACAAACACAACAATCCCAGGATCTTTTAGGCTGGAAAAACCCTTTGGATCCAAGACTTTTGTGGCTACAAACACAAAAATCTCAGGATTTTAGGATGGGAAAGTCCTTTTAAGATCAAGTCCGAGACTTTCATGGCTACAAACAACAATCTCAGGTTCTTTTATGTTGGAAAAACTCTTTGAATCCAAGACTTTCACAGCCACAAACACAACAATCCAAGGATTTCAGGCTGGAAAACCCATTTAAGATTGAGTCCAAGACTTTCATAGTTACAAAAGGAGAATCCCAGGACTTTAGGCTGGAAAAAGTTCTTAAGATCGAGTCCAAGCCTTTCATGGCTACAAACACAACAATCCCAGGATCTTTTAAGTTGGGAAAATCCATTCAGGATTGAGTCCAAGCCTTTTTGGCCACAAACACAACAATCCCAGGATCTTTTAGGACAGAAAATTCCCTTCAAGATCAAGTTCAAGACTTTCACAGCCACAAACACAACAATCCAAGGATTTCAGGCTGGAAAACCCATTTAAGATTGAGTCCAAGACTTTCATAGCTACAAAAGGAGAATCCCAGGATTTTAGGCTGGAAAAAGTCCTTAAGATTCACTCTAAGACTTTCATAGCTACAAACACAACAATCCCAGGATCTTTTAGGACAGAAAACTCCCTTTAAGTCCCTGCATTATCTCAGCACTACAGTTCAGTCTCTCTGGAGATTTCCACAAACACTTAAAAAACACAGCTGTTTCCAAAGCTTAATTAATTTCTCTGATTTAAATATTTAAATCCTGCCTTACTTACCCCTCTTCAGATTCCCTGAGGAGCTTGCTGGCAATCCTGATCAGCATGCAGTAGGCAAACTGGGATTTCAGGCCAGATTTGGTGAATTTATTCAGCATCTTGGAGACAGCCAGGCGGTCGTTTTTCCTAAGGTGATAGAGCAGCCCCAAAGCATGATACTATGGGATGGGAAACAGAGGGGCAGGCACTGAGTACAGCTGGAAAATCCACATTAAAACATCCAAAAGAGGGGTAATTATTGCTCTTTCCTGGCAGAAATACCTTCCAACCTCAACTGAGCTGAGTTTCCTGACAAGTTGCAAAGGTCTGCAATGTTTCCTTGCCCTTTCTCTTCACTCTCAACTATTCCTGAAGATCCAAAGAGCCACAAAGTTAATTTATTTCCTTTTTTTTCCCCCCATTAAATCTCATAACTTCAAAGGTTTCAGCTTTGCTCAGTAACTCCTGCATTTCTACTGATCTCCACATCCAGGATATCCCCAGGCCTTGAAATGACAGCTGACCTCACAAAAATCCTTGAGGCCTTTCTGATGGAAGCACAAAGGGACATTTCTAGTTCTTTGTCAAGTTATTTTGGGGTTTTTTTCCCCCCATAAAACTGATTTACTGCAAGGCTTAATGAAGTTGCTAAGTGGGCAAGAACAAAGCTGATTTTACAGAATCTTTCTGATCATGAGTCTGCACCAGACCGAATAATTCCACATTCTGAACACACAGGATAATTCCATTTCCACAGGTGTCTGGAATATCTGTGCAAAAAATTTACTCTTGTGGAGATCTTGCTGATATTTGGGTTCATCTTTTGCATCTGTCAAACTTTCTGAAGGCCATGAGATGCTCATTGGGAGGCAGTCAGATAATTTCCCAGGCTTTTTCAGCACTCAGATTCAAATCTCTTCTGCAAGAACCACTGTGGGACAGGCAGCAGAATTCCAGCTACCAGAAATTTAGCAGGAAAAATGGAAGGATACTCCAGAGCCAGCCCTTAATTAATAATCTTGTACTGGCATCATGGAAAAATTCATTAATTTTTTTGAAATTGTCAAGTTGTTTCCCAAAAATCATAATTCTTACTTTTAAAAGAGTAAAGAAAAAGATTTTTTTTTAAGTTTTCTTAAGAACTCTCAGAATGCCACTAAGCCTCCCCCAGCATTTTTAGGGCCAGCCAGCCTCAAACACACCTGTACCATGATGTTGTCACTGGAAGCTGCTTCCTGAGCTTCATTGATCCACCTTTTGACCACGTCATAGCTGATCTTCATCATGTGCTGCAAGAAAACTGACACTGGAGACAAACTCACAGCACTTCCACAGCCACTCTTGACCCCAAACTCCTGTAAACTGTGGATTTCCCTCCATCTCAGTCTCAAATCACCATGCTCACTTCTGTTAATAAAAATATTCACTCATGAGATCCTTCCCAGCCTTTTTGCCTCAAAAAGGGAGAGGAAATCGGAGTGGATTCCTTCATTTTGCCCTCCTGGTGTCTACTAGCAGAAATAATCCTGAATTGCAGCTTCAGCAGGTGATTCATGGCCCCTCCCCAGATAAATTCATGTTTTACACTGACTGCAGAAATCTGAGCATTTTGCACCAGGCTGCACTAGAAATTATTCTGATTGATGTACTCAAATGTTAAGAAAGGAATTGGAAGAGAGAAAGGAAACTCTTGGTTTTTTTCTTATTTTCCAGTGAGATGAAGAAACATCTCAGAGGAGAAACCAAACCAAAGACAGCAGACTGAGCCTGAGAAAACAGCAGATTTACAAAAATCTGCTTTACTTACCAAGGAAGACACCAGTGCAGAGCTGGACACGCCAGGGACTTTGTCCACAATGGCCTGTTTCATGTACCTCTCAATGGCTTGGAGCATTGTGCCCTGGCAAGGGGAAAACAGGGAAAAAGGGAAGTGTGGATGCTTTGGAGGAAGAGGATAAAACAGCAGAAAACAAAAATCCACATTCAGAGGACCCTCAGCAAAAATCTCGAGTTAATTCTGCAAGGTAGACTTGGGTTTGAAGGGTCAGTGACAAAGTCACCAGCAGAGCAATCCCAGATCAGAAACTGAACCTTCCAAATCTTCCAGCTGCACATTCCAGTGCTCCAGCCCCACATTTCTCCTGGAAATTGCACAGGGCATTGAGGGCAGCAATCCCAGATAAAATCTGGAGCTCCCAAATTTTCCAGCTGCACATTCCAGTGCTCCAGTGTCACAGAGCTCCTGGAAACTGCACAGAGCAATTAAGTGCTCCACTAAGGGGAGCAATCTCAGATAGAGACTGAAATTTCCAAATTTTCCAGCTGCAAATTCAAGTGCTCCAGCCCCACATTTGTCCTGGAAATTGCACAGGGAACTGAGTGCAGCAATCCCAGATAAACACTGGAGCTTCCAAACATTCCAGCGCTCCAGCCCCACATTTCTCCTGGAAATTGCACAGGGCATTGAGTGGAGCAATCCCAGATAAAATCTGGAGCTTCAAAATTTTCCAGCTGCACATTCCCAGTGCTCCTGGCAACTGCAGAGAGCATCAAGCAAAGCAACCCCAGACTGCAACTGGAGCTTCCAAATCTTCCAGCTGCACATTCCCAGTACTCCAGCCCCACATTTCTCCTGGAAATGGCACAGGATATTGAGTGCAGCAATCTCAGATAAAAACTAGTGCTTCTAAATTTTCCAGCTGCACATTCCCAGTGTTCCAGTGTCACAGAGCTCCTGGAAATGGCACTGGGTATTAAGAAGACCAATCTCAGACAGAAACTGGAGCTTCCAAATCTTCCAGCTGCACATTCCAGTGCTCCAGCCCCACATTTCTACTGGAAATTGCACAGGACATTGAGTGCAGCAATCTCAGACAGAAACTGAAATTTCCAAATTTTCCAGCTGCAAATTCAAGTGCTCCAGCATCACATTTGTCCTGGAAATGGCACAGGGCATTGAGTGGAACAATCTCAGACAGAAACTGGAGCTTCCAAACATTCCAGCTGCACATTCTCAGTGCTCCAGCCCCACATTTCTCCTGGAAATGGCACAGGGCATCGAGCAGAGCAATTTCAGATCAGAAAGGAGCTTCCCAACATTCCAGCTGCACATTCCCAGTGCTCCAGGGTCACAGAGCTGCTGGAAATCGCTCAGGGCACTGAGCAGCCCTCCATAAAGCAGCAGTTCCACCAGTGCTGTAAAATGCACCCTCTCAATATACCACTTAAGAAAGTGGATTCAAAGCTGTTGATGGCCAGCATCAGTTATTCAGAGGGGAATGTTACTGGTTTGAGGTGGTTTGGTAAAATTTTGGGGCTGTTCCTGCCTGTCCAGACCTGTTGGGCTGTGTGAGGAATGAATTTCCTCAGCTGAGAGGTCTCTTTTTTCCTCAGGGAGTGGCTCCAATCCTTTCCAGCATCTGGAGAAGAGTGCTGTGCTTCAGGAGGTAGGAATAATCACAGGATAATGCTGTTTCATTAATGATCTTTTCCTTCAGGAAGCGTTGCAGAATGATTGTGGGGAAATGTGGCTGGTTAAATTCACAGAATTAAATGCAAATCCCAGTGTACTCACATCAGTGATCCTGCACAGAGCTCGGATGGCCGGGCCTCGATAGACATCCTCCTTTCCTGTCATGTCTTTGGTCAAACTGAAACCACCAAAACATCCTGTTAGCACTTGCTGAATGTCCCCAGCCCTCAGTGCTCCTGTGGCATTCACCTCATTCAGCTGCTCGAGCTCTGCTGAGGAGCAACCCCTTCACAATCAGCTCAATTTGGGATTCAGCAGCATCAAAACCCGGGGGGATACTGAGCTATGAAATGCCCACTCCACTGAATTGCTTTGCCATGGGCCTGGCTTGCTCAGCTCATTCTCCTTCTTGTGCTGCTGCTTGTACCACATGGAATTTTGATTTAGAAACAGTGAGCAAAGTTCTGTTTTGTTTATTTTATCTATTTCTAAAGTTGTTCAGCAATCCAACAACAGATCCAATTTTTGCTCTTGCAACAGCTGCAGTGTCAAAAAAATGAAGAGTTCAGTTGGGAGAAGGAACTGGGCTTTGCTCTGCTTTACTTTAACTGCTCTGACAACAAAGTCGCAGCCTTAGCTCTGACAAAATAAGAATTAAAACAAAAGAAAAACCTTTTGATAAACTGAATTCTCCCCCAGAGTGGGAACAAGCTAACATTTCAGAGGGTGGCACAGACTGTGCATCAGAGAACTGCTGTGTCCTTATCACAGCTCAGCAGTGCAGCAGCTCAGAGGGTGACCCCGGGGTGTCCCACCTGCTGGTGACAATGATGACATCCTCAGAGATATTGGCCATCTCTTTGATTGTGAGGTAACACATTCTTCTGAGGGTTTGCTGTGGAAACGTGGAGAAAAAGATCAAACTCAATGCTAATTAGAAGTTCCAAAAGGTAAATGAACATAAAAAATTAAATGTTTCACCTCGAAAGAAAAGTAAGGTTTTAAACAAAATGCATTGTTTTCAATTCAAAGTTAGAAGTGTAGAACTACATTTGATCCCTGGATAAGAGCCAAACTCCCTGACATCAGTATTTAGTAAAATATGATAATAATATAAAAAATGATAAGAACAAACACAAAAATCCATTATAATTATCAAAGAAGTGATGCTGTACTCAGAAGCCCCACAATCATCAGTTGCAAGCTTTGAAAATCACTTTGTTACTATAAAAAAAAAAATGGAAGCACATGTGGAGTGTTGGTATTAAGTCTTTGAAAAAAATTAACTTTATTTAATATTATAGCATCATTAACTTTATAATATTTATAAATATCATATTTATATTTTTGTTTCATGTAATATTTTAATTTTATAAAAAACTTAACTTTAAAAAATCCTCTACTTTTTAAATGAGGATATGAGAAACATTGCAAACACTCTGTACTTCCAAAAATGAACAGCTACACCTTCCTTGAACAAATCTCTAAGAAGCAAACCATTCTAAATTAAAATTAATGAGCCCCCTCAGATGAAACACACTGCTCTGAGTTCTCACAGTCTGCAGAAGATCTCACAGAAGGACTCTGCACTCTGCTGAGCCCAAAGATGAATTCCCAAATTCACCTCTCAAACCACCCTGTGATTCTGAGGGTGCTCTCATCCCTTGCCCCAATGAGATCAAGGCTGACCCACGTTCTAAGGAACAGCAGCCTTTGATCTGCAGGCCATTTTAGAATTCTATTTCCAATTCAGCAGGTGGTGATTTGCAAGGGGAAGCAACAACCATCAAGTGGCACTGATTTGTTAATCCAGGCTTTGCCATTATCCCCACTTTTACAGCAGGAATTCACTCAGAACCACCCAACCCACAGAACAACCACCCCTTATTATCCACTCCTCGATTTCCAGAGCAGGAACTG
The DNA here is from genome assembly GCA_003676055.1 of Chloebia gouldiae. Taxonomy (NCBI): domain Eukaryota; kingdom Metazoa; phylum Chordata; class Aves; order Passeriformes; family Passeridae; genus Chloebia; species Chloebia gouldiae. Next base: position 9,909 of record QUSF01000171.1, on the reverse strand, counting down.
CCTCCAGAGCTGCTCCTGTGCTCTGCTTCCCTCCCACATCCCAAATTCCACAGGTCTGGCAGCTCCTGCAAGGCCAGGCAGAAGCAGGGAGAGGCAAACCACCACGTCCTTACGTCGTTGGACTGAAACAACCTGGTCATGGCAAAAAAAGCTTCCGTGGCTTCCGTGGTTCCCAAGTGTTCACCCTGGAATCAGCAGAGAGGAAAAGCAGCAATTAGCCAGCTCCTTTTCCTAATGCCCTCCCACACAGCAGGAATCTCTCCTTGGAGACTTTCTCCTGTAAGAAACCATCCCTTCCTCCCCAGGGAATTCACTGTTCTCTCCACTCTAAATGCCCTCCACAGGGATGGAAGCTTCCCAAGGTGTTTTCCCTGTGCAAAACTTCTTTCCCACTAAAAATATGATATATTTCCCACGAAAATATTATTAAAATTCATTCTGGATGGAGAGAAATCCTAACAGTTACCTGGTTCAGCAGGTACAGGATCTTGGTAAGGATGTGGAGGCATCTTCGTGGGTTTATTGGGGTTTCATTGAAGAGCCGTGCCTGGAAATGAAACAGAAATTCTGCTTGAATAGATAATAATAATAATAATAATAATAATAATAATAATAATAATAATAATAATAATAATAATAATAATAATAATAATA
>QUSF01000170.1:377564-391007 GCA_003676055.1 Chloebia gouldiae | reverse complement strand
CCTCGTAGCTCCAGGGATGTGCATTGTCTCAGAGCTGGGGCAGCACCGTACCACTGATCCTGCCCCCAGCCCATGCTGCTAGATGGCCACAAGGGCATTTCCCAGCCAAAAGCAGCGTGGAAGTGCAACCCCCCCAAACACTGCCCTCCCCTGCGCCCCCAGCGCTGCTTCCCTGCCCCCAGAGTGAGGAGAGCCAGGCCCTGAGTGGGAGGATAAGGCTTTATTAAATTAATGTCGAGGCAGTGGATACATCCAGTGTGGCTCAGTCCCCAGTGTCGGGTTGGGGCTGTGGACCATGGGGTGATGTAGCCCCAAAATGCTGAGTCCCAGGGTACAGTTTGGGGGGGGGTCCCTAACCTCCAGCTGGACCTCCTGGGACAAATACTGGGGGAGTTGGAAGGGGAAGATTGCAGGGAATGGGGAAACACAGAGTTTAAATTAAATACAGCCATGGCAACCCACCCAAGAGGAAACTCAAAATGAAGCAGGGGTCCCAGAGCAAGCATGCGAATTTGGGTGGGCTGCGGGGGGGGCAATGGAACTTGGTGCTCCTTCACTCTGAGAAGGGGTGCGAAAAATCCACACAAACATGTTAAAAACCTCAAGGAAACGGGGAAACATTAGGAGGGGGGGTGGGACAAGTGGAGGTACTGGGTTTTGGCAGGAAGGGGGCTACCAGAAGGCAGCCCCTGGCTGCTGTCACTCATCCCCTGAGGACCAGGGCTCCTGCTCAGCCCTCAGCCGACACTCTGGTGCCTGCTCGGGTGTGAGGCACGGGACATCCTCCCCCAGAGCAGGGGGCACGGGGCTGGGCTCGGCTCCACCACGCTTCCCCCTCAGGGTGGCATCCCCCAGCTTGGTGGCGGTGCCATCTCCAGGGGTGGGGGCCTGCGGTGGCATTGCCAGTGAGGGCTCCGTGGTCTCTGTGGGCAGCTCCTGTGCTGGGGCAGTGCTGGTGATGCCGTTCAGCACCTCCTCGGTGAACTCAGCCAGGTCTTCCAGACTGGCCTCCCGGTGCAGCCCGTTCTCAGCCCGGGCCAGAGCCTCCATCTCCAGGGCCACCTCCGGTGCCTCCTGCACTGTTGGCTCCTCCTCGCTGGATGAGGCAAGCGAGGAGTCTTCCCCTGCATCCTGGGAGAGCTCGGTCCTGCCAGGACCCTGCCCACCCTCTGCCACCCTCACCCCCATCAGCTCCTGGTTGAACTCCAGGGCCTGCTCAACTATTTCCAAAATATCCGAGTCCTTCATGAGATCCACTGGCACGTCTGCAGGGAGAACAGGCGTGGCAGGGATGTCCGGAATCACCTCTGGAAAACCTCCCTGCCCCAGCGCAGAGCCCAGCTGAGGTGGGCTGGCCCCAGGGGGCTGCTGGTTGCCGGGTGGAGGAGGGCTCTCACTGCCGAGTGCGTCCTCCTCCCTGGGTGCCTGCTCTTCCAGAGGCTGCTCTGCTTCATCAGGCACTGCCTGGAGCCCTGCTGGAGGGGTGGCCTTGGCTGTGTCATGGAGAGCCGTGCTGGGCTCATCCTCATCTTCCTCCTGCTCCTCCTGCCCTGCCAGCCCCAGGGTGCAGCCCGGGAGGGTTGTTGCTCCACTGGCATCCCTCTCCAGCTCAGCTGTGTGCTGGAGCTCCTCCTCTGATTCAGCAGCCAGACCTTCCACGTGCTCTGGTGCCTCCCATGCTGCAGTGCCTGTGGCACCCTGGGCTGGCTCATCAGAACCTCCTGCTGATGGTGCCACCACCCCGAGACAGCTGGGATCTTCTTCTGGGCCTTCCTCCAGCTCAGCAGTGTTGTCCTTATCCCTCAGCACCTCAGATTCTTCAGTGGGCATCTCCATATCCTCATCTGCTTCCGCAGCAAGCACCTCGAGGTGCTCTTTGCCCTCTGGCACTGGAGATGCTCCTCCAGGAGCCCTCAGATCATCTTGGCTGTCTTCAGTTGCTTCAACTTTAATTTCTTCGAAGTCCTCAGAGATCTCAGCTTCCTCTGAGCTGGACACCTCTTGTCTGGGAGCAGAGACCATGAAATAACCTTCCTCCTCCTCAGCACCCTCTGCCACAGCAGCCCCCTCTGCCCCTGCCTCCTCTTCGGGGCTCTCTGGCACGGTGGGAGTCACTGGCTCGTCCCTCCCCTGCAGCCACCCTTCACCCTCCTGAGCTGTGTCACTCCCAGGCGCTGTCTCCGAGGTCTCCTCGCTCTCTGGAGGGTTTGGGCTGGGTGCCCCCACAGCCAGCACGTCCCCTCCGTAGAGGTGCAAGGCCGTGCTGTCCGGCAGCGTGTCCTCCAGCTCCAGCCTCCTGCCGCTGCCCGTGGTGGGCTCTGGCTCTCTGGGGGCCTCCTCCAATGCCCACTCGCCACTGGCACCTGGCACCTGCTTCAGTGCCACCAGCTCTGAGCTCTGCAGCTTCTCCAGCTCTGAGCTGAGCCCCTCAGTGGTGTCCTCATCCTGCCCGTCCTCCTGCACCTCCTCCTGGACCTCCTCCAGGGCCTCGGCCAGCTCCTGCCTGTGCCCTTGCTCGGGGGCACCTGGAGGGGCTGGGTCAGGCTCTGCCATGCTGCCCTGCTGCTCCTGCCGTGCCAGCTCTGCTGCTGGCTCAGCCTCTGGCAGTGCCTGCTGCTGGCTCATCTCCTGGCTCTTGGCATCGTCTTCATCATCTTCCTGGCCTTCCTCCAGCTCTGCTGGCGTTGTGCCACCTCTCTCCTCGCTTTGCAGCCTTCCTGCGCTGCTCGGGGTGTCGTCTGCCCAGGCTGGCTCTTCTGGCCCCAAAACTGCCTCAGTGTCCTCTGCTGTCACCTCCCAGTCCTCTGGACAGGGCTCTTGGCCATCATCCCCCCGTCCCCAGGGCTCCTCCTCCTCCCGTTCTCCCCCCTCTCTTTCCTGCAGGTCCTCGGGCTCCTCTGGGGCTCTGCTCTCCCCGTCCAAGGTGGCACCTCCTGCAGCCTCTCCTGCCCCATGGTCTTGGCCTTCCTCAGAGTCTTCTCCTGCCCCATGGTCTTCTCCTGCCTCAGAGTCTTCTCCTGCTGTGAGGTCCTCTCCTGCCATGGGGTCCTGTCCTACCCCACGATCCTCTCCTCCCAGCACCTCCCTGCTGGCCTCTCCCTTTTCTCCCTCACCATCTTCCACTCTGTCTGTGTCCTCCCCTCCCACAGCATCTTCTTCAGCTCCTGTGGAAGCCTCCTCTGCTGGGATGGCCTCATGGACACTCAAGGGCTTCTGCTCTGGACACAGCTCCTGTCCCCTTTCCTTCTCTGCAGCCAGATCCATCTCACACACAGGCATTTTCTGCTGCTCAGACCTTTCTTGCTCTGCATCAACAAAGTCCTCTTCCAGGTGACCTTCTGTGGGCAAAACCAGGTGGCTTTCCACAAGGACAGCACGAGCAGCTTCCACTTCTCTGTGTGGACACTCCTCTTCTTGCACATCTGCTCCTTCTTCCTGGAAATCTCCCTTCTCCTCGCAGGGGCTGCAGGGTCCCCTCTCCTCCTCCTCATCCTCCGAGGGGTGTGATGGCTCTGTGCTTGGGGTCTCCGTTCTTTCCTGCTCTGGCTTTTCCCAGCTGGTCACCATCTGCCCAGCAGGACCCTTGTCCCTTTCCTGGGCCTCCACTTCTGGATCTCTTGGCCTCAGCACAGCAAGTACCTCCTCCTCCTCCTCCTCTTCCTCCTCCTCCCACGCTCCCAGATCTTCCCGGCTCGCTGAGGCACTCAGGGAAGCGGCCGTGCCCGGCGGGGACCCGGCTCTGTCCTGCAGGATGCTGCTCTCCACAGCCAGCCCCTGGAGCACGACCTCCCCAGCCCTCTCCTCTGCCTCGGGGCTCTCCCCGTCCTCAGAGCCCTCAGAGGGCTCTCGCTCTTCCCCAGGCCCCTCTGACACAGCCTCCCCACAAGCCTCTGGGGGGAAAAGGGGGCTGGGGGCACAGACATCCTGGTGGGCCCACGCGGAGCTGGGTGTGGGCTCCTCTTCGGGCTGAGCATCATCTCCCATCGCCTTGAGCGCGTCCTCCAGCGCCTCGCTGACCAGCTGGGCCGGGTACTGCAGCCTGTGGGCGGCTCCCAGGGGCTGTGGGCTGGCAGTGCCAGTGTCCCCCGGGGCTCTGGACAGGGGACACTCTGTCCCCGGGCTCATGGCTGCCCCGTCTCCTCCCGGCCAGGCGGGACCCTCTCCCCCAGATCTCTCCTGCTCCGGCGGTGAGGGGCTGGGGGGCTCCGGGGAGAGCAGAGGGGCGTCTCTGCCTGCCTGGGGCGGGCTGGGCGTGGGGCAGGCAGGGGCTCCCGGCCCTCCAGCCCAGCTGGCAGCTGTGCCATGGAGGACTGAGGTGATTTTCTGGAGCTCCCTGGCACCGGGGCTTTTGGGGGTCAGGGTGTCGCTTTGGGGTTTTGCTAGCTGCCCCCTCCCCTCTGCCCTGAGGAAGGTGGAGGGGCTGGTGCAGTGCTCTCGGGGCAGCAGCCGCCTGCTCTCAGGGCTCGCTGGCACCAGTTTGCTGCTGCTGCTGCTGCTCACCTCCAGTTTGAGATCTGCAAAGAGTGAGGTGGAGCCCTGAGCAGGCGAGAAGCCGCTCCGTGGCTCTCCCAGCCCTCCCTCCCCTGCCGCCTGGCTGCCCCTCGCTGCCCCCTCTCCTATTTTTAAACAGCTCCTTCTTGGAAAGTGGGAAATTCCTCTCTCTTGAGTGCAGCAGATGCTGCTGCTCCCAGGGGATTCAGCATCAGGCCGGGACAATGCTGTGCCCAGCTGCAGCCACAGTCGGGTCCTGCTGCTGGGGAAAGTGTGCAGGTGACAAGCTTTCCTTGTTGTTTTGTTTTGTTTTGTTTTGAGGAAAAAGGAAATGCTCAGCTTGTTACCACAGCCCTCCGTCCTGCTGGGCAGATCCGCTCCTGCCCTTCCCATGAAAGGCAGGGAATTAAAAAACGAGGGGAAGGAGCAGATAAGCCTTAGGAAGGAGCAGATAAGCCTTATCTGGGCTATAAGCCCCGTGCCAAGAGCCCCCGGCCGCTGTTCACACCTTCCTATCGCAGCAACCGCGGCCAGGAAAATGCAGGGAAACGTGTCTAAATCCACATTTAAACATATCTAAAACTGCCCCCCGAGCCCTCCCAGGGTAACGCGGTGGTGTCGGGGTGCTGCTGGGGGTCCCTTACCTCGCACACCGTTGGCCAACCTGAATTCCCCGGCAGGCATCTGCAGGCGGGTGCTCTCCGCTTCCAGCAGCGTCCTGGAGGAGGAGAGGAGCTCGGTGGGTGCTGCAGGTGGGTGCTGCAGGTGGGTGCTGCAGGGTGCTGGGTGCTGCAGGGTGCTGGGTGCTCCCTGTGCGCGCCCCAGCTCACCCCGCTGGGCTGCGGCAGCCTCAGGGCAGGTAAACTGAGGCACGGGTGTTCGTGAGGCTCTGTCACGGCTCGGTGAGGACACGAGCCGCACCGAGGGAGCCCCCCTCGCTCCTGTCTCCCCTCCCATCCCCCCGTGGCCGGGATTAGTGTCCGCGCAGGGTGACATCATGCTCTGCCGGGGAGGCCCCTCGGCCGGGCTGGGCCAGCCCCTATTCTCATGCTAATTGTGCCCCCGGTCCCCGGCAGGCCGCCTTTGTGCGGGGCCATCTGGAAGGGCTGCGGAAGGGGCACAGGGCTACCCCTAGCCGGACCTGCCTTGTGCCAACACCCCCGTGTGCCCGCCGCGGCGCCCGGCGCACCCAGCCCCGTTCCTCACCTGTAGGTCGCCACTTCCAGGCTCAGGGACATCTTGAGGTGCATGAGCTGCTGCCTGTCCTCCAGCACCCGGGCGATCTGCACCCGCAGGCTCTGCTGCTCCTGCTCCAGGGCCTCCATCGCCAGCTGCGGGGAGCACAGCGGGGTCAGGGCCACCCCCAGCCCTGGCCGAGCCCCGCCGTTCCCTGCGGACCTGGGCCGGGCGGCTGGCTCGGCTCATCCCCTCGGGATGCTGAGGGACAGGAGCCTGGGCGCTCATGGTAGCACGGGGGACAGAGGATGGGGCAAGATGAGCAGGGCTGAAAGGCGATGGGAAGAGGGAGGAAAGGCCGGGTGATTCACGGCTGCGGGACGCCAGCGTGGGAAAAAAACAACTTTCAGGGGAGCAGCCGAGGCGGCTTCACTCTCTGCCCCAGGACCCCGACGGCTGCTGCCAGGACCTGCAACAAAGGGAGACCCTTCCCCGGGCAGTGTTCACACCGCTGCCGCTATTTCTAGCCCACCCCGCCTCCGCCTCCCTCTGCTGAATCGCTTTTGCAGCTGGCGGACCGCAGCTGCAGCGGAGTCGGCGGGAGTTTGTCCTGCCCACACCGCCGCCGGTGCCCCCGCACCGGGGCAGCGGCGGGGCTCTGGCTGTCCCGGGATCCCGGCCCTGGAGCCCAGCGGGTCAGGGAGCAACAGCCCCGGGCGGGTGCTGGGGGAGGACCCGGCGTCTGGCTGCCGCTCCCCTGCGGTTTGGCGGCCCCGGGTCTCTTGTGTCGGAGACAGAGATGTCCCCAAGCCACTTCGCTCTTCCTCCTGCCCTCCTCAGCTTCCTCTACACCTCATCCAGGGCCACCGTCCGTCCCTTCCCAGGGGTTTGCTCCCTCTGTTTCCCATCCACGTCTCCCATCCCTTTGCCCAGGGACGCGCCCTGGGCACCCACCCAGGCACCCACAGTCCCCTGCCCTCCCCTCCCCGGGGACCCAGCTCCTTCCTGCCGCCTTCACTCGCCTGGAACTTTTCTGCCTCCCCACGCTGCTCCTGCCACTGCCGGGCCAGGCTCTCCTCCAGCATCTCCTTCCGTGCTTTGAGCCCCGCCAGGTCCTTCTCCAGGTGCTGCAGCTGCAGCTGGCTCTGCTGGTTGTCTTCCACCGCCTTCCACAGGTTCTCCTTGGCCTGGCACAGGGAACCCTCCAGCTGCGACACCTCCGACTTGTAGGTCTCCACCGCCCCTTTCCAGATCTCCGAGAGTCTCTTGGAGTAATCCTCCACCTCCACCGGCTGGAAAGCCACCGGGGCACAGCGGAAGCTCTCCAGGCTGTGGGAGAAACTCGCGATCTCCTGGTCCAGCCCCGCTTTCTCCTCCTCGTGCACCTCCAGCAAGGCTTCCACCTCCTTCTCCAGCTGCACAGCTCTCTCCTTCAGCCAGATCTGCGCTCTCCTCTCCTCCTCCAGCTCCTTCCTGCTCAAGGACAGCTGCTTCTTAGCTTCTTCTCGGGCTGCCTGCTCCTTCTGGCACCTGCTTTTCACCTGCTGGACCTCCTCGTAGAGGTTGTCCCTGGCCAGCTCGGCCGTGCACTTCTCCCTGAAGGCGTGATCCAGCGCATCCCGCAGGGCTCGCAGCTCCTCCTCGTACTTCGCCCGCCACGAGTCCCCGGCCGGGCTGCTCTTGGTGCTCTGGATTTCAGCTCGCAGCACCTCGTTCTCCTCCTCCAGGAACTTCACGCGGGCCAGGTACGCCTCCAGCCGCTTGTTGAGGTCCCACATCTGCAGCGATTCCTCTCCCAGGGCTCTCGCCCCTGCGAAACTTTCCGTGCTCAGCATGGGCGTGCCGGAGGATGCCGGGGCTCGGGAGCCGCCGCTGCCGGAGGGAGACGCCGGGGGAGGAAGATGCCGGGGAGAGCGGAGCGCCGAGGAACAGGGAGGGAAGCGAGTGGCTGGAGCGGAGGGGAGCGCAGCTATTCATACTCTGCGCTGCCGAGTGGGAGGCCCCCGAGACGGGACGAGCAGCCGGCTTTAACCCTTGCAGAGCCGAGCCGACTCCAGACCACGTGGGCTCGACGCTGAGCTCTGATTTCCCAGCCCTGCGGAAGAGCAAGGTGCTCCATCCCATCTCGGGAGGGTGACTTGAGGGCTTGGATGCCCTCCCTAAAGCCTGAGGGCCGTGCCGGGGAGCTGGAGGGCTGCCGTGGGGCTCGGCGTGGAGCTTGGGAGATGTCCAAGGGCACTTGGCAGATGCCCATCCTGGCTGCAGCATCCCTCGATGGTGGCTTGGCAGCCCCGTGCTGCTCCAAAACCTGGGACAAGGAGCCCCAGAGGAGCCCACCGAGGCTCTCGCAGTCCTGGCGAGGTGATGGCTGCACCGAGGACATCTCTTGGTGCCCGGGGTTGTTCTGGGCTCAGCACAAGCCAGGGCAGGTTCCTGGATCCATCCACATGGAAATCCCTCTGCAGAGGGAGAACAGCTCAGCGCGGGTCCCAGCCAGCGCCTCCCTGGGGCGCTGCATCCAGCTGTGTCCAGCTGCAATCTTCCCTCTTTCCAGATGTCCGTGGCGGGATGTGCGGAGCGGAGCCGGGAGCCCGACGGGAGCAGCTCCTCCGGCAGCCTCCGAGACTTGGCAAGCGTCGGCTCCAAGTTTGGTTTCCGTCAGAGCTTTCACCCGCGCGGTCAAGCAGTCACGGTGCAATATTTGGGGATTAGGATTTTTGATTTTCTCTCTTTATTTACCCCAGATGACTTATCTGGGGGAAGGGCAGCGCGCTGGCGAGGGGCGGAGATTGAGAATTTCGAACTCCAGGAGGTTTCTGCGAACAAAAGGAGCAGGAAAATGTCGCTTGGGGGGAGACTTGTTGCCAGCGTTTTCTCCCGGGAGACGGTGATTTTCCCACGGGAGGGTCCCTGCTATGTCCTCACCAGGGCAAGGAGGCCAGGAATGTCTCCTCCCGAGCTGTCCCACGGGACAGGCTCTAGGCGAGCGCTTCTGGAAAGACAAGCAACAGTCCCCTCTGCTGGCAAAGGCCACCCAGAGCCGCCCCCGAGCTCCTGGCAGCCTCGCACCGTTCGGGAGATGCTGGGGGTCTCACGCCCCTCATATGGGGGAGCAGCAACAACGGGGGTGGCCGCAACCCCTGGGAGGGACGGGGTTTTCCCCTGGTGCCTGGAGAGGGGGGTGGCGGGGCGATGACCCGGCTCGGGGGTCCCCAAAGGCATCATCCTTCCGGCTCATCTCCGGCCAGACATCCTGTCTGGCTCCTTGGCCCGGCTCTGCTCTGCCTCTCACCGCCAAGATTGAAATGCCATTAAGGAGCACAGGGAGCGCTGGGGTTGAATAATTGATCTGGTGTCTCCAGAGCCCTGGGCAGTGGGGGTGATGCTGCACATCTTTATCTTCCTGCTCCTAATTTCCACAGCACATCTGCCCCAAAGCTGGCCTTCCTCACTGCCTGCCTGCTCCCACTTTCCACCTCCCCTTTGGGATGTCCAAGAGTCCCCAAAACTGCTGCAAAAAGTCCCTCAATGTTCATGGCAGCTCTGGGAGGTGCCCTGGGAGTGAGCATTTCCTTTCTCCCTGGCCTTGTCCCTGTCCTGGTTCAGGGCAAATTTGGGAAACAACCCCTAAAGGGTTCCTATGGAAAGCTGATTCAATTGGCCCCTCCCCCAGCTGGTTCGGGAAAAATACCTCCTTGGAGAAAAGTGGAAAAAACTTCATTAAACAAGAAAACCTAAACAATATTAAACAATAAAACTTCTTGCTGCTCCAAAAGAAGACAAACTCAGAAAAATCCCCACCCTGTGCTGCAGCTTGGCTCGCTCAGTCTCTTATCAGTCCCTCTGGCACTGGAAATGCCACGGCCCAGGCCCGGCCCGCTGGGCCACAGGTGTAAGATGGGTGCTCTTCTGGGTGTTCAGTCCAGAGCAGGTCCAAAGAAAGGGGAAAAAAAACCACAGTCCAGGGAACTTCTTTGCCTCGGCTAGCTAAAACTAACCAAAAGCAAAGGAGAGCTCTGTCCTGCTGTCTGTCCGTCCACAGACACCGCAGTCCAGGAGCAGGAATGTGGAGGAGGGAATGCAGCTCTTGAAAACAAACTCCACGCTTCTTCCCCCCATCTTCACTGCTGTAACAAGTCTTAAAGGTGCAAAAGTTATTATTCAGCATAAAAGGGCAGATGACTGGGGATAAAAGCATCACACAGTCAACCCAGGAGAGTCCCCCTCTTCCTCCTCCTGCCTTTTGGGGTTCCCCATTGTGCCTGGCCCCTCTCTCTCAGCCAACAGGATGGCCCAAATCCTGCAGCCCAGGGAGGACTCGGGATGCCCAGGGGTGCTGAGGAGTCCCAGGCAGTTCCCTGCCTGGGGAATGCTGGGGGCAGAGCTGGGGGCACCCTGGAGTGCTTGTGTCCGTGATCCCTTCCTTCTGTGCAGGTGAGCGACTTAGGATGGGGACATCTGCCTTCCTGCGGGATGGCTGGGGTCAGGGGACCATCAGAAGGGGGATGTCCATGTCCCTGAGGGATGTTTGAGTTCAAAATGTCCCAGGATGGCATGTCCAAGTCCCTGGATGGGGCACTTTGTGTCCCCAAGGGATGTTTGAGTTCAGGATGTCCCAGGATGGGTTTGTCCATGTCCCTGGGGGATGTTTGAATTCAGAATGCCCCGGGATAGGGATGTCTGTGTCCCTGGGGGATGTTTGAACTCAGGATGTCCCAGGATGTTCATGCCCATGTCCCTGGGGGATGTTTGAGTTCAGGATACCCCAGGACAGGGATGTCCATGTCCCTGGAGGATGCTGGGGATCAGGATGTCCCCAGGATGTTCATGTCCATGTCCCTGGGAGTTGTTTGAATTCAGGATGCCCCAGAATAGGGATGCCCATGTCCCTGGGGGATGTTTGAGTTCAGGATACCCCAGGATAGGGATGTCCAGGTCCCTGGGGGATGTTTGAGTTCAGGATACCCCAGGATAGGGATGTCAGTGTCCCTGGGTGATGTTTGAGTTCAGGATGTCTCCCGGATGTTCATGTCCATGTCCCTGGGGAATGTTTGAGTTCAGGATGTCTCCAGGATGTTCATGTCTATGTCCCTGGGGGATGTTGGAGTTCAGGATACCCCAGGACAGGGATGTCCAGGTCCCTGGGGGATGTTTGAGTTCAGGATACCCCAGGACAGGGATGTCCATGTCCCTGGGTGATGTTTGAGTTCAGGATGTCTCCAGGATGTTCATGTCCAGGTCCCCGGGGGATGTTTGAGTTCAGGATACCCCAGGATAGGGATGTCCAGGTCCCTGGGGGATGCTGAGGATCAGGATGTCCCAGGATGGTGATGTCTGGAACTCTGGGGAATCCCTGGGGTCAGAACCCCCTGGGATTGGGATGTCTGTGCCCCTGAGGACCTCTGGGGGTCAGACCTCCTTGGGAAGGAAATATTTGTGTCCCTGAGAGGTTCTTGGGGTCAGGACCCCATGGGAACTGATATCTATGGGGCGCTCAGGGCAGCGATTCAGCAGCGGCACAGCTTTGTGGGGGTGGCAGTTTGAGGGTGCCCCGCAGTCCCAGGGTGGCAGCTGGCACGTGCTTGGCACAGGGTGCATGCCACGGGCTGGTACGTGACTTTGAGCAGGGCTGGAGGAGGAGGAGGAGGGGGAGGAAGCACAGCTGGGCACTGAGGCCCTGCCAGCCTGGACACAGCTGGGGCTGGGGGGGGCTGTGGTTGTTGGGGGTCCCTGTGGGACCAGGAACATTTCCATGCCCTTGGCTGCTGGGGCTGGGCTGCTGGGCAGCCCCAGCACCTCTGGAGCTGCAGGGAGGGATGGGGATCCTCTGGGGTGTCTAACAGGGGCTGTGCCCTGCTCCTGCCTTGCTTCTCTGCCTTCTCTCCTGCCCCTTCCCGAGGAGTGTGGCAGCAGCTCTTGGCCACAGAGAGCAGCACACGACTCACCCAGGCATCGCCTGAGGAAAGGCTGTGAGAAAATCTGAGACAAGAACGAGAAACAATTCTTATCTGCACCTGCTGCACCTTCTGTGTGAACATGTGGAATGTGTTTTGGAGATCCGGATGTTATGGGTTTTACCAGAGCGGTTTCTTAATTAGCCCATGGTGATGGTGTTTGGATTGGAGGACCAATTAGGTCTACCTGTATTGTAACTCTCTATAAAAGCAATGGGTTCTTATTTATAACATTTAATAAAGTTAGAGATTGATTGTTGAGGTTACTTTTTAACAGTGTGAAAGGTTTTTTTTTTTTTTTAGTTTTTTTTTAGCTTGGTTGTTGAAGAAAAGGCCTGGAATGTGTGAAGTTGAGTTTTTAAGGTTGTTTACTTTTTCTTATTTATAATGTTTTTTCTGATTTGTTGAGGTTTAGTAAGTATAGAAGTTATGGTAGTTTTTCCTAGCCTTGGGCTTCTTTTATGTTATATACTCAAAATTATGTGTACAGTTACAGTTTACAGTTTTTGTACTAATACTTAAAATTTATGTTGGACAGCGTGTCTCTATCTTAGACAAATAGAAAAGTGTCACTATCACACTGAGGTATGGAGGATAAGGAGAATAAGAAGAAGGCTAGGATACACTTAAGTTCTTCTATCTTGTTTCTTGAATTACATTCTAAAAAAACTTAAAATTTTACTTTTCTATTTTGTGTCAATTCTTCTATTATACTGCTCAAACTGTTTTGGCTTGTAATTTTTCACATAAGGTTGGCAGCCTCTCCCATGGGTTAAAATCGAAGCCACAGGTGTTTTTGACTTGTTGCCAGGGTTCTTGAGCTCTTTGTTTTGAGTCGTCTGGGGCAGCCGGAGGGATGCTCTGGACTCTGACAATTGATCAGCCTTCTGCGAATTGCGGAGTCAATGCTAATGATCACCCGGCCAGGGGCCCGCTGTGACCAACGAGGGCTCCACCCCATCGATGCCAACCGCCAGTGAAACGCGATGAAAAATCAAAACCCCGCAATTCCAATTAAGATTTGTAGGGCCGGTATGTTCATTATTACAGCGCTGGACTCATTGCCCTTCAATGGACATGCGCACCCCTGAGAGCTCCCCATCCTTTTTTATTACCCTGACTGATTTCCATATGCATAGAGTTTCACAATAGCTTCATGCATATTCATTCTGCTGATTTTGCGCTACACTTACAGCTAGTTACACCTGTACTCAGTTTTTGTCAGAAAGAACTCCTGGGTCACTCTGCGCTCTCTGTTTCAAGGTCTAACAATCTTTCTTATCTCTTATCTTTTTAGTATAAAAATTTACATTCTTTCTCCTTACCTAAACCAACTTTAGTAGTACCACAGTTACTACATATTTTATTTATATTAACAAACTCAAAGCAACACATTTCACCTAAATCGAAATAAATTTCTACCCTAGATAAATTTTCACTCTATCTCAGCAGGAAGGACCAGGAGCTGCCCTGGGAAGGAGCTGGCACAGCAGCAGCCCTGGAAATTTCCCTGTGAAATTTCCAAGCAAGGAAACCCCAGGCTCAGGGAATATTTGCTCCCCATGGGTGGGGAGGCTCCTGCTGGGCAGGCTCTTCACAGCTCCCCCAGCCGAGCGTTCCCACAGAGGATTTTTGTGTGTGGATTTCCCGGCTGGGCGCAGGATGTGCCCTCATGGGGGCTTTGGGGGCAGGGCTGGGGCAGCCCTGGGCGTTCACCCCTGCGTGTTCCGGCAGGGACTGAGCGCTGGGAGTGGGAGTGGGAGTGTGTGAGCAGCGTGAGTGTGAGTGTGAGTGTGTGAGTGTGAGTGTCCAGCCCTGCAGT
>QUSF01000170.1:352072-369325 GCA_003676055.1 Chloebia gouldiae | reverse complement strand
GGGCAGGGATGCTCTGCAGAGCCCCAGCAGTGCAGGCTGATACCCCTTGGTACAGCAGGGATGCTCTGCAGAGCCCCAGCAGTGCAGGCTGATACCCCTTGGTACAGCAGGGATGCTCTGCAGGGTCCCAGCAGTGCAGGCTGACACGCTGTAGCAGAGCAGGGAGGCCCTGCATGTCCTCAGTCCTTGGTGCCACTTTACTGTGACAGAGCAGGGGTGTCCTGCATGGCACTGTCACTCTGCGTGGGCTCCGTGGGTTCATCCCCCAGGGCTGCTGGCCTGGCGAGCACTCCTGGGTCCCTGCCAGGCTGGTTTGGGGTGATGATGGGCAGCAAGGAGACCTGTGGGAGGCAGCAAGGAGATCTGTGGGAAGCAGCAAGGTGCTGCCTGTGAGCGGTGAGGCAGGACAGAGGCTGTCAGGATAACGGGCACTGAAGGGAGAAGAGTTTTCCCTCCACTCCTCCTGCCTGACCCCACATCTCCCTGGGTCTGCTCAGGGCCGTGGGGGCTCACAGTGTGGGGATGCTGTGCATCTCTGGGCCTCAGTTTCCCCATCTCTCGGCAGAGAAAGCCATGGGCTAGGCAGGATGGACCCGTGCCGTGATTCCACAACCCCTGTGACCCACTAACTCCCCGTGCATGTCTTCCCTCCCTGGGGTGGGGATGGGGGTGTAGAGAAGGATCCCCACAGGGAGGGGAATGCAGGGTTTAGGATCTGGCCCCACCACATGCTGCTGAGCCCCACGGCTCCTGCTGGGGCTGTTGGCTCTGCCAGCTCTGCCAGCACCTGGGAGGGCCTGATCCTCCCCCGTGCTGGCCCAATCGAGAAGGGGAAGGGGAGGCTGAGGAGAGCTGGGTCCCTACTGGGGTGCCAAGGCTCCAGGCCTGCTATGGGGTGAGGTCATCTCTGAGTGCTGCGGAGCCAGGACAGGGCAGTAATATCCCACTTTCTTTCTGCCCACAGAAGGGACAAACTCTTTCCCTGAGGCTGCAGGAAAATACCAAGCCCAAGAGCCCGAGGAGAATCTCCTCCAGGAGATTGTCACAGTGGCAGAAAAGCTGGAGGAGCTGCAGCTGCCCAGAGCGCACGTGGAGATTGAGTCGCGAGGGGCGATTTACGCCGTCCCTTTCTTTGGGGACACTGATGTGGGAAAGCCAAGCCAGTCCCCTGAAGACGCCCTGGGGCCAGGGGCCCGGCATCCCCCACTAGCTACCTCCGTGTCCTCAGGTCACCCCACCTGTGCCTCCCCCTTCCCCACAGCCCTGGCCAGCCCCGAGGCAGGTGTCCCATTTCAGCTGGGGAGCCCATCCCCTGCGGAGGAGGATGGGGACAGTGGGGGACTGTCCCACTGGTTAGGTCGAGCAGCTGGGACACAGAGAGCAGCCACAGAACAGGCACAAGGAGAGGTCAGAGGCCCCTGAGGGTGCCTGGGTCACCCCAGCTGTCCCTGTCCTTCCCCTGGAGGCAGCACCCATGGGGGCTCCAGTGTCTTGCTGTAGGGCCGTGCAGGGGCAAAGGGACATCTACGTGTCCCAGCATGCAGGGCCTGTGCTGGACCAGGGTTTAGCAGCACCAGGAGCTGGAGAAGGGAGCTGGCAGCTGGAGGGACACGAGGCGAGGAGCAGCGCTGAGGGGCTGAGCGTGGCTCCCACCGCAGCAAAGCCGGGGCTGGGCTCGGCAGTGCTCGGAGCTCAGCGGGGACAGTGTCACACGGGCTCGGGGCCGCTCCCATCTCCCCGCACACCTTTGTGCGAGCAAGATCGGCAGTGCTGGCGGCTGCCCCGTGGTCTGGCTGGCCGCTCACTGCCTTTCTGCCTTGCCCTTTGCAGAGGAGGCGCAGGGAGCAGTGCCGGGCAGGGGCCCTGGCAGCGCATCGGCGGAGAGCCCGGGAGGAGGGCGAGACCCCGGCCAGCCCATGGAGCCAGAGGGACCCACCGCTGCCCCAGCAGGTGACACGGAGCCTCCCGAGGGCTTTCCTCGCCCGCCCAGCCCCGTCGCTCCCACGCAGCGCCCAGACCGTCCGCGGGACGCCTTGGGGCGGCCGGTCCACCCTGCCAGCCCTGGGCCACCTGGGCACCGTGTGACATCGCCAACCAGTGCCGCTTCTGCCGCCTCGACAGAGAGCCGAGGAGCCGGTGGGAGCCCCCGCCGCGGGCACAAATCCGGCGGGGCGAGCACCCCCTTCTCTGCCGCTGAGGACGCCGAGCTCTCCGGAGACGTGGTGGAAAGGCCCGGGGCGTCCCCGCTGCCTCCTGCGCCCCCCCAGCCGCAGGAGGAGGGAGAGGAGCAGTCGGGAGCCGTGTGGCTCCCCTCGCCTGCGGCCCCGGGGGACCGGAGCGCTGTCCCCGCAGTGACGCCGTGGCACCCAGAGCTGCCTGGCGGCAGCAGCGCACCGGCCCTGGCAGGAGAGGAGGCTGCGCCGCCACCGCCGGGCACAGACCGCGGGATGCCTGCTGCAGCTTCCGAGGAGGAGGAGGAGGAGGAGGAAGAGCAACCTGCTCCCTCCATTGCCACCGTGGAGGGTTTCATTGCAGCCATTCCTGGAGAAGCAGGTGGGACCCGCAGGGATGGCCTCAGCTCTCCCCGTACTGACACCTCTGGGGTGCTCCTGCCGGGGACCCCAGTGGGGGACCCAGCCCCCAGCACGGCCGTGCCCCTGCCCGCCCTGCCCACCGAGCGGGCCAGCGTCGGGGCGGGCGCCTGCTCAGCCCGGGGTCCCTGCCGTGCCACCCTTGCCCTCGGGGCAGCCGTCCTGGCTGCTCTCTGGCACTAGAGATAGCCAACACCTTTCCTTCACGCTGTGCTTCCCTCTGTCTGTCTGTCTGTCCGTGTCTCCTTTCTCTCTCTCTCTCCTCAGCTGGGTAAGGGAAGGTCACAGGTCTGGAGAAGCACATATTTGTCAAACAAATTGGTCTGATCTCTGCATGCACTTAAATCTCTTCTACTTCTGTGAAGTGTTTTAATGACTGTTTCCATGAAAAAGCCCAATAAGCGAAAGGCGGCCCCAGTCCCTGCTCTGACTAACTGTGGTACTAATAAAGGGAATTAAAAGCTTTGTAGAACAAGCATCTCGGCGAGCTCTTCCCTTCGTCCTTGCGCCTGCTGCCCCTGCGCCTCTCCCACTGACGAACTAATCCCCCGATCCCGGCCCTGCCAGCCCCCAGGAGCGGGGTGGAAGGGACCCCTGGGAGGTCTGGGAGGGCTGGGGCTGCTTTGCACCCTCCATGTGGCCCCCCGGGACTGACCCTGCACTGCCCTGGGAGGAGGGGCGAGGGCTGGACGCTGCATGGCAGGAGCAGGGCGAGACACGGGGGGGAACTGATGGCTCATGGGGTGCAGAACCCCACCCAGGCCACCCTGCCTTGGGCCCCACAGCCCCCAGTCCCCCCACACGGGGGCTGCGATGGCTGAGCAGAGGGAACACGACCTGCCATGGGTGGGTGTCACCCACCAGCCCCCCCCTGCCCCCCGGGGTGATCCCAGCTCTGATGCCAACCCCCTGCCACCTCTGACCCATCCCGCTCCCTGCAAGGGAATCTGCAGCAGAGGGCACCATGTGGGGTCCCTGCCCCCTACCCCCAGGTCTGGCAGTGCCCAGCCTGGTCCCATGGCATGAAGGAGGCTCTGTGGAGGGTGGCCAGACCCCGTGGGATGGCTGCCTTTGCCTTGGCAAGGAGAGATGCCCAGGAAGAGCCAGCCATGTGACATTAGGGCCCTGGATCACTCATCCTCGCTCTGCTGGGGATGAGCTGCACATCCTGAGTGAGCTACCGGCACCTCGTGAGGAGGTGACAATCCCTGGAGAGGGATGAGGGTGGCAGCATCACCCTTGTCACATCTTCACAGAGCCAAGGACCATAAAACAGGGCATGATTAGGCTGGAGTGGGTCAAGGACTTTGAGTCTGGGCTGGTGCTGGCAGCAGCCCTTCATCACGCTCGTGAGCCGGGCTGGGAGCACACGGTGTGCTCTGGCTGCATTAATGACCGTAACGGGCTCGTGGGGAAGTGCTGGCTGAGTTATCAGCCTTGGCCAGGCTGGAGGTGACACCAGCGGGACAGGCCTGCAGTCACCTTGCTGCCAGGCCAAGGACACGTGGCTGGGATGTACCAAAAGCTTTGTGGTCAGCATGCTTCCCTCCCAAAACACTGCATCACTCCAGGGGAAAGCAGGAGCTGGCCCTGGGCAGAGGGAGTGGGCTGGTGTGGCAATGAGCCCAGTGAAGGGGAGAAAAGAGCACCCAGCTCTCATCTCTGTGCCGGAGGGGCAGGCCAAAACCCCAGGTCTGGCCAGCTCGGGGCTGGGGTTGCCAAGCTGTTCACACCCAGCGGTGGAAGGGCAGCGTGGGATTGCTCCAGGCACGTCCTGCTGCACCTGAGACCTTCACCTGCCCCAGAGCTGGTGGCCCCAGGAGGCAGCTCAGAGACCACGGCAGGGACGGGGCTGTGGCGCTGCCGGGCACCGAGGAGGTCCCTGAGCTCGGCTGCGTGTGCCTTGCAGGTGGCTGTGTCCCCAACCCCTGCCTGAACGGAGGGACCTGCGTGGAGGACGGCGCCCAGCTCGCCTGCTTGTGCCTGCCTGGCTACGGAGGCAGCAGCTGTGAAAGACGTGAGTCCCCTGGGTGCCCCCCTGGCCACTCTGCCCGGCTCCTGCTGCTGTCTCAGCTGCTGAACCAGCAGCCCAGGAGACACAGATGGGGGCAGGCAGGAGTCTGGGGGGAGTTGGGCTCTGTGCTGACCCTCTCCTCTCTCCCCCTGCCCCTCGGCATGGCTCAGCCCTGCGGAGGTGCAGCCCCGGCTGGGACAGCTTCCAGGGAGCCTGCTACAGGCACTTCTCCACCCGGAGGAGCTGGGAGGATGCAGAGAGCCAGTGCAGGCACTACGGGGGGCACCTGGCCACCATCCTGACCCCCGAGGAGCAGGACTTCATCAACGGTATGTGACAGGGCTGCATCCCTCCTCCTGCGCCCTTCAGGGACCTGCAGGGCTGGGCTGGGCTTGACACAAGGTAGAGCCCAGCCCTGCAGGGCTGGATGGACACACAGGCCAGAAGATGGATGGGTCATGCAGAGACATGGGAGCAGACAGATTCAGTCCTTGGAATGTGTCCAGAGAAGGGAACAGAGATGGGGAAGGGGTTCTGGAGCACCAGGAGCACCTGAAGAAGCTGGTCGGGGCTCAGCCTTTAAAAAGGAGAATCAGGGGGGACCTTCTCACCTTCTACAGTTCCCTGACAGGAGGGTGCAGCCGCTTGAGGGGAGGGCTCTGCTCCCAGGGAAGAAGAGGTGGGACCAGAAGAAGTTGCACCAGGGCAGGGTTAGGTTGGATATTGGGAAAATTCCTCCATGCAGAGGGAGGAGGGACTGCCCAGGGGAGTCCCCATGGCTGAAGGGATTTCAGAGACCTGTGGGTGTGGCATCTGGGACTGTGGTGCCCTTGGCTCTGGGGATGGTTGGACTCGATGACCTTGCAGGCCTTTTCCAACAAAATCCCATGGCCCAGTGGGACAGACCAGCAGAGGGTTTGGTGTGTGCACATGAATTTGAAGGCAAAGCTGTAACCTGCCTGAAATCAGCCTCGGAGGGATGGGGGGGAAGGCTGGGAATGGGACAGAGAGCAAAGAGGCCTGAAGGAACACGAGGGTGGAGGAAGAAGGGGCAGGGTGAGACCTCACAGGAAGCTTCAGGGACAGGCAGGGACCAGCTGGACCAGAAAAGGGACTGGTAGAGCCAGGTGAGGACTGATGCAGACAGGTGGGGACCTGCAGGGACAGGTGGGGACACGTGGGGACCTGCAGAGCCTGTTGGGGACCAGCAGAACCAGGTGGGGACAAGCTGGGACAGGTGGGGACTGAACGGGGAGACGCTGGGACCTGCAGGGACAGGCAGGGACTGGCAGGACCAGCTGGGGACCTGCGGGGACAGGCGGGGACAGGCGGGGACAGGCGGGGACAGGCGGGTCCCGGGGCTCTGCCGCCCTCCCCCGGCCGGCCCTGTCCCGACTCTCCGGGGGTGAGGGGTAAAGGAGTTCCCCGATGTTCCTTTCGGGGGTCCCCCTTGTCCCCAAACCTCCCAGCACCTTCCTGCTGCAGGGAGAGGGACACCCCCACCCCCCACTCCCCCCCAAATCCCAAATCTCCCCGAACTCAGCCTCCAGCAGCCGTTCAGCCCCCTCCTGACAGGTGGCACCTGGGTGTGCCCCCGTCCCCAACACACCCCGTGTTCCCCAGACCAGTACAGGGAATACCAGTGGATCGGCTTGAACGACCGCACCATCGAGGGGGATTTCCAGTGGTCTGACGGGAGCCCCTTGGTAAGTGCCAACCCCTGTGTGCCCTCGCAGGGGGACACCACCCCCCTGGCACCTCATTATCCTTCCCCAGCCCGGGGTCCAGCCCCGGGGCCGGGCTGTGAAGCTCCCAAACAAGAGCCACTTGCCTCACCTGGCTGAGCATCCCCAGGCGTGCCAGACCCGGGATTTGGGGTCCTCCATGCCAAGGGGCATGGAGATGGCACCTTATTCCTGACGGGGATGGCCCGGCCGGGAGGCTGCAGGGCCACCCCCGCAGCTGAGGGCTGTGCTGGGATGCCCCGTGCACCCCGTCCCGCCTGTGCCCCCAGCTCTACGAGAACTGGCACCCCGGGCAGCCCGACAGCTACTTCCTCTCCGGGGAGAACTGCGTGGTCATCGTGTGGCACGATGGGGGCCAGTGGAGCGACGTGCCCTGCAACTACCACCTGTCCTACACCTGCAAAATGGGGCTGGGTAAGCTGTGAGCTGCCCCGAGCTGCTTCACCACCACCTCCCCAGCAGGAAAACGAGTCCTGGCAGGGGGACCCTCAGCCTGTCCGGGCTTTCCGGGCTAGGGGGGTCTCCACTGCAATGACCCGACCCCCCACCATCCTTGCAGTGCAGTGCGGGCCCCCCCCCGCCCTGAGCAACGCCCGCGCCTTTGGCAAACCAAAGCAGCGCTACGAGATCGGCTCCACCGCGCGCTACCAGTGCCGGCACGGGCTCGCCCCGCGCCGCTCGCCCATCATCCGCTGCCGGGAGGACGGCACGTGGGAGCCCCCGCAGCTGGCCTGTCGTCCTGGTGAGTGCCGGGCTCCCCCCGATCCCCCGGAACCCCCCATGGCGCTTTCCCTTCACCTGGCACTTGTTGTGTCCCCCCAGGCGTGCCTCAGCCCCCCAACAACTGAGTGAGTCCCTGGGGGAGCAGCCACCACCTCCTCAAGCCCTGGACTGGTGTGGATGGGGACAGCACTGGGACCCCGACGTGGAGTGAAACCTCGCTGTTGGGTGTCTGCCCCCTTGTTTGTTCCTTATCTGTACAAAGAAATTCTAAAAATTAAAGACCCCCTTGAAAGGAGCCGACAGTGACCCAAAATGCAGCACAGCAGGAGTTTTGTTTCCAGAGTCACAGCAGAGCTGAAATCCAGGGGGACAGCACGGGCAGGGGATGGCAGTAACGTGCCAGCATCACCCCCAGGCTGTTGTCCTCATCCTGATGGGGACATGGGGACATCCAAGCTCTGCTGCAGCTCAGCACCCCTGCAGAGCTGGGGGGCTCTTCTGCACTTCCCTGGAAAGGCAGAAGCTGCTGCAGCAGGCTTGGAGTGGGTGCGTGCTGCCCAAACCCCCTCTCCGTGCTTCTGTGGGTATTAAAACCAGTAAAGAGATGGCACAGAGTGGTGACCTGGTTATTCGGGGGTGGCCTGGCACAGGGGTGGCACTGGCAGGGCTGCACAGCCCCAAAGCATGGAGCCTGGCAGCAGTGGGGAGCCTGGGCACAGAGACACCCCCAGGAGCCTCAGAAACAGGGAGACACCACCCAAAGTGCCCCCACATCCCAGCAGCACTGGGAACCAGTCAGGGCTTGGGATGGGACACTGCTCCCAGCAAATAGATGGGACTGGGAGAGCACATCACTGGTGCCAGGGCACCTCCCTGTGCTCTTATTCCCCTACACTGTGGTGATCCACGGTTTTTTATCGTTTTCCTGGGCTGTGTTGAACAGCAACACCCATAAAACCCCGAAGTGAAATGGCCAGAGCACAGATAACCCCTGGGGGTGGAAAGTCCCGGTCAAATTCCCCTCATGGAGAAGCCAAAAGTCCCGGGGGAAGGAGCCAGGCAAGCGTGTGCCTTTGCCATACAGTTCTGCTGTTGCTTTATTAATTGAGAAGGCAACACGCCATTAGTGACACTCGTTAATGCCCAGCCCGCGTCCTCTGCACTTGCACCAGCCAGAGCCACCCGGCAGAGTCCTCACGGCTGTGGGGAGCGAGGATGGGGTGAGGGATTCACCAGGGCTGGGGAACGGGCAGCCTGTGCTGTCTGCTGGGGGGCTGGATGAGACCCCCCTTCCTGGTCCAGCAGTGGGGTCTGGCTCCTCCAGTACATCCCAAACACCCCACAAGGAGTCCCAAACACCCCACAAGGTCCCAAACACCCCACAAGCCTCCTGGGGTTGGACATGGGCACCTGCTCCACTGGGGGATGCACCAAGAAGCCCCACCCAGCTCTACCAGAGGATGCACGAGGCGCCCAAAACCGCTGGGAGACCACCCCTCCTCCTCCCTCGCCTCCAGCTCTCCGCCCAGGTGATGAGGACTGGCGTGCCTCCGCTGTCCCCTGTGCTCAGCCCGGCCTCCTCACTTCCCCACGAAGCAGTAGGTGCCGTAGGTCCTCATCTCCTTGCTGGGGAAGCCGAAGCTGCGGACGCCGGGGTCGGGCAGCCCGCCGCAGCGCTGCCGGGGGGTGGTGATGGGGTACCGGACGCTGCCGTCCGCCAGCCACCCCCCGTCACAGCGATCCAGCTGCGAGAACTTCCAGGCGGAGTAGAGCTGTCCCACTTTGGCAAGGGCAGCCCCGTGGTTGCGGCACGCCTGCCCCGCCTCCTTGAAGTTCAGGTGGCCGCGGATGAAGTAGACCTGGCCTGGGGACGGAGCGGGGACACCGCAGGTGAGCAAACAAGCTGTTGCAGATCCAGGGCGGGCAGCAGGGCTGGGTGGCGCTGTGAAAAGTACAGGGGAGCGCAGCAGTACCTTGAAGAGCAGAGGTGAAGCAGAAAGCATCGAATCTGTCCTTCTGCTTGTCCCTGGCGCCGTAGGTGCGGACGCCGGGCAGGAGGAGGCGGCCGCCGCACGGCTCCCGCGAGTTGATGATGGGGTAGTGCACAGTCCCGTCCAGGATCCAGCCAGCGTTGCACCAGTCCAGACCCTCCGTCCAGGCTGTGGGGCGAGAGGCAGCTCAGCACCGGCACTTCCCTCCTCCCCATCCCCAGACCGGCGTGGTTTGGGGCTGAAGAGGAGTTCTTTTTGGAACGCTTCACCTTTGTACAGCTGCTGGTAGGTGGCGAGGCGGGAGTCCTGCTGCTCGCAGGCTCGCTTGGCTTCGTGGTAGTTGAATTTGTAGCGCCCGTTGCTGGGCTGGTAAGGGAAGACGACGCCTGGAGGGACAGAGAGGGGGTGAGGGCATTGCTGAACCCTCGGAGGCTTTGACACAACACCCCAGGGGGATTCAGTGCTGAGTTTAAGGCTGGGAACAGGAACAATGGGGGTGGAGGCACCGAGCCACACACTCCATTCCAGCTGAGCGTCCCCCTCCTGCCACATCCCCCAGGGAGGCACCCCCAGCTCACCCTCAAGGTGCAGCGTGAGCGAGATGCTCTCGTCCTCCAGCCCGTTGACGAGCTGGCAGCGGTAGCGGCCCTCGTCCTCCAGCGCCACGTCGCTGATGGTGAGCGAGGCGTCGTAGCGGTGGCTGTGCCGCAGGCGCACCCGCGGGCTCAGCGGCCCGTAGTTCTTGTGGAACAGCCCGTTGGTGATGATGATGATGCTCTCCCCGTAGTTGGCCGGCTCCACCTTGCTCCACTTCACGCGGTAGTTGCGAGGCAGCGCGCGCAGCACGCAGGGCAGGGTGGCCGTGGCACCGCGCTGCGTGTGCACCGTGGGGTGCAGGGGCTCCAGCAGGTACTGCAGCTGCAGCGGGGCTGCAGCCCCCCGGGCAGCCTCAGCACCATCTCTCCGACACCCCCCCGAGCGCCCTCAACCCCCACCAGCATCTGATGGTTTCTCTCATCCATCCTGGCTCCTCTTTATCTCCCCTGCACCTTCAGAAGGCACAGCTCAGCTCCTGCCCTGGCTGGACCCGCCCAGCACCACCTCCCCTCTCCAGCACCGACTCCAAACAGCAGTGCCCAGTCCTCCCTGCAGGCCCTGCTCCCTACATCCTGCCCCCCAGGCCCTGCTCCCTACCTGGGGTCCCCGTTGGCCGCTGGAAGATGCTGGACCCTGGGGGTGCTGCCAGGAGCCAGAGGCAGCCGAGCAGGAGCAGCCTGTGCATCCTCAGAGCCGGGGGCAGGACAGAGCCTGGGGGGAGTGCAGGGGTCAGGGACGTGCAGTGGGACACAGCCCAGCTTTGGAGGGGCCTGGAGGGTGTGGCCCTGCTCTGTTGTGCAGAGGGGACACTGACCCCACAGACTGTGCCAACCCTCCTTCCTGGCACCCCCCCCCCGTCTCTTACCGTCCCCAGACAGATCCTTCGGGGAGCCGCCGTGCCCATCCAACGCCCCCTGCCCACGTGCTGCCCCAGCTCCTGCTGCTTCCCTTCTCCGTCATAAACACCCCATGGCGGGGCCAAGGGTCCTGGGAAGGCCAGACCTGCGCCACGAGGAAGAGGTGACACGGGGACACGGGGACAGGGGAGGTGGCGAGCAGGTGCTCCCGGCCAGCCCCCTCCCTGTCACCGTGCTGGGGCGGGCAGTGTCCTGGCGGCCCCGCGGCCCCGTGGACCCTTGATGCCCGCTCCCATGGTGCCGGCCGTGCCCTCGCTCCCTGCCCTGTCACCGTCTCTTCCTGCTTTCTTCTCTTTTTTTTTCCCCCTCCAACACCTCCCCGAGGAGCGCACGGGGAGGAGGAAGCACAATTTCCCATTGTGAGTGTCTTTCTCTTTATTGTTCTGCTCGGCAAAACACAGTGTGCCTGGATAACAAACATCCCTTTATCTGCAGGCCACAGCTTTGGGAATTCAGGGAAAACGACAGTTCTGCATCAGGCTCCAGCAGCCTCTTGGGCTGGCAAACCCCCCCTTAGTGCCGGCCCCCAGTGCTGGGACGGGCTCTCTGATCCCACAGACAGCAGGGCAATGGTTACTTTTACTCCCCTCTCCCCATCCCTGATGAAGGGATGATGCTCCCACCCCTTGAGGCTCTGGAGGGTTGTGCAAAGGGGCTGCCCCACCACTCGAGTCCCACTGGATTTATCCTGCCCTCCAAAAAGGCATCGGAGAGGCTTGCCCATCACCCCCTGGAGCAAAGCACAGGCACACAATGGTGCTGTGTTCTGGGCTGCCACACCTTCTTCCTCCCCCAGGGTCCATCTCCAAGGGTGGAGGAAGCTCTTCTCAAAGGAAGCACAAGACAAGCAGCGACTGTCCCCAGCACCTCCCTGGCCTTACCATGGCACACACACCACAGCAAACAACCCCCTCAGGGGAGAAAGGCATCCAGGTGCCCTCATCCCCCACCTGCTCCCCACTGCTTCCAGCCTCTTTTCAAGGAGGGACACCAATTCTGATGCCAGCAGGCTGCACTGGAAGCCTTCTTCCAGCTCGGAATGGTCAGAGCTTTGGCTCCTTGTGATGAGCAAAAGGTGCCCATAGCTTTGCTCTCTCCGGGCTGAGGGAGGCCAAACTGGAGCAGCAGCACTGCAGGCTCCTCCCTCGCAGCTCCCCACGGTTATCGGGTGGGTCCGAGGCTCTTCAGAGAGTCTGTCATCTCCCTCCCTCACGCTTCCCGTGCCCACGGCTGCAGAAGCACATCCTGTTCTCCCCCAGCAGCAGCTCCGGGCTCCTTGGCTGCAGGATGCTGATTCCCAGCTCTGCGCTATCACAAACAAGCTGTTTCTCACATTTTTCCCAAGTGAAGGCACCAGTTACAGTCCCCAGCCCTCACAAAACCACAGCCCGAAGCAGAACACTTGCAGGGGCTCCCAAAAGTGACTCACCCCACTTCCCCAACCCGTTAGCATCAGGGCATGACCCCAGCCCACCACCGCTTATCTGAGTTCAGCCCAGTGCTGTGGGAAGGAGTCACGCAAGTCACTTCCCAAATATACACTGCGTTACTTCTCTGCTCCTTGTCTCTTTTCTCCCTTTTTGGGATCTGCACCCACTCTACAAACACCTCTGCAGAAGCAGAGGCAGCCAAAGAAAAGCCAAGGAACCCCTTGTGCTCAGCTCCCCCAGCTCCTGGTGTGGGCTCCAGCAGGAGCCTCTGACTCTGCTCCTTGGTCCTGTTCTTCAAAGCTCAGATTCTCCTTCTCCCCTCTTGACCCCACAGGAAACCTCACCCCCAAAGCCCCCTGAACACTCGTTTTTCCTTCTGACCAGGGAATGCGAGCCTAGCTTTGTGGGACTTTGCTGAGCCAGCACCTCCACAGCAGGTCAGTCCCACCACATCACCCTCCACTTCCTCTGCCTGACCCAGTCCCCAAAACCACAGCGTTTCTGCAATGCAGAGGCAGAACCCTCATGCTTCCCCCCCCACCACAGCTCCTGCCTCACCCCCAAATCCGGCCCCCCACCCCAGCAGAGAGGGACAGTGACCCCACACAGCCCACACACTTCCCAGCACGGTGCCTGGAGCCGCCTGATGTGGCAACGCCAGGTGTGGAGGTGTGCCAGGACATCCAGCCCCGAGTTTCCGCGTTGGCAGCGCTGTCCCGCTCCCGGCAGTCGCTTCGAGGTGAGGGAGACACCTGGCAACCAGCCTGGCAGGCGGAGTTTGCAGCCCCGGCGTGGCTCTCCCCATGCACCCCCTTTGCAGGGGTTCACCTGCCCCGGCTGCCCCCCGACATGCCTGAGCACACAGCCGCCTCCAGGCTCCGGCTCTCCGGGCTGTGCTTCCTCCTGCAAATCCTCAACATCCTCCTCTTCGCCGTGTTTGTGCGGTACAGCCCCGAGGGCAGCCCCGGCCCGTGCCCCCCGCAGCTGAACTGCAGCCGCAGGAACCAGGACTCGGGTTTCCAGCAGCCCCGTGAGTACCCCCGTGGCCGTGGGTGCAAAGAGCCCTTCTGCTGAGGGGATGGCACCGGGTGGCACCGTTCAGGCTGCAGACCTGTCACAGCCTCCAGAGTTACCAGCGAGGGGACATCGAGCTGCAGGGTTGGGTACTGGTGCTTCCCAGAGAGGGTAAAGCAGACATGCTGCAAGGATTTCTGGAATGCTTAGACAGAGCCAGCCCCAAAAGAGGGACATTTGGGTCTGGGACATGTGTTAGAACAGTGGAGCTCAGAAGGGATCGCTGAGTGCAGTGAAAAACTGGGGATCATGGTCCCACGCCTGGTAGGGAGCGCGGCAGCTGCTCTGGCACTTTCTGCAGAGCTTCCCACGGGCCAGCCGGGGTTTGCAGGACCAGGGGATTCACACCGAGCCCCTTCCATGGAGGATTTGGCTCCTTGGGTGCTACCACAGGATTCAGCAGGGTCTGGGGTCTGCCCTGCCGGGAGCATCCTGCTGCATGCTGGGCAGCACTGCAGAACTCCTGCCGGGATAAGGGGCTGCCCCTCGCTTTTCTGAGGCACAGACAAGGTGGGCAATGGGACGGGAGCTTCAGAGTGCCCCGGCCGAGACGGGGGAGCGAGTGGAGCCGCTGGGCAGGGAGCTGGCAGCCGGCAGCCGGCAGGTTTTCCCGGTTTCACCTGCCCACGGAACCCCACCCAGGCAGTGACTCATGGAGGAGGCCGGGCCACAGCTGTCGCTGAAAGGGTGCGAAGAGCATTCAGCCCAAGCAAGAACCAAGCCCCCCCATCCTCTGGTTTGCCACCAAATGGTACCAGACCGATCCCAATTCTCTGCTCATCCTTTCTCTCTCCTCATCCCGTGAACTGGAACGTGATGCTTTCAGGGGCAGCAGCGAGATCCCAGCGGTGCTGATATCTCAGAGCCACTTTCATGCTGGTCTAGTGAGTGCAGACAGCTCTTGGCCACCCCAAAGGTTTTTGTGCTGTGGGCTGAGTGTCCTGAGATATCTGCACAGGGCAGTTGCAGATGGGTTGGCCAAGAGCTGCTGCAAAGGGTCACATCAGGCAGGGATGGTTTTAGCTCTCCTGGCCTCCCCACTGCAGATCTCCAAGGAAGATCTGCCACCGTGGCTCCAGACTCATGTCAAGTGGAGCAAGCCTTCAGCTCCCCAAAGCCTGTTAGAGTAGGGGTGTCTTAGTCCTGTCTGAGTCCCCTCAGGGAGCAGCAGGAGGGTGGCTGCCTGCCCTCAGCACCTCCTTGTGCCTCTCCTTCCTCCAGCAGGTTTTCAGGATGTCCACGTCCAAGTGCTCCTCAGCTTTGGGCTCCTGGTGGCGTTCCTGAGCCGCTATGGGGCGGGCAGTGCGGCCATCAGCATCCTCATCACAGCCTTTGCCATCCAGTGGGCTGTTTTCATCCAGGGCATGTTTTACTTCTTCCTCAACGGCAAAATTTACGTGGGTGCTCAGAGGTAAGGCAGGAGGGAGCCGCTGCTGCCCAGGCAGCTCATCCCAGCCCAGCCCTGGCACACTGGCTCCCTCCTCTGTAAAACTCACGGCTCTGCTTTGGAGGAGGATTTTGAAGACAAGTGGAACGGGGTTGTTTGAGTGCTGTCCTGGCAAGGGCTGTGTAAGTACTGCCAAGGCATTTGGGGGGCACTCTGGCCCCCACCTGCCTCCAGCCCAGCCCTCCCTGTGTCAGCAGCATCACAAGGCTCTGCCTGCTCAGCGTGCAGGAGCAGCAGGCTGCAGGCTCAGCTCCTGCTCCCTCCCAGCGCTCCCCAGCTCATCCCTGGCAGTGCCAGCTCTAGTCCCACACTTTTCCTCTCCTTCCCAGCATGGTCAGTGCTGATTTCTGCACCGCAGCTGTTCTGATCTCCATTGGAGCCGTTCTAGGCAGGGTAAGCCCTGTCCAGATGCTGCTGCTGGCCCTGCTGGAAGTCACCCTGTGCACTCTCAATGAATACATCCTGCTCAGTCTCATGGGGGTGAGTCACCAGACAGGGAGCGGCCCTGGGTTCGGGCTCCCCATGCCAAGTTCTGCCTCATCTGGAGAGGCAAATCCCTTACCCCACTTCCTGCACAGTGCTTTTCCACACTCCCTAGGTGAGAGACAGCGGGCGCTCCTTGACCGTCCACACCTTTGGTGCTTATTTTGGCCTGATGGTTTCACGGGTCTTGTACCAGCCCCACAAGGACAAGAGGAAGAGGGAAGAGCAGCGGGATAAGGGGCACCAGACAGATGTCTTTGCTGTGGTTGGTATGGAGTTTGGATCCTACAACTCCTAGAGATGCTGGTGGAAGGTTCATCACCAGTTTGAGGGTGGTGAAGCTGGCTGTGGCTTTCACCAGGATATTGCTGCAGACCATCAAGGACAGATGTCCTCCCCCTCTCCAGGGACCTGTAGTGGGGCTGCACCACCCTCTCCTGGAAAAAGCTTTTCCTTGTGTTCTACCTGAACCTCCCTTGCTGCAAACTGTGGCCTTGTGCATCTCTTGGCATTCTCAAGAAGTTTCTGTCCCACAAGGGATCAAGACCAGCACCAAGACCTGTTCTATTCCCTGCAGGAACCATCTACCTGTGGATCTTCTGGCCCAGCTTCACCTCCACCACCACTGTCCACCACAATGCTGAGAACTGGGCAGTGCTCAACACCTACTTTTCACTGGCGGCAAGCACCATGTCCACCTTCATCCTCTCTCCTCTCCTCTATGAGGAGACCACCCCGAGGATGGTAGGTCCTCTCCCGGGACAAACCTAAGATTCACATCCTTCCCACATCCTGCCCTCTAGGAATAGTAAGCCTAAATATACCCAGGGCAAAAGGGGAGGCCTGTTAGGCTTTCTTAGGTTCATTCAGAACAAGTTTGATCTCTGACCGTGCCCTGCTCCATCAGGTCCAGATCCAGGATGCCACCCTGGCTGGCATGGCCATGATGGGTATGGCTGGGGAGATGCTGGTCACTCCCTTTGGGGCCCTCATCGCAGGGTTTCTGGTTGGCCTGATCTCCCCACTCGGCTTCAGATTCTTCACGGTGAGTCACCTTGGCACAGTCGAGGATGCCGGTGCCAGGTCAGGGGATCTGCCCCCAAACCTGCAAATATGGGGCTGCAGCACGGCCTCCCTGGGCAGCTGAGCCTCAGCCCAGCACCAGCTCCTCCCTGTGCTCTCCCCAGCCCGTTCTACACTCCAGGCTGAAAATCCAGGACACCTGCGGGGTTCACAACACCCACGGGCTGCCTGGGATACTGGGGGCCTTGCTGGGGACACTTCTGACACTGCTGGCCACTGCAGACACTTATGGCTACAGGTGAGAGGAGCCAGAATCGGGGATGCCAGTGACTTGGTGCACCAAGCTGGGGCCACCACAACCCCTGAGATCAGGGCTGCTCCACTCCCCCTGTTTCAGCAGCCCTTTAGAAGGCATTACCCAGAGCCATGAGCCTGTGACAAGCTCCCCAAAGCCTGTTCCCTCTCTGGCATGCAGGCTGGAGCTTGTATTCCCACTGGTGGCCCAGGGTAGCCGGACAGTCACTGACCAAGCACTCATGCAGCTCGGCGCCCTGCCCCTCACCCTGCTGCTTGCAACGCTCGGGGGCGGCCTCACAGGTGAGTTCTGTCCCCAGGGCAGTGGGATGGAGGGTGTGAGGGGCATTGATGGATTTGGGGGGAAAGGGCAGGAGCAGCCTCAAAGCAAAGCATCCCCATCAGACAGGCCAGGCAGAGCCCAGGGATGCTCAGCACTGTGCAAACCCAGTGGAGCCGGGGTGGCCCCCGGGGCCAGGGCTCCCCTTGGGCCCGGGTTTCCCACGCAGGGTCGGGGTTATCTCCCCTCTGGCCAGGGCTCCCCCCGAGTTCGTGCTCTCCCCTGCTCTGTGCTCCTCGCTGTGTTCGGAGCTGCCCTCGGGGTTGAGGCTTTCCCCAGGTCCGTGCTCCTCCCGGGGTCTGTGCTCCCCGCTGTGCTCGGGGCTGCCCCCGGTCCCCGCTCCCCTCGGTCCCCGCTCCCCTCGGTCCCGGCTCCCGGCTCCCCCCGGCCCCCGCCCCCCTCGGTCCCTGCTCCCCCCGGCTCCGCGCTCCCCCCGAATCCCGGCTCCCCCCGGTCCCCGCTCCCCTCGGTCCCGGCTCCCCCCGGCTCCCCGCTCCCCCCGAATCCCGGCTCCCCCCGGCTCCCCGCTCCCCCCGGTCTGTGCTCCCCGCTGTGCTCGGGGCTCCCCCCGGTCCCCGCTCCCC
>QUSF01000170.1:325170-352062 GCA_003676055.1 Chloebia gouldiae | reverse complement strand
TCTGTGCTCCCCGCTGTGCTCGGGGCTCCCCCCGGTCCCCGCTCCCCTCGGTCCCGGCTCCCCGGTCCCCGGTCCCCGCTGCCCGCCCGGTGCTGCCGCTAGATGTCAGGGGAAGCCCGGGCAGCGGCCGCCCCGCTCTCAGACGCCCCCGCCCGGCTTTCGGTGTCCTCAGGAGCCGTCCTGAAAATCAAGGTGCTGAGGTGTTCCCCGGACGCGCAGAACAAGGAAAACGCCGTCTTCCGGGAGGTAAAGCTGGGGAATTGTTGGTGAAAAGGGGTTTGTGGGTCTCAAGCAGCAGCAGGGGTTGGAAATTTCCCCCCGGCTGTTGGTACCCTCCCTCCTCTTGCAGCAACATCTAGGGCAGGAGAGCTGCAGTAAATGCCCCTGGCCATGGACTCATAGAATCCCTGACTCATTTTAGGTTGGAAAAGCCCTCTAAAAGCACCAGGTCAAATCGTTCCACTACTGCCAAGGCCAACACTAAAACATGTCCCCAAGGGCCACATCCACAAGTCTGTTAAATCCCTGCAGGGATGGTGACTTTACCACTCCCCTGGGCAGCTGTGCCAGTGCTGGACAATTCCAGTGAAAGAATTTCTCCCAGTATTCCATCTAAACCTTCCTGGTGCAAGTCGAGCCCCCACCCAGCCCCAGTGTGCCCTGAGTAGGGCCCATTTCTGCCCTTCTCGTGTCTCTGGTGCAGGTGCCTGAGGAAGGATCTGACCCCAGTGCAAATGGAAAGGAGGAGCTGGGCATCAGCACCCTGGTGTAATGACCCTGAATCTCCAGTGAGGTCCTGCACCACCAAAGGTCTGGCACGGCCAGTGCCAGCTGGCTTCTGGCAGCCTGAAGTTCCCAGCAGCCATGCTGGTTCCCATGCAGGAGCCAGCTGCTGGTCCCAAGCGTTTTGGGTGGGTGTCCACAGGCCTTTGCAGAGTGAAGAGGTGCTGTGGGATCCCTGTGCTTGCTGTGGGAGCAACACAGCTCTTGCTGCCAGGGTCACCTCAGGGTGTCCAGGCTTGGCTCAGCCACTTTCCCTCCCTGCTCCTTGCCTCAGTTTCCCCATCAGCTGCTCTCTGGAGGAAGGCAATGGGGAGAGGAGGGATGATTGTGTTGGGGAATGGGCACAGGAGGCTGAACAGAAAGCAGCAAAGACTTTGTACAGACGCTTCTGCGCACAACAATTAAAATATATGGATTTTTTTGTAGCTTCAGGATTTGCCCCTGAATTCTCATGGCACCTACCCAGCTCTGCTGGCTGTTTCCTTCAGGTGTCATCCAGGGAGGAAGACAAAGCCCCCCGATTTCCCCTGCACCCCAAACAGTGATGCCCACTTGGTTTCATGGGCTGTGCCCCCCATCTGAGGATGGTGCAGTCTTTGGAGTGTGGGACAGCATCCAGGAGCAGGAGCCGGGTGACAGCGGGGTCCCAGCACAGGGGTGACCCCTGCCTTCCCCTGACCACTCCTCACCTCACACCAGGGGCTCCTCTCAACACATAAATGTCCCCAGCACTCAGCCCCACTGTGACAGGGATGCTCCTCTGGCCATTGCAGCCCCAGCACCCCAGCCCCACATCCCCCTGCAAAGGGGCTGCCAACCCACCTGGGAGCAGACTGGAACACCCTGGGAATGCTGGAGGGAACCCACAGAGAGTCCTGCAGCGACTGGAGCAGGGGCACAGCCCCAGAGGACTCCTAGAGGGGCGATGGTGGATGTGCTGGGGTCCCCGATGGGGGGGACACCTTGGGGTCCCATCTCCCATGAGCCTGGGGTGGCTGTCAGACACTTTCACACTTGCTGAGCCAGACTGGCACTCGCCATGTGGGATTCCCGCGGGCACAGGTGTCCCCAGCTGCCAGCACCATCCCTGAGGAGGGGATCACAGCCCCACCCCACACAGAGGGGACAGGGGGTGCAGGGCCAGCCCAGCAAAGTTTGGGGCAAATGCTTTGCTACCCAACCAGAGTAGCCACAGGTGGGACCCTCTTGTTCTCATATCTGCTGCTGTTGAAGCACACAGGTTTCCTTTGACTGACTGGACAAAAACTGCCTAAAAGTTAATGAAAAGCATTTGTTTGCAGGTGATCATAAATGTCCCTTTAAAACACAGCAGTAAATCAAATCTTCTTGCTTTTATATAAGTCAAACTCTCACTTTAACTTTCCCCACTTTCGTTGTCCGTTACAGAAAACTGGTGAGATCAGCACATTAAATGCTTTGGTGTCACTGAAATTCCATGACGAAACACAGAGAAGTGGGTCACGCGTCCCCGCTTCTGCTGCCCCTGCAGGCCCTGGGGAAGGTTTCTGCAGGGAGCGCAGCCCCGCTCCTCGCTCAGGCGGCAGGGAGGACACGTCCCCGTACCCACGTCCCTGTGACATGCCAGAGAGAGACGCGGGATGCAGGAGGGAGAAGGGGAGCGAGGGCTGGTGCTCCAGCAAGGGGGTGCTGGGCTCCAGTCATCACCCCTAGCCCCGCGCCACCCCCTCCCACCTCACCTCCTTCTCAGCCCTCTCCTCCCCTTTCCCAGGCAGCCCCCTTCTCTTTTTTGATCTCCTCGCAGCACATTTCAAAAGCAACCCACTGCGACGGGAAGAAAATCCCCTCCAGTGAGATCATTGCGAGACCCTCAGACGTCGGGGTCGGGTGTGAAATGGACCTCCCTCCTCCTCCCCGCGCCCGGCCCCGGCCCCTCTGAAAGGCTGTTATGTTTTGTAATCGGATTAGGGGAGCCCTGCGCCCTCCCCACGGCCGCTCCCCGGCGTGCCCGGCCCGCGGCCGCCGCTCTCCCCGCGGTTGTTTAAGCGAGCGCGGAGCTCTCCGTGCGGCGGGAGCCGGGGCCGCCGAGAGCCTGAAAGGTTTAGTCAGTGAACAAATTGCTTCTCTGTAGGGGCCGTTTTCTTCCCAAGTTGAACATAATGATGGCAGTTTGAGGAACAGATGGTGCAGCTAAGCAGATAATCCCGCCGGCCCCGGGCTCCGGGAGAGGCAGCGCCGGCTCTGCCCGCAGCGCCCGGGGCCGTCCCGGGACGGGAGGGTCGCGCCGCTGTCGGGGTGACGATCGCACCCCGACCGAGCACAAGGAGCTTGGGCGAGCACCCCACCTTCACACCTCTTCTGCCTCGGGGGTGGTTTGGGTGCCAGACTTCTCTCGTGCCTCAGTTTCCCCGGCCCTGCGGGGAGCCCTCTGCTCCGTCACTTTGCAAGGCAGGGCTCACCTCTGGATCGCAGCCTGGCCTGGGGAGATGTAATGTGAAAACAGCTTTTCTTGCACTGGAGCAAAGGACAGCCGAGAATTTACAGCTCATTTTCCTCTCGTTTTCCTATTTTGCCCCTCTCTCCAACAGTATTCAAGATGTGGAAAAACTGAAGAAATTCCACCAGCTCGCAGGGTTTGGGTGTGCATGTGCATCCGTGTCAAGCTCAGGGATGCCGGGATCTGCCTGCTAAATGAGTCTTTATTTAAAATACATCAGCGGGAAGAGCCCCAGGCCCCACAGACAGGATGCAGGCAGGTCAAGGCATGGACACATCTGCGTGGAGCAAGCTCTGCCCACCTGCCCGTGCCACACTGGCACCAGAGACCCTTCCCCACGCCTCGGGGCTCTCACAGCCTTCAGGACACACTCCGGGCACACTGCACCGCATGCCTGTGTCCGGCGGGTTTGTTTAATTCATGTCCCCCCCCCTCCAGCCCCATCCCCTGAGAGCCCCGGCTCTGACAGCTCCCCTGCCCTCTCCGTGGCAGCCCAGCTGCCAAGAGACCTGCCTAATTCACCTCTTGCTAATGCAGGAGCTCAATCAGCTGCTCGAAGGGTGTTTTACAAGTCAAAGCAATAACAACATCCCTCTGCTACAGCTGGGGAAACTAAGGCACACAAAGAGGTGCTCAGGAGTCCATTGGAATTAGAAGCAGGACAAAGCCTGGGCTCCCCGAGCTCCTGGTGTACATGTCCTTACACATCCACAGCCCCCACCGCCTCCCCCCCACCCGGAGCAGCTGATGCCCTGTGCTGTTTGATAGAAAGCCAGCTAATCATCTTTCCCACCTTCGTTAGAGTGTGAATCGTTATCCCAGCGACACCTGTAAAGCTCCTTGTCAGACAAGGCTGGTGCACACATCTCATAATGGGCACCAGATGGGAGAGGGAGGGCTCGGGAGAGGGGCAGGGGCCTGGCCATCCCCACACTGAACAAAGAGCGATGCCCACGGCTTCCCAGTATGGAATGGCCACCAGCACTGGTTTGGAAGGTCGGCAGCAAGGAGAGAGCCCAGGCGGAGGTGGCAGTGGAGGAAGAGCCACCACCCATGGCACTGAACACCTCGATAGCTCCCCAAGCAGCCCTGCCCTTTGGAAAAGGACCTGGCAAAAGTGACAAGTGAAGGTTAAAGGCAGGAGAGCCATGGAGCCCTGCTCACCACAGCATGCCCAAAGCCTGGCACGGGGCACCCCAAATCCTGCAAAGCACATCCCACCATGCCGTGGAGCTTCTGCTCTGTGCCAGACTTGCAGTGGCACCGCAGCTCTAGAAAATCCCCCACAAGTTTGATGGTGACAGGGAGGACATGATGTGAATCCGAGACAAGTCCCTGCACTTGGACTGATCCAGAGTCCCCCAGGCTTCCTCCCTGACCTGAAATTTTGGGGGCAGAGCTCAGCCCCTCTGCCAAACCACCCCTCGGTGGACGTGCCACTGCAATTACAAAACCACATTTTCAGGCCCCCATTCATTGCCAGCAGTGTAATGAGCCCCCAGGCACCATCAGCGGGGCAAAGCAATTAAAATTGCTGCCGTGGTAGCTGCGTGGGTGGCTCTGGTGTGGGCTGCTGCCAGTGCCCGTTTTGGGGCGAGTGGGCACCGCCAGGCTGGGCAGGGCCTCAGATTGCTGCATGTCCCTGGAGGTGAACAATCGACTCGTTCTTCCCC
The DNA here is from genome assembly GCA_003676055.1 of Chloebia gouldiae. Classification (NCBI taxonomy): domain Eukaryota; kingdom Metazoa; phylum Chordata; class Aves; order Passeriformes; family Passeridae; genus Chloebia; species Chloebia gouldiae. Next base: position 347,130 of record QUSF01000170.1, on the reverse strand, counting down.
GGGTTCAAAGAATAACAAAATAAAAATAAAGAGGGAATAAAGGCCCCAGTAAAGCTGGGAGTCAAGTTTATTTACAAACTGAGTATGAAGTGAAGGGCCTGGAACAAAGGTGTTATGTAAGGGACAGTCACTAAGGGGCTCTTTACCCACGCTAATTGCCACTTGCTCCATGATATCCATTTATCTCACAGCTGAAATGGCCTCCTCAGGCTTGTGGGTTCAAGCAGTGCTTGTTTGCAACACTGCCCAGTGCAATTAGTGCACCAGCACAGGACTGGTGTGGTTCCACCACCCAAACCCACCGGGAAGCCTCACACCTCCCCAAAAAGTGGGATCATGCCCACAGTGGGTGGATGTGCTGGTGGGCACGTGGCCTGGCAGGGAGAGGCGCTGCCTTGCATGGGACTCGTGTTGTATAACAGGTGAGGACAATGGGGCTTAGTTCTGCAGGAGGGACCTCGAGGCCATCCCAACCCAGCCTGGGTGCTGAGGGGCAGAAAACCATCGTGGGATTCTTGTGGAGGCAGCTGCAAGAATGATGGCCCTGTAAGGAGAATGAGGTCTGGAGAGGATGAGCAGAACCTGCTGTTTGTGGTGGTGCTTCCCAGAGGTCCAGCTGGAAACTGCCCTCAAGTGCAAAAGCCCTCAGGTGCAAAAGGCAGAAACCAGAATAAAAAATGCCATGGGGAGAGGAGGCTGCTGTGAGTGCTGCAGGACCTTCGTGCTCCCATACCTGCCCTCACCCCTGGCATGTCCAGGGGCACAGGGACCACAGAGAGACCCTGAGCTCTGCTCCAGCCGAACTCAGCAAAGGGAGGAAGATGAGGTGGCAGCACCCCCATGAGCCAAGAGGTCAATTTTATTGACAAACTGCCTCTTGAATGGAGCAGGGGGAACAATGCTGGCCTCAGCCCGGGTCACTCGGGGCTGTGTAAAGCAAGGGGCCGGCTCCTGTGGCCCCGGGAGAGCCCTCCAGGCGAGTGGCCTTTACCAACGTGTTTGCATAACCTCTGACCCCTTCTTTTGGGGTTTAATTGAAATCCCAGCTTGGTGACAAATTGGCATGACCAGCAGGCTGGAGGCTGGGAGGGTGAATGTGGAAGCGATGCTGGAAATTCCCCTTCCTGCTCTGGCAGTGACCAACCTGCTGCCCCTTCCTGTCCTGCCGTGGGACACCTGCAAAGCCCAAGGCGTGTTTTAATCACACCCTGCTCCTTCGTCTGGTCCCATGTCACTGCCCAAAGGCCACCACAAAGGGCTTGGGACAGGCAACTGCCCGAGCCCACCAGCAGCTCTGTCTCAATACAGGCAGAAGCAGACCAGCACTTTCTGGGGGGTGTGAGATCCTTCAGGAACGCTCTGGGCTGAAGCCTCCTTGGATGGAATGCTCTGGTGCTTTGTTAATCACAGAACTCGTTAGGCTGAGGCGTTTGCAGTGTGCACCACACCACAGAGACCTCTCTCCCTCGCTGTCCAAAGGGAAAGGTCACAGCCCTTCTCCAGTCTTGTCTTGAAATAAAAACAGCTTCTCAGGGCCAATAGGAGAAATGAGCTGCCGAAAAACCAAATGTAACCGAGGTCCCAAAGCAGTTCCCACTGACTGGGGATCAGTGACATTGAGCCAAATGGAGCTGAAGTTATCCTATCTCGGATGTTCCTGGGAGAGAGGTGAGAAATGACAGAATTCCCCGTGATGGCAGAAATCTCATTTTCTGCAGAAACCAGACTAAAAACAAAGAGAAAAATCCCCAAACCAGACTCCTCTCAATCCCCATCCCTTTTCCAGAGCATTTGCAGCATCCCAGCTGCTCCATGCACCACACTGGTGATGCAGAGCTGTGCTACACGGAGGTACCAGTGCACCTGAGAGGGATGTCCAGGTGGGTATCCCTGCTGGCTAAAGGGACTCCAAAGAGTTACAGCAGAATCCTCCAAAGCACAAATATTTCCCTCCCACTTTTCTTCCTGTCCCAGAATACCAGATTCTGGGATTAGACTGCAGAATTTTCCAGCCCACAGGTACGGATTTAAAATTTCATTGTGTAGATCATGCAGCATGAATCCCAGCTGCCCTTTAACAGGGTTGGAGTAAAGTCTGGAATCTGCGCAACCACACCCCTGAAGTGCAAACGGCACAAGTGAGGCTTGAACAATTCCCACTAAATCCGTGCCATTTCCACGTGCAGGCAGGGCCTGTGAATCACTGAGGTTCCTGCCTGTGGTTTTGCTGGCCCTGCCCTGTAGGATTTCACTGGTCCTGGAGAAACATCCCACACTTTGGAGCAACAGCCACACATTTTGCAGTACCAACACAAGACTCTCTCTCAGGAGCGTGTCTGTACATCCAATTCACATTGAAGAACCTTAAAAACAGAGCTGTCCCACATGGAGGCAAAACCCAAAAATATCTCCATTGCCGCCTGCTTTACTGTCTGCACCTCATTTGCAAATCATTTACAGGGATTTTTACATATCCTAAAATACTTCTAATTGCAGGTTTCGTGTCTGTCATCCGTCACTGATTAATACATTTCGTTGCTATTATTGTTATTATTACTATCAACCGTGCATCCATCCAATTCCCAAATCAAAGTCTGTTGCCCAGGATGGAGCCACAAGGATCAGGTTTGTTTCTAGGAGGTGCAGCTATCAGAGGTGATGAGACCCATAAGAGCAGCCCCTTGCCCTCATGGCTCTTAGAGTGCTTTGCAAAGAGCAGTAGATCACCACTTTGCAGAAGATGTACAAGGCGGGGTGAAAATCAGCCCCAACGCCTCCAGCAAACTGGGGGTACTGGTGGGGACTGGACAATTTGATCCCTTCACCCTCCCACCTCCCCATGCCACCTTGCAGTTTGTCACGTTTCAAGGGAGACAAATCGCTTGTAACTTTGTTTTGTTAACCTCCTTCTCTCCCAGCCTCACACACCACTGGGAATAAATCGGGGATGATTTTATCCCCCACTGTTTCTGCCCCCACCTCCCAGGACAGCCTCACGCTCGGCTGGCTGTCACTTAGCCACCTTCCCCCGTGCCCCGTGGGTCACTTTTCCCCCACACAAACTTCGGTTTCCACCAGTTGAAGATCTTAGAGGCTTCTTGCACAAAACCCTTTGAGGTATTTCATGCGAGGCTTGAAAAGGCTCCTGCTTCCTCTGGGGGGCATTATCATGACAACCGGCTTTAATTCAGCGCAGATCCAGGCTCCCAGCTGGATCCTCCGCCACGCCAAGTCCCCCCGACACCCTTCGGCTGGCTCAGAGAGGCCAAAGGAGCGCACGGGTCCCAGGATCACGGGGAACTGGCCCATCCCCATTTCCCAGTCCCCATCCTCATATATATTCCCTTCCAGTCGCCCCGCACTTTTCTCTGCGCGTTCTTCTTTTGCGAGCGCTGCCCTCCTCTTCCCCACTCCCACCGGGCGCTTCCCTCCTCCCCGCGGTCCCTCCTCTGTCCCCAGCATCCCCCTTTCTCTCGGCTCTCTATAAACAAAGCGCCTCAGTGTCTGCGGGAAGAAAAGTTGCATTATGCAAATGGGAAAAGGCGAACAGGAGATTTCTCACTCCGAGTACCCCCATTCCGGGCCTGCACCTCGGTTTCCATGGCATGACCAAAGCCTGCTGGAAGCTGGTTTGCATACGGATGAGAGAGGAGATGAAATCAGCACGAAAGCCCATCGCTGACAGAACACCATTGTTTTGCCTGTCTGATTTGGAGGCTAATAAAACGCCATTAAAAAAAGAAAGAAAGAGGAAAAAAACCCTGCCGCTTTCATCCTGCCTTTGGTCAGGGACGGGGAGGGGGCATTAAATATGATGACGGAAGATCATCTGCACCATCGGACTTGGGGTGAAGGTGTTCTGGCACCGGGGAAGGAAATTCCCAGGATGCACTGCCCCTGCAAGCCGGAGCGATGCCGACAGGAGATGGTGCTGTGGGCAGAGCGCTGGGCTGGGAGAGGCTGCCAAGGCAAACCCAGCTTTGCTCCTCTCCAGGAGACACGGGAGCACCCAGGCATGAAAACACCCCAACTGCAGCCACAAACCTGCCCATCCCACGGCACATCTCGGGGAGTCCATCCATGCACTCATGCCACGTCCAGGAGAGACACTGGGCTGGGATCAGACTCTCCCGGGTCACAGGCTTTCAGGGTGGAATGAATTAAAAGCTGTGAATAAAAGGCTGGGGTGGGGAGAAGGGTCAGGGAGCTGCTCAGTGCTTCCTTGCTCCTTTACCACACAAACCATGACTGTGCTGGAGGAGAAGGAATAGACAACACAGAATAGAAACACACACTGGTGTCCCATCTGCCCCATCCTAACAGCCTCCTTGGGCTGTTCCTGATGCTCCAGCACATCCCAGCACCTTTCCCAGGGCTCTGAGGAGGGAGCTGGATGGAGCAGGAGCCTGGCCACTGGCTCTTGGCCCTCGGTAGCTCTCCTGCCCTTGGCCTTGCCATGGCCACCCAGTCCCTTTCCCGCTGCCCCGCTGCCAGCAGGGCATTGTCTGCAGTGTGTGCCTTCCAGAACAGCATGATTGGCCTTGAAAGGGCTGATTTGCTTTCCCCGGTCCATTGAAACACCAGAGACCAAAGCCTGTTCCCTCCAGGCGCTCGGAAACCTGGCACCCTTTCCACTTCGCTTCCCTGTGCCCCTCAGCCCAGGGGCTCCTGCTGAGATTTTGCTGTCAACAGAGTTTTGTTCCTTTTCTAGGGCGGTGCAGAAGGGACACAAGGACCTTGAAAACGGCAGCTTCTTTGACACGGCTATTCTCCTTCGACCCCCCTGGCTGAATAAAAAACTCACAAAAATGGAGTTTACTGTATTTCCTCCTTAGGGGGAAAACACTGCATCTTGGTCCTAATTAATTTACCTAATTAACATTGGGTCTGTATGCAAAGACCTCTTTCTGTACTGGCCGGGACAGAAGAAATAACAGGAATAAAAATATATTCAGGCAACTCTCAGCCTCGACTGTAAAAGGGACATCGCAGGATGAACTGTGCCACGCTGATCATTTAAGCCTCAGAGAAAGAGTCTGCAGGAGAACGGCCTCCACCTCCACCTCCCCTCTGTTTGGGGCAAATCACACCAGAATGACACTGGGCAGGAGGTGCAGTGCATGTCCTCGGGGAATTCACTGCTCGGGGGGATGCAGGAGGGGCACCAAGGAACAGATCCTGTGAGGGAGGGGAGCAAGGAGGATGCCCGTGAGTGGAGCACAATTCAAGCTGCTGGGCTGACCCTCCTGCTGCCTTTACCAGAGGCTCTGTGCCCACCTGCCTGGGGCCAGCTCCATGTTTAGACCCTGAATTTTCCCAGGGCTTGCCCATCTCCCGAGCAGCCACTGCTCCTGCCTAGGAAAGCCCTGCTCTGCTATTTTGTTCTTTTCCCTGCCAGATGCCAGCTCTCTTCAGCCTCTTTCTTCTCCCCACGCTTTGCTTTGCCGCATAGTTCCGGAAATCAGAAACAAAAGAAGAGGAAAGAAAATAGGCTGGATCTGGGGGGAGGAGGGGGAGTTTCCCTTCCGTTAAGCTTTTCCAGCTCTCCCTGCCTCCCAATATGAGACTCTATATGGCACCTCACATGACGGGCGCTCGCGCCCACGTGCGTGGCCACGTGATGAGATGCCCAGTTATGCCAGGCTGCTGAATGGAGGCAAAAGAGAAGATGCTGGGTTTGAGCCCAGCCTCTTTGGCAGGAGAAGGAGGAGGAGGTAGGAGATGCTCCTCTCTGCTCTCGCTCTGCAGCCCAAAGCTGCACGGCCGAAACACACAGGCTGGAGGGAAAGTGTTCCCAGGCCACACACCCACAGCCTTTGTGGCTGAGTTTAAGCAGTGGGAGCTGTGCTTTCAGTGCAGGATGTTGGCTCAGTCCCACTGTGGTTATTGGTGCCCTACAGATCAGATTCTGGCAGCCAAAACTTCCCAAGCACTCTGAACTGCAGAGCCTGAGTCACTCATCTGCCTCTGCATCTTCATGTAACCCCTCCTTCCAATAGGGCTGGCAACCTGGGTTTAGGTGTCCACATTGTTGGAACAGTTTGATTCACAGATATTTTTGGTTTATAAAGGGAAATCCCTCACCCCAGGATTCATATTCATTCATTAAAATGTCCAGCAATCATCCTAGAATTTGTTTTCCACAACAAATAAAACCCCAGCTCCGTGAATGCTCCCATTTGGAGGTGTCAGCTCCCACTCCGAGCACGCTGCCTTTCCCAATTCCCCTCATTGATCACAGCCCTGAATTTCAATGCCCCTGTGAGCAGCTCCCACCCTCGGGAGCCCCGTCAGAATTCTCCACAAGGGAGGAAGGATGGGCAGGAGCCTTTGTGCATCCTGATGGACAAGAGGGAAGGTGTTTGCAGCGAAGGCTCTGCTTGGCTTTGCAGCGAGGGTCAGAGTGTCCCCCAGCACCAGGAACGGCGCTGGGGCTGCTTGGTGCTGAGAGCGGCAGGGGCTGCTTGGCTCCAGCCACCAGTAAGAGCAGCAAAGAGATGAGAAAAAGGAGCCACGCCAGGAAGGGACACACCGAGGCTGGCACAAGGGCACCGCCCTGGTGCTGGGGCACCTCCCAGGCTCGCTGCTGGAGGGAGAGCAGGGCCAGCACGGTGCCCGCACCCGGTTCCCAAAGCAAAGCCCAGCACGGCCTCGCTGGAACACAGAGCTGCCAAAACCAGTGCACAGCACCAGCCCTGCCAAAACAACCATTGCCACAGCCCAACATTCCCGTTGTATCCTGGAGGAGGGACCTCAGACAACTTCACCTGCTGCTGGAGCAGGAATAGGGAGATGCTCCCACCATCAGAAACCTGCTATTAGTGGCAGGTGCTCTGTCCACCCCATTTCCAGCTGCTGCCAGACTTCCAGTAATTCTCAGTGACCTCGTTTTCACTTCATTTTGTAAATCATTTTTGGGTTGTTGTTTTTCATTTTACTCAGTTTTTAATTTGTTGTTGTTTCCCTCTGAGCTGGAGTTTGTCATTTAATCAACTTAGACCCAGATATCCTGGAGGGTGTTTGGGGAAGGGGGGTGGGGGGAAGAATGAAAACGCTATAGTCACATCACCTCCCTAAAATGAGTTTTAATTGTAATCCTTTAATCCCTCTCAGATGGCCCTCTCTTCACTGATGTTTTTCATAATTATTCCTTGCCATTTTCCCATCGGTCTAAGGAGTGTCTTCAAGAGGGAGGGGGTGGAGAAAAGGCCCTTTTATAAAATAATAATAATGGGCCAAATTAAGACACAAAGAGGGAAATAACAAGGGGGCAAGGGCTGCAGAGACAGAATGGGGATTATTAATGCCTCCCCCCTCAGAAATTTCAGTGATGGTGCTCTCAGCCACCCCAATCAGTGGGCAATTGAGGCTTGTTTGCTCGAGTGGCTGCATCCTCCTACAATGACCCACATTTAGCCAAGTGGCTGCATTGACAGAGTACCAGGTGCGCAGGATTGGGAAACCGCCTCGAGGCAGCGTCTCTCCAGCCCGCCCAGCACTGAGGGTCTGGACGGGGCTGCCCACCTCTGGGTCAGTGCCCACCTGCCCGAGGATATGGTCAGTGGGAACTTCCCCTGCAGAACTGCAGAGCTCCCAGGGCCCTCTGCCTCTCTGGAGGGCACTGAAGGGCATCGTTCCCTCTGCTGATGCCAGGTCTCAGCCCCATTACCCTCTGAAACCAGTTCTAACTCATCCCTTGGTCTCACCCACATGGAGCCAGAAGGATGCTGTGGAGGGAAGGCACTGACTTCCCCAACAGCAGCACAGAGGAGCAGCTTGGAAGGAGGTCAGAAAGAGTTTTCAGGATGGTCACACTCCTGCCAAGGGGCCACTGAGCCCTGAATGCCATCTCAGCCCTCGGTGCTCTTGCCTGCACCTGCCAGCAGCCACTCCTGTCCCTCTGCAAATCTGAGCCAGCAGGAGACCAAAGCAACCCGTGTCCCAGTGGCTCTGAGCAGCACCCACTCCCACACAGGATTTCAGGGTCTCTGCTGCTCTGGAATGCCAGACCCATCACAGCCATGTCCGGTCCAGCCTCTCCCTCCACAGTGCCAGTGCTGGGAACACCACCCAAAACCTCTTGAAGGGCCCATAAGCCCAAGAAAAGTTCACTGGCTGCTCCTGAGCACTTTGGGAAGCTAATCAGAACCAAGTTTCCAGGTTAATGTGTCTCTCAAGCCTCAAAGGACTGAGGGTGGTGATTCAGGGGAGTTAGAGGAGGTGGCCTCTGGAGCACAAGCAGGAGTTGGGATGCTGTGGAAGTCGGGTCCCTAACACAAACTGCAGAGCTTTCATTCCAGAGCTGCTCTGGGGAAGCAGCCGTTGAAAGGGGAGCGTTTACAGACCACTGAACTTGTGTTTAATCTGGGAAACCTCTCATACAGGTCTGACAGGGGTTAATCCACCCCTAACATCTCTCTCACCGTCTCTCCTCCTCCCCAGCCATAAAGCCCAGCAATCCTTGCTAATCATCCCATTACTGCAATGAGCTTGACCCAAAAGGCAGGGCAGTGCCTCAGCTCCCTGCTGCAGCTTTCTCCCTGCAGCCTCCTGCCCCATCCCACCCTACCACGCCGCAGGGATCCGACTGAAAGTGCGTGTCGGAGGGGTGACCCTCGGGGACAGCAGGTCTTGGCTGCAGTGACCTCGGAGGGCAAGTGATTCTTGCAGCAACAAAGAGCCCCTGTGTGCCAACAGGCCGGAGTTTGTGTGCAATTAACTCTGGACAAACCAAACAGAGCGAGTTGATGAGCGCGGAGGCTGGGAGCGGCTCAGGCTTTATGGACTTCCGAGGGAAGCGGGACCAGCAGCCCCTGAGCTGCACAGCCAGAGATGAAGAGAGCCCTGGACACAAAGCGGGGTAGGAAGGGGAGCAAAACTAGGATTACAGCAGGGTTTGGGTGACAGATAGTGTCAGGCACCAGGAGCATTTGCGGGGAAGAGCTGGAAGAAAAGGATCCCTTTAATTATCAATGGTTGGGCGTCAGAGGAGGAAACACCTCATGGCTGAAGGGGATGAGATGGTCAGTGGAACTTCCCCTCCACTCTGGAGGGCCACTGGAGGTCAGCTGGGCACGGATGTGTCCTGCAGCCTGACTCAGGGTCAGGAGTGGGAAGGGTGGAAAAACCCAGGCTCTGCCACAATCTGTGCCCAGCCCTGAGCATGGCACAGAAGGGCTGTTTCACCTCTTGGCCTGCCCAGCACTGGGAGGATCCAAATTCTATCCAGCCAGGGAAAAAAGAGGAGTTCAACATCACAAAAGGTCCCCTTCCTCCCCAACACATCTCCCTCAAATGTCATCTTTTCCTCCTAAGAAACAGGGAAGAAAAAAAGTTAAAATTGCTGAGTGGAATTCCTCAAGAGTTCCCATGCAGGAGCAACAAAGTGTTTGGGTTTGAATTTAACTGAAACATGACAATTACGTGCAGAACTTTCAATTATTTGTGCAGTACAGTGTCACTGGAGAGGCAACAGACAGCAGAAGTTTACTGAAATTTAAGTACTAAGGTACTTCATGGTATATTAGTTACCAGTCCTCAATAAACACATTGGAATATCATATTACTGGGGTTATTCTGCTGCTGACAGGGAAATATTCCCATAAAATACATAAATTTCAACAAAACTACGTTTTCCTGTTGACCTATCACCAACAATATGAACACATCCTCTCCTGTCAGCCCTGAGCTGCTCCCAGGCTCTGGCACAAATGAGCTCCATTGGGCTGCACCAAGAGGTGCACCTCAGACCCCAAAAATGCCCACAGACCCACCTTCCCCCCTTCTCTCACATGAACTTCATGCACCAGCTGCAGCTCTGTCCATCCCCTGCAGCACCCTTTCTTCAGGTGACACTTTTGGACAAAGCCACAATGCCAGTGATTCCAATCCCCAGCCTCAAATATTTTCCTCAAATATTTTGCCTTTTTTGACTCATGACAACAAGATATATCCATGGAAGAAAAACAGAGGAAGAGGGAAGCCTGGAGAAAACAACCCCAGGCCTTTGCTTCTTTTCAAAGTGATTTTTAATTATTTTTTTAACACCCATTTCCTGGCTATTTGGGAAATTTGGAACTGTGGGCTCAGCTGCAGCCATGCCGCATCCCTGAGCACCTCTCCCCCTCTTCCCAGCCCCTCTGCAGCCCCCCAAAGTCCTGAGCCCTTCTCCCAGCGCCGCTCATTGTCCTTGGCGTGGAGGTTGGCACCGAGGCGTGGGAAGCAAAGCAGCAGCTGTGTGCCCTGCCAGGCCCCTGCACCCCGAACCCGGTGCCATCCCCACCCCAGGGGCAGCTGGGGATCCTCGGGGAAGAACTGGAGCGAGGGTGGATAAAAAGAGGAGCGGGCAAGGAAAAGAAAGGGAAAACAGCCCCCTTTAAAATAAAGAGGAGGAGGAGAGAGCAAAGGGGGGGGGGGTGTAAAAATCGTTAGCACTAATTATCAGGCACAGGGACAAACGATTAATTTGCAAGTCAATTAGTCTCAGATAGGTTCACGTTTCCTGTTCTCAGCCACTGAGGGGGAAAGAAAGAGGGAGACACAACTGCGGCCTTAATCCTCCTCAGAGGCGGCCATGGCGGGGCTGCCTGTGCCAAGGCGGAGGGAGGGGGGTACAGCTGGCACGGCCATGGCGAGGGGCGGCCGTGGCCAGGGCCGTTATGTGCCAGTCATTGTGCCCTCAGAGCGGCCCTGGCGCCGCGCCGGGCCCTTCCCCGCCAGCCCCGGCCGCCATTTGGGAGCCCCTGACGCCATTTTGTTGATGCCCAGGGAGAGCGGCCGCTGCGGTGGATTCTCCGCACTCGGAGGCCGCTGCCTCCCTCCATCCCTCTCTGGGGGTGCTCCTGCCTCCCTCCATCCCTCTCTGGGGGTGCTCCTGCCTCCCTCCATCCCTCGCTGCCAGGCTCGTGCAGCTGATTGTGGCGGTTGGGGGTACGGAGCGAGCCGGCCGGGCCTGCTCCAGCCTGGGGTTTTGGCAGCGCTGTGGGGACAGGCAGAGCTCTTGTTGTCGGGGCAGCTGCCACCCTTCTCTGTGGGTGCCCAGCCCTGCGCCGCCAGTGCCCAAAGCAGTGCGGTTCCACCCAAAGTTGTCCTCTGAGCTGCAGCAAAGAACCGCCGGGCTCCGGGCTCAGGAGTTGGGGGGAAAAGACGTGAGTGGTCAGGGTGTCCCCAGCCCAAACGCCATCTGTGGCACCTGGCGTCACTAACTGCAGCAGATCTCACCAAACCAGCAGATAAATCAGTAAAATAGACATTTCCCAGGGATGGCTTGAGGAGCCAATCAAACATCACTCATTGCTGAGAAACACAGGTGTAAAACTGAAAAAAAGAAACAGCTCAAAGGATGGGTGAAAGCAACAGGGGAGGGAACTCCAGCAGCCCCCTGCTCCCTCATGCAGCACAGGCAGCGCCCAAGACTCTGCCTACGTGGTGGGGGTAGTGTCCAGAGCAGAACAGGCCGTGCTCAAAGAAATAGAGGATGAACATCTCTTCAGATTTCTCTCCAACTGATTTATTTAATTTCTCACCGAGAGCATCCCTTTTACGTGATGCATGTGAGGTCACACACTGATTTGCCAGGTGAGATTGCAGAGGGGAATCGCCAAGCAGACTCCCTTGCTGCTCCAGTCAAAGAATATTCCGTGCTGGGGAGCGGGCAGCTGCATTTCCCCACCCCAGGCACCCTGAGGGCCCACGGCAGCCCCTCGGGGAGGGCAGCGTGCCGGCGGTGGCAGTGCCCCCTGCGCGCCAGCGGAATGTGCCCTGCGCTCCCCACGCTCTGCGCGGGGATATTTGTGTGCCTGTGGACACAACATGTCTGGGACCTGACAAAAGGCATCTGATTGACACAGAAAAGGGGGCTGACAAAAGGCCGAGCGGGGCTAGAGAGCCCTGCACAATGCTGGGCGCCGGTACCACGCGCAAGGGTGGGGGATCCAGGCGGGCAGAGGGTGGCTTTTAAGGACACCTCCACTTTGCACGTTAAGAAATTAAATAAATACATGAAGAATCTTTCAGCTTCGCTGATGTGCAGAGTGGGGAGGTTTGTAACACCATCCTCAGTGGTGCCAGGGACAGAGGGAGCCCGCTGTGCCATGTGAAACACACACCCAGAGACAACTGCCGGGCACCATCCTCTGCCCAAAGCTGCATTATAGCTCTTTCACGGGGTAAAATCCAACAACGTGTGGAGCAGCAGGAGAGTGGCCCGAATGTGTTAAGGTGCCTCTGGATCTGAAGCAGCCAAGCTCCTCTCCGGAGGGGCTGCAGCCTCCAGCCCACTGCCGTGCCCTGCTGTGGCCACCCGTCCCCCCCAAAGTCATCTGTCCCCTCCAAAGGCCTCCAGTGCACTGGGTGGGTGAGAAAAAACATCAATTTTTTTGTTGTTGTTCTTGGCAGCTCACACCTGGAGCAAGGACCTAGCTGAATCCCTGTGAATACTTGCATTTTTCTAAGAAATTTTCTCAAACTTTGTGAAGTTGTTTTTTTCTTTTATTTTTTTTTCCCCTTTTTCTTAATGAGAGACAAAAGTATTTGAGATTGCCACTGCTGGAATGGCTTTGCTACACAAGCTGCTGAGCAAGGACAGTGAAAGACACTATATATCTTTAAAAAGTAAAAACTTCCCACACTTTTTATTCTTTTGCTTTAATTGCAGTATGAAAATTTCAACCAGCTTCAGAACGGATTAACAGATGGTTTCAAGGATTGTTTTGCAATTAAAACTGGTTCTGAGCAGGACTGACACGCGTTTAAAAACTTTTGTTCAACCACACACCTGAGATATCCTGCTTCTGTGTATGCACGGAATAAGTTCCAAAACACAAACTCAGTATTTGGATCAATTTTTAAAAACATTTTTTTAAATTATTTTTTTCAAGAGAAAAAATGTGAACACTAAGAAAATGTTTCATTCACAATAAAGAATCAATCCAAATTCCTAAGAATAATAGGAAATACCCTGGGATGATGCTACACAAAGGAGCTAAATTGGTTCCCACCAGCTCAGGACCCTGTAAAAGCCCTGTTAAGAATTTTTTAAAATGTGGATACTTAAAACTGTAATTTCAAATACAGTATCCTGCCAAAATAATTTCTAATGAAATGCATGAAATTTTAGTGCATTCAAACATTTCTCAAATACTGTTCATTCTGTAAATGAAGAAACATTCGTGGCAGGAATAATAAAGTGGCTAAAATCCCTAATTTTTTTTTTTAAATTCTGGGGGCAAATGATCGCTGCCATTTATGCCCCCAGTGAAAAGTTGGGTTTTTTTCGTTTGCTAAATTAAGAGGTAAAGTGGAGAATTACATTTAGTAACTGGCTTAAAACGGGATCCTGCTTGACCCGACAAATCCCGGGTAACAAGACGGCTTTGTCTGAGCGTGTGGCAGGAGAGATTTTACACTTCCTCCGGCACAGAGTTAGGAGCAGACCCAAAACCACATTATATTCCCCCAAACTTCCCCTCTTGGGTTTTAGGGAAGATAATTCCACCTCAACGATTTTTAGAGTTAAAAAAAAAAAAAATTAAAACACGGATTGGATCAATTTAAAGAGTTTGTTGCTCTATTTGACGGGATGGAAAACTGAGAGGAGAAAAGGCAGAAAACGAAGCTGAAGTTAGGCTGGGAAGGGTGGGGGCGTGGGAAAGTTCCAAAAACCCTCCAATCCTCCCCAATCCTCCCCAGCGCCAGGAGGAGCGAATCCCACCCGGGACGGTGCGGGGAGGCTCCTCCGTGGGAAATAAATCTAAAAAAAAAAAAATGAGAGAGAGAGAGAGAAAGAGGGAGAGAGAGAGAAAAGAAATGCCAATGAATATTTTAATAGGAGGGACCGCGGGTCGAGCCGGGGCGATCGGGCTCGGCGCTTTGCACCCCCCTAAAAATGCCACTTTTCTGCAGATTTTGGGTTGAACCCGGGATAAAACAACTCCGCTCCTGCGAGTTCAACGCGGATCTTTTCGCTGCCGGCAGAACCTTGTTTGCAAATGAATTATTTGAATTATTTGAATGCACCCCCGCACCGCCATTCCCGGCTCGTGCCCCCCATTCCCGCCTCTCCTCCCTTCGGGACCCCCCCAGCCCCGGAGGTTGCACCGAAAGAGGGAAGAGCAGACAACTTTTGTGTCCTTTGTTATTTTTATTTGTTGTGTTTGCCTCGCTCATAGTCTGGGGTTACTCTGACCAACCGCGTATCAACTAATTTAATTAAAAAAAGCTTATTTTATAATCTGATTTGGGAGGGGGAAATCTCCATTTATGATTTTTTTTTTCCCCCAGCCCGCTGGACGCTATCATTATTCTTGCATTTTCTAATGAAAAGCAAGATTACAAATTAATTGAATTGCTTCCCCTCCCCGGCCACCCCCTTCAGTCTGTCGTCTCTGGTAAATTTGGGGCTAATCGTAAATAAATTGCAAATACCCACCGCGAGGATGGAGGGTGGTTTTTTGGTTTGGTTTGGACCGAGCAAAGCCGGGGACGGGGCTGGTTTTCAGCAACTCTTGGGGGAATCCGTGCTGCAGAATCCCCTCAGCCCACAGGTCCCCCCCAAGGCTGCCTCCCCATCCCTTCTGGGGGGAACGGCGAGAAAAAAAAACACGAAAGAACAAAAAAAAAAAAAAAAAAAAGGTTTGAAGGGCTGGAAGATGGAAAACGCGTTTCTCTTTTGGTTTTTGGGGGTGTTTTGGGTTTTTTTTGTTAGGTTTTGTTGGGTTTTTTTTGTTGTTGTTGTTGTTGTGGTTTTGTTTTGGTTTATTTTTTTCTATAAACCGCACAAACGGGGGTTTTAGCCGATTACACAAAACAGACCAGAGCAGGGACCACAGTGCGGGAGCAGCAGCAGCTCCGAAATTGTCCCAAAAGCTGCGACCCCCTCCGAGCCGCCGGCGGAGCCGCCGCGGTGCCGGCAGATCCCTCCTGTCCCCGCTCCGTCCGTCACCCCCGAGGCTGTGTCCGAACACAGCCCCCCAAACACACCCCAAAATAATAAAATAAAATGTATTCATCTTGTGAGCCATCAGTTTGCCAAGTTACAGCTGGAAATCCTGGGAAATGGTAAATGGTTTGGGGAGTTTAAGCTTTCCATTTGATCCTCTAATACAAATTTAATTTATTTTAATTTTGGTCTTACTTGTTGTAACATACCTAAACACAGGTCCTATATTTATAATCATAGGGATAAAATATGACTATTATTATTATTATTATTATTACTATTATTATTGCTATTACTATTACTACTATTGCTATTATTACTATTATTATTACCACTCCTACTACCTCTTTTTTTTTTTAAGCAACACACATCTGTTAGAAAACACTGCACCTAGATTGTTTTTATTTTATTTTCACAAAAAGCTTCAAATCTGTCTATTTTTCTTGCTGATATATTCAGTCGTTGTTTGAGTAGACTTACTGCAAACAGGGCATCAAGTAGGGCGTTTTATATTATATAAAGAATTGCTAAATTTAATGAAAATTTGTTTCTCCACCACATAACCCATCACTGAAGCAAGAGTGAGGGTTGTGCCTCTACATTCACAACAGAGGATTTCACATTTCTCCCTGACTTATTCCATTGGCCTCGAATGAACGATTTTTCACCTTAAACCAAAAATCAGCGTGTCCCAGGGTAGGAAATCCTTTCATAAATATAGAAATTGCTGCGGGTTTTTGCTGCTGCTTCCCCGGGAAGAGCCAGGACCGTCCTGTTTTCACTCTTCTCTTGCAAGCAGCAGAAAGAAAAGTTTTGTGGCAGAACCCTCCCCTGCAGGGCCGGGAGGTGTCCCCGCTCTGCCCACGGTCCCTCTGCGTCCCCCAGCTCCGAGGCTTTTCCCAGCCCCGTGGCTCTCTCCAGGAACCCTTGCCAGCCTTTTTTTTTTTTTTTTTTTTTTTGCTGTCTCTTCCCTCTCCCCGCTTCTGTACAAACCCATCTTCTCCTAAAATCTGTCACCAATGCATAGATTTTAGAGAGGGGAAAAAAAATAAATGAGATATTCTGGGTCCTGCAATGCCGGGGGTTTCCCAGCTCTGGGATGGGGAGAGAATCCTGCCTACAGGGCTTTTTTACTACAGAGAATTCTTCCATCCCATACAAATGACACTGAATATTTGCTTTGGAAGTAAGGAAAACTGAAAATTCAGCAAGTGTCATTTAGGGAAGCACTGGAAAGGCAACATCTTCAAAATTTCTAGGAATTTAAATGTAGATTTTAACGTTTCCTTCTGAAAGTTTAAACTTTTTTCAAGCTATAAAAAAAAACCCAGAAGTGACTTTGAAACCAAGCATTGCTCTTAGCAGAGCTCAGCTGAGGGGTCATTAGTGCCCCTACAAAGCCAGCCCCACATTTTCCCCTAAAATTAATTTTTAGAAAAGCCCAGTCTCAACCTCACATACTCCCTGCCTCAGCCTGAACCCTCTTTTCCCTCTCTGGAAGTGCTGCATCCCAAGGCAAATGTTTCACCTGGTGTCAGACAGGGATTTGGGAGGAGGCTGCTAGGCTCTGCAGCCCCCCAGGACAGTGAGGGAAACCTCAGGAAAAGATCTGCTCCCTCTGAACCCACACTAACACCCACTCCCACGTTTTTGTTCTCCTTGGACTGCTCCTCCTTTTCTGTGCACTGGACCCCTTTTTTCCCAAATTCCCCCTTAGAAAGGAATTAAAAATCCATTCTCATTTGGAAGAGGATGAAGTCACACATACACGCCATTTAATCATATAGAAACAATTTGAGATTTTAATTTCTTTCTAAGCCTGACAGCTTTAATTCAGCCTTTCCCTCTGGCATCACCTTCAGCTGTAGGGGCAGCCCAGGCCCGATCCTTCCCTCCTTGCAGGTGACACGAACAAAAGCAACAATTTTTAGAGCCAGAGGCGTTAAGCAATGAGGCATTGGGATAAAAGATCCTGCCCTGGCTCTGGCACGGCATCGCAGGGAGGTGTCCATGAGCAGAGTGAGGTTCTGATTTCTCTGCAGGACTCCTGGGAGGCAGCACCAAAACCTGTCCGGGGAATGAATAAAGCCAAAATGATCATTTACACCAAAGGCACTTCTGAGCAGGGTGCTGCTTAACTGGAGATTTCATAGGGTCAGTTTAACATCCTCTAGAAGCTTCCCCCCTCCCCACAGTGCTCCTGCTCCAGCAGCAGTTATGGGATTTAGCACCCAAGGGCTGCACTGCTCCCGTTGAACTCGTGCAAGCGGGCAGGGCGATGATGCGGGGCCAGGGAGAGGGGACAGTGCACGAGCCACGACCCCAGAGCCTCGGGAAAGGTGGCACACGCGGGCAGGAAGGTTGGCGGAGCCTCTTTCTCCATGCTCACCCCACTGACCTGCCCCACAGCTGCTCCACAGGGCCCTGCCCATGGGCTGGGGCACAGCTGGGAATTCCTGCGGAGCTCCCAGCGCTCAGCTGAGTGTGGGGTCACTTGGTGGGATGGAGGATTGAGTGGCGACCCCCAGATCCCAGGGCCACATCCCTCCTCTCTCAGCTCTGCCACAGAGACAGGGACAGGGGGTCAGCCCCTGAGGATAGCCCAGGAGCCCTGCAGGGAGCCCATCCCTGGGGAGCAGCGCCGCGGGACCACCCCTGCATCCGCCCTGAATCCCCTGCAAACAACGGGCGGCTTTCACTAACGAGCCTTGGAAAGCCCCGAAAGCCCGATGGAGGGGAATGGCCACCACACCACCCTGAAAGCCCCGTGGAGCCTTTCTCTCCCCACTGAACCCAGCGGCGTTTCCCGGTGCCAGCGCCCTGGCACGCCACTCAGCGAAAAGAGGGCAGCAGCTGCCAGGCAGTGCCGAAGCCATGCCAATTACTGGGGGGGTCGATGGGGGCAGCTGGCTGATGATTTTTTTTATCTTTTTTTTAATTCATCTTCCTTTAAATAAGATTGTTCCAATTAACAAAGCGCTCGGCCAGAACAGGTTTGGGAGGAGAGGAGGAGGCACAGGACGCGCCAGCCCCCCACACAAACAGCCTAAAAAAAGAGGAGCCCAAATCTATTTTTACGTGTCTGTCTCTCGCCCGAGCTGATCCACGAGCCCGGCATGGAGGCTGCAGGGCGGGATTCAGGATTTCACCTCCGGGAGGTGCCCAGCTCATTGGCAGAGCGATGCTCGGGCTGGTGCCAGCCCTGGATCCCTTTCCTAGCCCGACTTGCTGTACCTGCCACAGCCTTTTGTCTCCCGGCCCAGTGGCGGGAGTGGCCGGCGTTTTAGTGCCATTAATGTCCAGAAAATAAATGGAAAATAAACACTCTCTTCACAGCTGAATCACCACATCCCACCGCCAACCCCCCACCCCATTAATACAATGCTGAGCCGCTGACAAATATTCCCTTTAAAAATGCCAGCACAGTTGGAAAGGGATTTGTTTTCATTTAGGGGAGATGGGTAATTTTTGCCTTAATAAATGTTTCTCCTCGTTTACGCTGGAATAGGATATTTATGAGGGGTCACTCGGTATCAGAGCCGTGGCAGCAGCACAGGCTGCAAAAACGGTGGCAGGGCTATCGTGACACGGCATCGCTGCTCTGTGCCTCAAAACCAGCTGAACTCTCTGATGCTCAACTCAAAGATTTGTCATATCTAAAAATTATAATTTTTTTTATTATCCTACCTAGGGAGCACAGTGAATTGCACAGCAATTGGTTATATTTAGATCTGGTAATTCTTTTTTTTTTTGTGGTGTTTCTCCTATATTTGTGCCAAATGCTAACTAGGATTATTTGGCTATTACATGACCAAAAAAAAAAAAATCTGGTTTACTCAAGGAGATTTTTTTTTCTAGTTTAAATACAAGAAACTATTGATTTTTTCTTAACAAAAGTTTAGCGGAATTCCTGTGTTCCATTAAAAAATTTTAACTGACATCCCCCTTTCTCCTCCACGCCACATTTTTTTCCAAATTTTTTTGCAGGTAAAGGCAAGGATCTACTGCCTCACTTGGAAAAAGTTATTTCAGCAATTCTAACAATATTCCCAAACCTGCCCTCCCACAGCTGTAGCTGCTCTCTGTGCAGCAGAACCCTTCCTCCTCACTAATGTAGCTGAAACAAGGGAAATAAATGTATTTTATTGAATAGTTTCGGTTGGAAAAGACCTTTAAAATGAATCCGACCATTAAAAATATAGAAATATTTGAGTCCTCATTGACAATCCCTCAGGCAGGTCAGAGCCTGTGACACTGGCTCTCAAGGAGCCCAGGGATGAGGGGAAGGAGCAGCTCAGGGGGGTTTGCTGCTCCTTCTCTTTGCCCCAAAGCAGCTGGCAGAGCACGGGGACGGGGACAGGGTTTCTTCATCTTCACCTCTTGCCCAGCAGTGCCTGTCACAGGGCCAGAATGTCCCCACTGTCCACCCAGACACTGCAAGCAAACCCTGCTTTAAACTTCACCGAGATTTGAAGCATGAAAACAGTGATCATTTGAACCCTTTAAATTATTTGGGGTTTCCTTTCCCCTGGCATTTGGAGTTTCATTTCCCCTGGCATTTGGGGCTTCTTTTCCCCTGTCGTTTAGAATTCCTTTCCTCTGGCATTTGGGGCTTCTTTTCCTCTCACATTCGGGGTTTCCTTTCCCCTGGCATTTGGAGTTTCTTTTCCCCTGGATTTTGGGGCTTCTTTTCCCCTGGCATTTGGCGTTCCTTTCTTCTGGCATTTGGGATTTCATTTCCCCTGGCATTTGGGGTTTCCTTTCCCCTGGAATTTGTGGCTTCTTTTCCTCTCACATTTGGGGCTTCTTTTCCCCTGGAGTTTGGAGCTCCTTTCCTCTGGCATTTGGGGCTTCTTTTCCCCTGGAATTTGGGGCTTCTTTCCCCTGGCATTTGAAGCATCTTTTCCCCTGGAATTTGGGGTTTTGTTTCCCCTGAAATTAGGGGTTTCCTTTCCCCTGGCATTTGGGGCTTCTTTTCCCCTGGCATTTGGGGTTTCTTTTCCCCTGGAATTTGGAGTTCATTTCCCCTGGCATTTAGGGCTTCTCTTCCCCTGGCATTTGGGGTTTCATTTACCCTGGCATTTGGGATTTCATTTCCCCTGTAATTTGGGGTTTCTTTTCCCCTGGCATTTGGGGTTCCCTTTCCCCTGGCATTTGGGGCTTCTTTTCCCCTGGAATTAGGGGTTTCCTTTCCCCTGGCATTTGGGGCTTATTTTCCCCTGGCATTTGGGGTTTCCCCCCGATTTTCTCTCTGTGAGGACGCGGGCTGCACTGCAGTTCCAGGGCCAGGGCCAGCAGAGGCTCCCAGAGGCACCTCCTGCCCTGCCTGCTGCTCTGGGCAGCTCTGCCACCTCCCCGGCCCCCAGACTGGGAACCCCACACGGGGGACCCCAGCAGCAGGAGAGGTGCTGGGGCTGTGCAGCACAGGACGAGCAGCCAGCACCCTCCTCGATGGCACAAAGCCACCACTGCTGCTCTGCTCCCCTCTTTTTAAATCTTTTGTTGTCAGCCAAAGGGCTCAAATATTGGGGAATAGGAAGGCACAGCCCCATCTGTTTCCCATCTGATTTTTCAGGGGAAAACCAGACAGTTATGCCTTTAAAAAATAAACCTGTCTCTGCACTGAGTCAAGCATTTGGCAAGAAGAACTGAAAGAGTGCTGGGCCTTATTCCTGAGAGCTGCTCCCTGCTTTCTGGAGGTGATTTATTTACAGCTTTTACCTTCTCCATGGCCAGTTTTGATTTGGGCTCTTTCAGAGGGCTGGCAGAGGACACACATCAGCAGGCCATCTGCTGGGGCAGAGAATGAACCTTCTCTGCACTCTTCAGGTGCTCAAAGGTGCCCAGACAGGGAGGAAATGGTGCAGCCTCATCCCATCCCTTCCACCCCAAACCCTGGAGCACTGCTGGGTTCTGAGGTCACAGTGGGGACACCAAAAGTGGCTCTGAGTAATTTCAGTTGCCCATTAGAGAATGAGCACAAAAACCTTCAGGAATCACCTTCCCTGAGCCTGGAGCTGCTCAGTCCTTCCCAAACCCTGACAGAGGCATGGGGGAAGCACCATGTCCTGCACCCCTGGGGCGAGCTGAGCGTTCCAGGCTGCTGCAGAGGGGTGGGGAAGTGGTCAGAGAGGTGAAAATATCCAAGTTTGGACACAAACATTCCCAAACCTAGCCAAGCCTCAGCACCCCGAAAATACCCCCGCACTATTTTGGATTTTGCTGATGTCCACTGGGGGATCCAACTCCGGCCTGGTGCAGGGATGGCAGCAATCTTTTAATCCTTCCCAGGGGACTGACGAGCTCCCCTCTGCAAATGTTGGGATATCACCAAGGAACGGCTTAATGGGTGGAGCTGGCTGGACATTTTTCTGATGGAAAATGACAATTCATCAAAAGCAAGATGTCATGCCTAAACACAGTCCGTTCCTACAAAGAGCTTGTTTTGAAAGAGAAATTGTGAGGGGAGAAGCATTGAAACGAGATCAACACATTTTGCTTTGGGCTTTTCAAGAAGGAACAGTGAGCTTGTTGAAAAAAAATCACTTTTCATTTTAATATTTCACATTATACAGTCTAAAGTAATTTACTTTGCAATTTCACTCTGAGAAAAACATTGAAGTTTCATCTCTTGTTCTTCCTCAGAAGTGGAAGAAAGGGGGAAGGAGAAGGGAAGAAAAACTTCAAGAATTGCCAATGAATTTAAAACATCCTCTTCCCCTTCCGGCTGTCTTAATGAGATCAGGAACCCCGCTCAGGAAAAATCTCATTCCAAATGTTTTCTGAAGAACAACAAAAGATTAGGGATGGAAATGCCCACGGGAAAGGAGCAAGTTGGTGACCATTTTTTTGGTGAAGGAGATTTTGGCGAGGATGAGGTCCCCTGGGATGGGGCAAGGGCCCATCTGGAACCACTTGTGGTTGATTCAACATCACAGCAGATGAAGCGTGTGGGGCTGCACCAAACCCCCTCCCTTCAGTGGGAGCAGCCCTGAACCACAAACCAAAACCAGCCCAGGGCT
>QUSF01000170.1:303814-316759 GCA_003676055.1 Chloebia gouldiae | reverse complement strand
CTCCAACCATCACATCCATCCTCCAACAATCACATCAATCCTCCAACCAATACATCCATCCTCCACCCATCTCATCCGTCCTTCAACCATCACATCCATTGTCCAACCATCACATCCATTGTCCAACCATCACATCCATCCTCCAACCAACACATCCATCCTCCACCCATCTCATCCATCCTTCAACCATCACATCGATCCTCCAACCACCCAGGCCTGGCCTAGGGAGAGCACAGACAAGTCCTGTGCCCTGCAAAGGGGCTGGAGGGGCCCAGAGGATGGCAAGGCTGTTGTTGGTCCTGCACAGTGCACGAGACGCTTCATCTTTGCTAAAGCCTCCGGGCATGCTCTTAATGTTACCCCTCTAATAATAATATTTCATCTGCCTTATTTGATTAGGTTAGGCTCATTTGATTTTTGCAAAACACCTTTAATCACCTTGCAAAATCCCCATCATTGCAAACAGAACCACCACAAACATTATCAGCAATCTGAGTTTTATTTTCAGCAATCTTTTTTTCTTTCATACACAAGAAAGACAGTTGTAAAAAAATAATTTTAAAAATATGAACAAGACAGAGGCTGAGAAAACATTAACAAGGCCCTATGCTTTCTGCTAAAGTGCCTTCATTTCATTATCATTAAATTTGCCTAGTAATTAGATTTCGGTGCATGAATATTTAAAAAAAATGTAACAGACAGGCTGTCAAAAAAAAGCACGACAACATCAATTCGATAATTTTTTAGACAGAGACATTCATAAGCAATTAACACAGATTTCCTGGGGTTGGAGACTCTTTTTCTTTCTTTTCTTCTTTTTGTAAAAAATTTTTCCTATTCTTCCAGCCTTATGTTCTTCACCTGAAATTAAAAGAAAAATAAAATTACTGTAAACATCAGCCCATTCTGCCCTTTTTCCCCATTTGCTGACATGATTCCAAAGCCATTTCCCCTTCGCTTAGCATGCTCCAGCACTCCTCCCCCCGCCTCCCAGCCCAGCCTTGCTAAACACGGGCAGGCACAAGGTTGGGTCATCCATCAGACCTCCCCACTCCTGCAGGACCAGATTAAATTAAGGTTGCATGAAGCTTCTGTCTTGATCTTCAGGCATTTCTGCTGAAAACAGTGATTTTGATCACTATTTGCATAATGTACAGTTACGTATTCACCGGGTCCCTAATTATACGATCTGTGTTCGACACCGCTCCAGACGCGGGGAGGCTTGTGCAGGGCATACCAACCACTGCTCGCAGCATTCCTGCTCCTGCTCCAGCTCCAGGTGAGCCCAGGAGGATCCATCCCCTCCCCACAGTCCTCCCTGCAGGCTGGAGTCACCGGCCAGGGGTGGCCACGGCCCCGTTTGCCCTTCCCGCCTTGTTTGTGGGTGACACACCGAGAGCGGTGCCAGTCCCTGCCTTACAGCTGCCAAACGAGAGCCATTGTCCTCTCATTTTTGTCCTCTCATTTTCGTCCTCTCATCTTCGTCCTCTCATTTTCATCCTCTCATTTTCATCCTCTGGGATGCACATGAGGCCCACAAGCCTCTCTTGCTCATCCTGCACATTTCCAACAGCTTCAAAAGGTGGATGGAAAGCAGTACAGTCCCAGTTTCCCCCCTTTTTTATCTCCTCAGCAGTCTCAGAAGAGCCTCACATGCTGGAAGAAAACCCAGCCAGGGACTGTTTGCTACGATGATTCAAGGTCTGAGCTGCTTTGGAGGTGGGAGGAGCACATGGGAGGTTTAGTCCACGCCTGGAACCAGCACAGACCCCAGCCCACATTTCCAACATGACTGATGCGGTGCCACTGACCCCATGGAGATGCCCAGAAGAAGCTGGTTGCTCACCAGCAGCTTCTTGCACTTGCAGGGGCCAGGTTCCCACTGTCTCCTCAACTCTTCATTTGGAAAACAGCGACATTTGCAGGGATTTTCATAGAATTGTGGAACGGTTTGGGTTGGAAGGGACCTTAAAGCTCATCTCATTCTACCCTCTGCCATGTCCAACCTGGCCTTGGACACTTCCAGGGATGGGGCAGCCACAATCTGTTTCATTTCACACAGAGCTTCCCAATTTCCTGTGTTTAGTACTAAATCAGGTCCAACCCCTGAAATACGCCAAAGACCCTCTGCACAGATCCAGCCCTAACTTCAGTGGAGCCCTTGGAACGCCAACAGACCTGGTGTTAGGTGGGTGCTCTTACAAGAGCAACATTATGCAGTGAGTCCAATCTGGGTCAGACAGGTCTCATCTGCAGACAGGAAGCCAAAACTACCTTTTCAAGTGTTACAGAGTATGAGCCAGAGCTAACAGGTGTGCTGAGAAGACAAAAAACAAGACCCCAAACCACAATTATTTGACCTAAACATAGGTGGATGTTGAAAAGCCATTGTTTGTGTTATTTTTTTATTATTGTTATCATCATGATCATTATCTCTGGCAAATTAGGAATTCACAAAACAGCCACACACAAAGAAAATCCCAGACCTCAACTCAGGTCATGCCTTCCTAAAATCTCCTTTGCAAGGTTTTATCAGCAAGAGCAGGGAGTAGAAGCAGTTGGTACAAGCAGCTGAAAGACCAAATCAAAAGCATGTGAGCAGATTAAAGAATCAATCTCTCCGTTTGATGCAGAGGAAATCCCACTAATTATAAAGAAGGGGCTTATTTCCTGGAGTCACTCTGTTTGAAGTCATCAAAACTAGTAATACTTAATCACTCTACTTTATGGAATATATAACATCGAGGCCCTTCGCCACTCGCCAGCCCACTGCTGCTGTGGCTGGTGCTGGGTTTCCAGGGGGCTGTGGTGATGTTCCTCCTCTACCTATGCCCTTATTTATTCAAATGAAGCCCTTAACAGCCCTCACGTGAGCCTTCGGGGAAGCATTTAAATGTGCTTTAAAAGGAGGTTGTAATGAAAAAAACCCGGAGTGATTTAGCCCTGCGAGTTACCTGGCTATTACTGAGACGTGCGCGCTACGCTTGTGCCAGCAGACTCCTGCAGAATCAGGTACTGAGGATTAAACCAGACTGAAGGTATTCGCCTCATCCTAATCCTTGAAAAGGAAAGGGAACTGACAGGGGTGTGACTGAAACACGGCCCTTCAGACCTTGCTGAGCCAGCTTTGAAGGTCCAAGAGTGAGCTGCCAGCTTCTGGTTCATAGACACACCCAGGTGACATCCATGGATGGGTGAAAAAGCACAGTCAGGTGTCTTGAGGAAATGAAAGGAGGCACGAGATCTTCTCAGAACTGCTATGAAGAGATCTAAAATGGAGGACTTCAAGGGCAAATCTGGTTGGATGTGCTTTGCCCAAGGGCCAACAACCCCCAACCCTCCTCAAACACCATGGTAAAGCTTGAGTTTCTGGCGCTGGGTGATTCACATGGAGTGAAATCACAGATTCCATTAAAAAGTAGTCATAACCCTATTTTTACAGGTTGAGAGAAACCTTGAAAAAGGTGACCCAAGAGGTTCAGGCAGGTAAAGGCAAGTAAGTTCCTTTTTGCCATTCCTGGTGTGGTCTCAAGCAGATCTGAATGTTCCCAATTGCATCCCTGGCCCCGATGCTGCTCCCAGCACCTGAGTCTGCAAGCAAAGACTTTCCTGATAAGGGAGCAAAACCCCAAAACTCTCTCCCAGGATACCACGAGGTTCCTTGAGCCCAAAACTCTTCTAAAGGCAAGCTCCAGGGAGCAGGTATGGTGAAGAGCTGCCCAATTTCCACGGCTGAGGAGCACCAGGAAAACCCAGGTATGGGTTTGACGTGCTCAGGTCTGGCTGGTCATGAGACTTTTCCCAAATTGCTCTTTTTCCAGCTAAGCTGGTAAATGTTGCAGGGGAGGGACAGGAGCACAGCTCTTCCTTCATCAGCACCTGCACACACCCACCTGGGGCTGTAGGAGCTGCACAGACACCACCATTGGCAATGGCAATACCAATTATTACCAATGGCAATAATGAATCTCCTGCTCCATCCTGGAGCTTCTTCCAAATAACTGGGTCCAGCAGGGAGAGCACATGGAGATGTGGAGCCATGAGCCTGTGTTTGAAATTCTGCACATACCATGGCATCAGGAATGTCCCAGGAATGCTGCTTTGGAGTCATGAGGCCTCACAGCCAGGAATTGTGGGTGAAAAGGGTTTGTTTCCCCTAAGACAGAAGGGAAAGAAATCTGCTAAGCCTTGGCTTGACCTGACTGGGAAACAAAACTGAGCTCCAGACTAGCTCGGCTGGCCTGAAAAATCCCTTTTAAGATGTCTGAGCCTTGTAGAAGAATAACATATCTCTAAAAAACCCTCTGCCTGCATGAGGCCCCTTGCAATTCTGCTGCTGCTGGTAGAACAGGTGGGTGCCGTGCTGAACAGCGCCCACAGGGCAGGGAGCATCAGCACCTGCTGCTCCCCCTGCTCTTGGCTGTGCCCTTCCTTGGTGGAGATCAGGCTCCAGAGAGGCCCCAGCCCTGCTGGGCTCTGTGGGAGGATGGGAGTGCACTGGGGCATCCACACAGACCTGGGGCATGAGGGCTCAGTGGCCAGCCTGGTCACAGCCTGGTCTGCTCTGGGTCCCAGGGACTGCACAGCCCTACCAGGACCTTCCCTGCTCGGTGCTGTCCTTTGGAGAACAGGAATCCATCTGGAGGGGCACAGCTCAGAGCTGTCTTTTCTCTTTTACATTCTTGGAGGGGTGTGAATCAAAATATTTCCCCAAGCAACACAGAGAATTCCAGCATTTCACCCATTGAGGGTGATGGGAATAGTTCAAGCAGGACCTGAAATAAAACTCTCACATTTCAGTCCCTCTGGAACTGAGAAACACCCACAACAAGCCCAGAGCTGATTTTTTTTTGCCTCATTTCTTGAGCTCTAACATATCAAAGGAGAAAAAGGATCTGCTACAAGGCAAATATTCCTATTTTTGCTGGCTGGAAAGAGACCAGCCAGGAAGGAGCTGTATTTTATCCAAAGAGGCTTTCTCGGGCTGGACACAGCCTCCCCTGTGATCTGTCACGGCACGGGCAGCAGGGAGGGGCAGACAGAGACTGCTCCGACCTGGGACTCAGCCCTGCATCTCCATCTCAGCCGTGACAGTGAGGACCTGCTGCAGGTGGGAAGGAGCCTGGGCTGCACCCCTCAGGGCTCTGGGCCCTGAAGGATTTTACCCCCATGGTCCTAGCCCTGTCCTAGGTCAGAGCTCCGAGCTGTTCTAACAGCAGAGCACAAACTAAACTTTGGGGGCTGCTGCTCTGAGACCACAGGCAATGGACTTTTTTTCTCTACAACCTCAAAACGTGGGCTCAGGCACAGGTGGGTTCTGTGCCTGAAAAATAAACACACCCACAAGAGCTAAACCTTCCTGCAAGAGAAGGACAAGGGCTTAAATGCTCTGCTCAGAGAGGTGTGCAAGGGGGTCCAGCTCTCCTGCTGGCTGTCCCTGGAGGAAGGGGTGAGCAGGTCCCCACTGCCATCACAGAGCGAAGACCTCGCCACAGCTTGGCTGAGGTCTGTTTGTCACTTTTCCTTCATTATTTGCAGTTTGTACACAGGCGTCATTAGGGATTCATTCGGTTTCCCTAGCAGCAGGCATTAGTCTGGCTTCCCTTTCCCCCTTCTCTCGCCAGCGCCCTTTATTTTTAGTGTCTTATTTACAGTTTGACAGAGTAACTGTAACCCTTGCAAGCTACTCCAGCGGCTTTAATCGGGGGAATAATGAGTCCTGTCTGGCGATGAATAGAATTTAGGGGACAGATTGTTCCACACTCGCCCGGTGGGGTAATTTATTTATGTGCGCACTTGTCAGGAGGAGAAAGGGACGGGGGATCTGTATGCACCGGGGACATTGCCGGCGCTGAAAGGGAAGGGAGAATGGAGCCAAACGCCCCAGATCCCGCTGCCCCCCCCCGCCCCTCCGGCAGCTGAATGCCTCCGGTGGCCGTGAACTTGGATGGGCCGAAAGCCCCATTCCCAGGCCCTCGGCACGCCAGCGGGGCCGCCGGGCGGCTGGGCTGCGGCAGCGGGCGCGGGGCTCCAGATGGGTCCGGCCGCGGCGGGCAGCCCTCCCCGGCACTGCCCCGCATAGCCGCGGCACGGCCAGCAGCCCCATAGCAACCGTACAGTAGCGGCAGCACAGCGGGGGTCTGGGAAGAGAGGCAAAGCCCTCGGAAAAATACAGGATGGGTCCAGACAATGGCTCTCTCTCATATCATAAATTACACGGCAGCAACAACAAAAAGCAGCGGATCCTGCCCCTCTTCCCCGCTCCCACAGCCCGGGCGCTCGCTGCACGCCGCTGGGCATCCCCGGGCATGAGGACAGCGCGAGGGCTTGCCGAAGGGGAGGTGGAGGCATTGCACCTCCCAGCCCACAGCGTCCCCTTCACCTTTTCCCTGTCCCCTCAAAGCACATTTCCTTTGCTCCGCAGTTTTTTTTTGCTTTCTGCCTCCCCGAGCACCCCCAGAGTTGCCTGTTGCACCGCGACTCTGGTCCTTCAGCCAGTGCTGGCTGTGCCCAGGATCAGGGAGAAGCAGCTCCTGGTCCAGAAGCGGGAGGGTTGCTCCTTCTTCTGCCCTCCAGGGAAAAGGGAAAAGGCCCTTTCACTCCCTTTTGATTCTCCCTGTGTCAAGGCTGGCAGCGTTTTGCGTCTAGAGGCGAGGGCGGCAAGGTCTCAGCTCAGTGTCTTCCAGGAGATGGCTGGAGCTGGACCAGGCTGCACCGCAGCCATCCCTGGGCTCCCGTGCAAAGCAGGACACTGGGATCCACCAAGCTTCAAGGCCACCTCAGCCAGAGATGGTCCCCACTAGCAGAAAGGATCCACCTCACGGAGACACTGAGAAGAGGCAGCACATGAGTGCAGGGGGTCTCTTTGCACCCCCAACTGCCAGGGTAAAAGAGGGGGGCTCAGGCTGCTCACCCCCACTCAGACGTGGAGGGGCTCAAGCTCCACCTGAGCTTGCTGCTGTTGACCCTTAAACCTCTCCCTGCTTTGCCCAGCTCCCACCTACACTTGGTAACTTTCCTTTACAAAACCTCAAAGTTAGTCTAGAATTACGTTTTCTACTAAGTGAGGACACATTTTAAGTAGCCCAAAGTGGCATCAGGACACTCCTGCTCTAGCACCCTTTTCACACCCTTTTCACACCAGTGTAGCCGTTCTGGCTGCAGGGATTTGCCTCCACTGCTCCGTCAGTAGAGTCAGGAATGAAAAGCCACAGCCACAGACTGATCCTGGTTACCGTGATGGTGCAGAGCATCTTCCTGTTCCTGGCTTTTACTAGTTTACCACCATACTGGGAAAGAACTGGGTGAACCACATGACTCTGAGTCCAAGCAGTCACCCAGATACACCTCACCCAGCCGGGGGTCCTCTCACAGGTGAGGGGGCTACAAGGACCACAGCTTCTGGCTACCTTGCACTGCAAACCACGGAAGCAGCAAGTTAGTGGGCAGTGCAGAGGACTAAACCAGGCAGAAAGCACTGACATCACATCTCCAAGCCATGGAAGAGAGAACTAGTCTGCTCTGCATGTTCATTGGAGTAGAACTCGTGTGAGGGTCCTGGCACTTTGTCACCACAGGGGCCTAGGGTGAAGAACCAGGTGCTTGGGAGCAAAGGTCCGACCAAGGGTCCTACAGCTGCAGGGAGCCCTCAGCCAGCAAAAGCACCTGAGATGCACGTGGGGGCCTGGCAAGATGGGGACAGTGTCTGCTCAGACCCCCAGGACCCTGCACCAGCCCCTGGCCAAAGGATGCTCCAGCCCAAGAGCCGGTTTCAGGGCCGCCCCGCCTTGTCAGAGAGGCTGAAACCTCTCCTTGCTCAGCTGAACTCAAGGTGGGACAAGAGTCCTTAAAAAATGTGAGAAAAGTCTTTGCCCCGGGAAGCTGTCTCTGCCCTGCCGAGTGCTCCGGTGGGTGCCCAGCCCAGCCCCGGGCTCAGGGGCTGCCCCTGCCCTGCTCCGTTCTGCCGAGGGAGCAGAGCGGTGCCGATCCCAGCCAAACCTGCGGCAGCGTCGGCCTGGGGAGGGGGAACCTCCTCCCGGGTACAATGACTGTCTATTCTGCTGATCACAAGCCTAATCCTCTTTGGTTTTTAATTGGCATTTGGGCTAAGCTGATTTAAACCTCTTCACCTTGTTGGGTCCCCCCTCCCCACTTCTTTCTTTTCTTTTTTTTTTTCTTTTTTTTTCTTTTTTTTTTCTTTTTTTTTTGACCAAATAACAACGCTGCCATCACCAAGTCCTCGGCACAATGACAGCTTTGTGCAAGGGCGAGAGGAGAGGAAAGGGAAAGGGAGGGGGAGAAGGGAAATGTGCTGAACACACTCGGAAACAATGCAGAGTTTGTGATTCAGACTTGACCACTGGCAAAGGACCCGCTTCAGCTGCGCCTCCATAATAAACACACTGTCCCTTCCCAGCACCTCTCCCCTGCCCATCACCTCCTCCTCGGGCCAGCTGCCCACCGGTGTGGCTCTACCTGCCATCCATGGCCATCCCTCGAGGGACACAGTTCCCCACGCCCCAGTGTGACCCACCGCAGTGGCACCACATCCCCAGGCTCACCAGCGAGTGGCCCGCAGTGCAGTGGGCAGGGTGGGCATGTCCTGGTGTCCTCTGCACCCTGTCTGTGCCTGTGCTGGCGCTGGTCAGCAGCCCTGGTCAGCCTGGACAGGCACTGGTGTAAATCAGGATCCACATCATGCTCCAGGCCAGGGTCTGCCAGCAGAGCAGGGAGAGGAGAAAGATGAGGTGGGATCAGCCATGGCAAGGGGCTTCTGCTGAGGGTCCCTCAAGACAAGGTCCTGCTGGCAGCTCCTCATGCCTTTTGGAGGGTGAGGTTTTCCATCTAAACCCCACTCCTGATTCACATAATAATGAGCCAGTCTGAGCTAAAACCAAAGACAACAGAAACACCTTTATTATCTCCTTTCCAGTTAACAGGTAACACCCCCTCCCCTGTTTTTGTTTGCTCCTGTGGATGAGACAGACCTCTCCCAAGGCTTGGGCATTACAAGTTAACAAACCCACAAAAAAATATGTTAAACACAGAAAAAAATCTAGATGTTTGAGACTTTGGGTCAAGTGGTCAGCAAGGAAGGTGCTGGTGGCCACAGAGATTTTGGCTCCTCTTTTTCCTCACCACGTGGTCACCATGAGCTTTCACCAGTCCCCACGCACTTGCCATGGAGGCATTCAGCCCATCCTGGCACTCTGTTGGTGCCAGATCCAGTGTAAGTTCAGGGAAACTCTTTAAAAAATCAAAAAATTTTAAAATTCCCTTACCAGAATATTCCCAGTGAACTCTCAGGACCAGAGACCTACAATTCATCAGCCAGAAAATGAGCAGCAGGTAGGGTGAACCCACATCCAGCCTGGCAAGAGAGAGAAAAGAGGATGTTAAATGTCAGACCCGTGTTCTCTGGTTGGATTACACCAGGATAGGGAGATTACAGCCACACTTCTGACACGAAAGGGGAATGAGGAAGAGAGAATTCTTCTGGAAAGCTCTCAGCATCTTTGAAACTGGGCTGCTTTCCTAACTTGAGATGCCTCTGTGGGGCCGTAGCCTTGTAGGGAGCAAGAGGAGCTGGGGTCTGCTCTGGGGCAATTTGAAATGGCTGTTTGAAATGAAATGAAATTTGAAATGAAATGAAATCTGAAATGAAAAGAAATTTGAAATTTCTCATTGCCCCATTCTAGCCAGCATCTAACTGCAGTTGTGTAGCAAAACAACTCCAAGTACTAAAAAGTTACCAGCAGGACCAAACCCTCTAAATCTAAGTCAAAAAAACACCTTCTTTGTACTTTCTTTGTCTTCTGGGGAGCTGTGTTCTCCAGGTCTCCCTCCCTGCCCAGGGCAGTGGCTGCTCCACCAAGGCCCAAAGCCAAAGCCAAGCCCAGGGCCCCCTGAGGCTGGAGGGATTTATCCTGGCTGTCCTGAGCACTCTGCTGTGGCCAAGCACAGGGAGACCCATCCCCAGGCAGAGCCTCATGGAGGGAAGAGTCCTGGATCAAAGGAGGAGCCTCTCGGGATCGCAGGGTGACTGCCACCCTCAATGCAGCAGGAACCAAGTGGCAAAACTCCAGCACTGCTCGTCCGTGCTTGAAAATAGCACAAGTGAGCAGCCCTGACCCTTTGGATGCTTTAGAGTATCCTTACAGAGTTATTATATATTTTAAAAATATATTAATAGTCACTTTATGCATTTTCCATTTGTATAAACTCTGTGTAGTGGTTTTGGTTTGTTAAGTTAAGATTTCTCTGTCTTCAGCTGTGGCTACTCATGGATTTAGATACCCAATGCAGAACTAA
The DNA here is from genome assembly GCA_003676055.1 of Chloebia gouldiae. Lineage (NCBI taxonomy): Eukaryota > Metazoa > Chordata > Aves > Passeriformes > Passeridae > Chloebia > Chloebia gouldiae. Next base: position 306,448 of record QUSF01000170.1, on the reverse strand, counting down.
CCTGGCTTAACTGAGGTAGTGGCAGAGAAAGAATTTGTTCTGCTGGCCATTAGTCCCATAAATAACCTCTAACACTACAGAAATCAGAGACAATCTGATCCTGTGAAAATTCAGTGGTGCCAAGCCAGTGAGTGGCACAGGTGGGAGCAGAGCAGCAATGCCCAGACCCATCCTCTCCTTCCAGCTCCGCTTCCGACACATTCCTGTGCCCCATCCCAGGGAAAGAACCAGAAAAAAAGAAGGGAAAAAAAAAATTCCCCAGCACAGTCTGAAGTTTATAAATAAAAGCAGTGAGAAATGGACTTAGTAGCTGCAGCTTAGCCCCAGAGCTAAGAGCCTTAGCGCATTTTTGCCAGTTTTAGGGAAGTATTTCCCACTCCTGACTAAGCATGTTTGGCAGGCAGAGCGGAGCGCGTGGCCGCCCGCCCTTCCCAGCTCCAGCTGAAGGGCTCCAGCGGTGACAGCCACCCCTTCCCCAGCCCCTTCCCACCTCACAGACCCCACCAGGGACCAGGCTAGAGCCGAGCCCAGCCGCGTTCCCCACAGGGCTGCCCCCAGCCAGGTGTGTCTGGGATTCCGGCATCAGCCCGCTAGCAAAAAATGTGATTTATTTTTCTTCTAGGGCTAAATTTAGAATTGGTTTTTAATCTGCTTTCAAAATTCCCGTCACACCAGGGTTAAACTCACTTAGCATATTTAGGCTTTTAAGTTTCCAGGTCTCATGGCAACAGAGGGATGGGGAGAAATTAAAAAGAACAACAAATGCGGCCTCATGGAACACCCAGATTTTCACCTAAACCACAAACCTCTTGCAATGGGTCTTCAGATAAAACATCCCAATATATTTCAGGTGCTGTAATAAAATTAATCACTTCCCACCTCACCAGCTGTGTGAAGAGATTTTTTCCCCCTCTCTCAGATTAACCTGAGCACAATAACTTTGTGCCCACAGATCACTTGGACCAGGCGAAGCCTCTCACGCCTCAGCCCATCACGCACAGGAGGGGATGAACTCACTCTTGTTTCACACTGCTTCTTCCCCCCTTTCTTAAACAGCCATGAGATGCTTTCAGCAACAGAAAAAATGAGGCTATTGAATTTTTCTAGTCCAAAAGCAGGAGGAGGGGTAAAAAAAAAATAATTAAACAGCTGTTTCGCTAATGTTATTACAGTACACAAAGAATGGAACGTCATCTAGTGCATCTAGGAAAAAATTCGGCAGCCAAGCCGCAAGCCCCACAGGAGGCACAGAGGGTACTTTGAACAATCATTTTTAAAAAATACGGTTAAAAAAGATTATAGAGCTGGTGCAAAACCTGGGGATGAGTGGTGAAAAGAGGCTGATTTTGGGTGGTGCAAAAGCTGGAGATGAGGCGAAAAGAGGCTGATTTTGGGGTGTGGGTTGGCTGGGGGGGTTTTGTGGCTATGAGGGCGGAATAAGGGAAATCCCAAATCCCAGTGAGGGCGGGAAAAGGGAAATCCCAAATCCCGGCAAGGCCGGGATGAGCCCCTCGAGGCCGAAGGCCCCGCGGCGAGGCCGAAGCGCCGCCAGCGGCTCCATGCCATCGCACGGAAGGCGCCGGAACGCGATGGAAGCCGCCGGAACGCTCCCGCCCGCGTGGCTGGGCCCGGCCAAGGGGAATCGGCCATTTTACACTCAGCTGCCTAAAATGGTGGCTCGCACCTCGCCTTCCCCGCAGCACGCATGCACCCGCGGGGAGGGAGGGCCGGGGCCGCAGCCCCCCGCTCGCGGGGAGCCAAGATGGAATTAGAGGCAGAAATTAAAGAGGGGAAGGGGGGCAGGCGGGAGAGGATGCGCCTGGCCTAGGCGATGGCGATGGCGATGGCTGGCTTTGTGCGAAGGCCTCCAGGGGGGAAAAATGGGGGGAAAGAGGGGAAGGAAAAGAGCGTTTGGGTGAGGATGGCGAGAGGAAGGGATACGCGGGGGTGCGGGGGGGGAAAAAATCTTCCCTTCTTTCTTCCCCGACCCCCCTTCACCCTCCCCGCAATCCCGCTTTGACTTTTCCCACAGAAGTAGCCAACCTCCAAGAATGCAAATGACATTCATTATGCAAATGCATGCAAATCAGGTTTAACTATCGGAAGAAGGGCTCGGAATTTCTAATGGGTTAACTCTTTCCTGCACGGCCCGGATAACAAGAGCCCTCGTGTCTTCCTTGGGGCTTTGTGCTTCCCCAAGCATCGCGGGCACCCCGACCCTCACCCCGCGATGGGCACCGAGGTGGGGAGGGTGGAACAAAGCACCAGGAAAATACCAACAACAACAATAAAAACTCTACTGGCGTGGGAGCGGCTGCCCCTTCCTTAAAGGTTCTGGCAGGAGACAAGACAAAGCAGGCTTAGGCACGAAATTGGGGGAAAGATGGAAATTAAAATGGGAAAAGAAAACAAAGGAGGGGAAAAATAGGAAAACAACAACAAGAACAACAAAAAAAAAAGGAAAAATGAAATGAAAAGAAAATTAAACACAAAAAAAAGGAAATAAAAAGGGAAATAAAGAAAAAGGAAAATTAAAAAATTAGATTGAAAAATAAAATTGAATAAATATTAGGTAAGAAAATAAAGGAAAGGGGGAAGGGAAGGGAAGGGAAGGGAAGGGAAGGGAAGGGAAGG
>QUSF01000170.1:285168-298814 GCA_003676055.1 Chloebia gouldiae | reverse complement strand
GGCACATGGAAAAACCACATTCTCATGGTGGGAACAACAGTGCAGCAGAAGACACCAACAGGAATTACCCAAACCAGGTGCCCCAAACCAAACTTCCCAATGGAAAAGAGCCTTTAAATTCCCAAATTGCGATGGCAAAACCTCTTGGTTTTCCTACCGAGCAGGGTGTTGGGTGCCTTAAGGAAGATTGGGGTTGGGGCTGTCACAGGTAGAAGGAAGATTCCTGCATGCCCACACTGCCCCTGCTGCTGCCAGGAGCCACCTGACACCAATTAAAGCACCTGAAGGGAGAATCCCAACTTTTCAGCACTCTTGTTAAGGCCGAGAGGAAAAGAGAAATTTTACAACAGCCATTTAAACTGTCCTGTGCTGGCTGGTGCTCATCTCCTCTCAGGGTGCAATGGGATGTGAAAGCATCCTTGGACCACAAAGGAATTTCCCACAGAATCTCAGAGAAGATTTGGGTTTGGATTATCAAGCCTTAAAAGCTGCAGGAGGCACAGGCTCTCGATACTGTTATTTTTGGAGGGCTTCTGATACTGTTATTTTTAGCCAGTTTTACTCATCTCACCAAGCCCTTTTTTTCACAGCCAGCTCACCAACCTTCCAGGGCCAGGGTGGTTTGGTGTTTTTTTCTTTTTTTTTGGCCAGACTCAATTCTCCAGTGCCTGGAGCTGCCAATAGTGCTCAAAAAAAAAAAAAAAATCACCCCAAAAAACCCCACACACAACACAAAAAATCCAATCCCACCACCTTTTTATTTTTTTCCCTTATTTTCCCAAAGAACTGGGAGGCGTGAGCACTCGAGAGTCAAATTTGCCCAGGACCCGCGTTCCCTAAGAAAGCAGGGCTCATTCGCCTTCCACAAACTCCGCAGTGGCAACAAAAGTCCCTTTCAAGCCCTTCCAGACGCAAGTCCTTCAGCTCAATTAGTCAGGCACACAGAGACACAAAAAAGCCTCCCATTCAGGCTAGTGGCTGGCTGTGGAGGACAAGGGCGAAGAAAGGATCTTTCTCCCACGCTTTCACTGGGTGTCATAACAAGCAGAAAGCCCTCTTACGGGGCGATTATTGGAGATAAGAGTCCGATGGAGGGGCTGGGGCAGGAGCTGGGGCTGCAGCAGGAGGGGAGGAGGGGATGGGGCTGGGGTTGGAGGTTGCAGCTCCCAAGGTCGGGTGAGCACGGCTGCTGACGGCATCACTCTCCATCAGAATTTTTTTTTTTTAAAGAAGAAAAAATTACTATATTCCCCCCCAGCCTGTACACACACGCGCAGAATAATCCCAGTTCTCCATGGCAACCTGCTCCGTGGCCATCCCTCGCACCAGAGGAGGGAGGCAGCTTGCTTTCACTCCGGAATCTCTGCCAGCTTGTCCCCATCCTGCCAGAGCCTCAGCTGAGCTGGGCAGAGGGGCTGGACAGGCTTCCTCCCGCTCCCTCACCTCCAAAAATCATGATTTTCTACAGCAAAGAGCATCCAGACGATGCCCAGATCCATGGGAAAGCTCTACCTCCACAAACAGCCAGCCCTGCTCCTACACATGGGTGGGTTTAATGTTGAAAAGACCTTTTTTCATGAAAAACAAGAAGAAAAATACGTGTGTGTGTGTTTGCTAGTGGTGTTTTATGAAGACAAAACAAAGGGAAAGAAGAGAGAAAAATCTTCAAGGACTGGAGTTTGTCTGCAAAATTGTAGAGTGGGCCAGTGGCCCAGGGCCACCCATCCTCCGTGGTCCTTCTCCAGTCCTGAGCCCTCAAACCTCTCCCCAGGCAGAGGGGTCAATTTCTGCACCTTCTGGCCAGGCCCCAGCAGGAAGAAAACTCCTCTGGATACTGACAGTGCCCTGCAGGATTAACCAAAGTTCCTGAGTGAATTCCGTGCCTAATTCCCTTGAGCAATCCAGGTTATATTGTTAATTCCCCATCGCTTTTCCATTGACTCTATAAAAGAGTCGGTGCTCCTCCAGATCTTTGCAAAGATAAGATTCCTGTGCCACAAGCAGAGTCACATTGGTAAATTCAAAGCAAATACAAGAAAATTTGGCTTTTTTCCTTCCTGCCCAGACCCAAGCCCCTGTCAATTGCTGCTGCGGGATTGTCCCCACTCCCGGCACCATGGAGGAGCAGGTGACAAGAACATCCAAGTTCAGCAACATTTCACAAGGATCAGGGAGGGAATATAAACTCTCCAGCCCAGGAATGGAAAGCCAAGAAACTCTCTTGGAATACATTATCCCATAATTGTAGGGTTTCAAGCACTTTCCTCCCAAGCAGCTGGTGTTGTTTGGCTCAGACACATTCCTGCCTGGTTCAGCCCGGGAATCCCTGAAACAATCCACTCCTATGAAATACTGCAAAAGCAGGATATTTCACTCAACTAAAATAATTTCATTCAACCAAGCAGAAATTTACTAAAAGACGGAGGGGAAAAAGTAGATGAAACAAAGCAGATTCCTTAGGAACAACCCTTCCTCCCTTCCAAAGAGCATTCTGTGCCTCCAAAAGGGTGAAGACAATCTGAAGACGATCTTTCCCTTTCCCAGGGCTCACACACTGATCCAGAACAGCTTTTGTGCTTTGGTTGGTTTTATTGTTGGGATTTTTTTTTTTTGTGTGTTGGCTTTTTTTTTTAATTGGGTTTTTTTGGGTTTTTTTTTGTTTTGTTTTGTTTTGTTTGTGGGCTTTTTTTTTTTTTTCAATAAAAGATGAGCTTCCAGCAGGCAGGAACCTGCTGAAGGTCAAATTAAACCTGGTTTACCTGCCTTGACCTAAACAATGCAAAGCCACAAGATGAGCCAACAGCCCCCTGGAGCCACACAAGGCTCAAAACCAGGCCAGTCCACCACCAATGAGTATCCAGTCTTTTTCATTCCTGACACTTATTAATCAGCACTTTTTCCCCCTTCTGAGAACTGCATTTTCTCCTTATCCCAGCGCAAGCTCCACCTCATGTCCTCTGCTTGCCTGTAAAAATGCATCACACAAGACCAGGCAGTTAAAGCCAGCAGAAGCACCCAACATGGATGCTCCCTCCTCCTGCACCAGCATCCTGGCACGACTCCTTTTGTCCCTGCTCCAGCAATATTGAAACCCCTGGAAGTGGAATTACAATTATTTTTACACCTAGCCTGGGCTGTCAAAGTCGAAGCTCAGGCCATGGCTGTCGATGCTGGGTGAGGATTACACAGCTTTAGTTGTACAGTTACAGATGCCAGGCCCGAGTCTGCTCTCAGCTGTACCAGGATAAATCCTGGAGTTATACAGTGAGCAAGGGGCTGTGATCCACTGATAACCAGACTCAGCAGTGTCGGTCCAAGAGCTCCCCATCAGCCTTGCAGACACACGGACACCCCAAAACACAATCCCAGGATTGGGGCATCGCTCTCTGCAGCTGGCACGGGACCCCTAAAACAAACTTTCCCATCTCTTTTCCTGCAAAACTAGCCAGGGCATCGCAGCCCTGCCCGCAGCAGATGCTGCCCGCGGCCGCCAGCCCTTCCCCAGCTCGGCCAGCGAGAGGTGTCGGGACTCACACGCACACGTCCCTTTCGATATCCGTCCCTGAAAATCCCGCGGGGGGATCCGGAATGCGGCCCCAGGACTATATTTAGGCCCCCCCGGCGTGCTGGCAGCACAAGCCTGGGCCAGCAGAACCTGCCGCGGCCGCGGCGATGGAGAGCGGAGCTGCCAGCGCGGGCGGCGAGAGCCGCGGCTCCGCTTTCACATCCGATCACCCCGGCTGCATCTGAGCGACCTGCCCGCCGGCGCCCGAATCCTCCCAGCAGCCCGAGGACCACCGAGCTCATCATTTTCCTTCTAGCTGCGCTCCCCTCGGGGCACTGTCACCGGCTTCCCCCGGGCAGGGTGCGGGAGAGCCACCCCCGCTTGCTGGGCAGCCAGCACCACCTTTGCACCCTGGCGTAATTCAAGAAATCCTCTTGCCTGCCATACAGAGACCGGCACCGGCACCCCAAAATCATCCCAGGGCGCTGCAGAGCGCCTTGCCAAGTGCCGTGCATCAGCGGCCAGAGCCGGTCGGCAAAGGCAGGTGGGGACAAGGACAACAGGACGCTGCCCACCCTCCTGCAGGCCGTGCTCCGAGACGGCGGGCCAGAGCCCAGACGGTTAATTCCGAGCATCACCCCAGCCTCCGTTCCCACACACCGCCACTTGCTGAAATTAAAGCAGGGCCTGATCTGATTCCTATGGCGGCTTAGCGCGCCCACTCAGCCGGTTTATCATAATCCCGACATAAAAATCGCTCCCTTGAAAACGCTCAGGGGTTTGAAGCCCTGATTGTTTGAAGAGGAAAGACTCTGTTCTCGGCACAAAGATGTGCTCCCCTCTCAGCCCCGGACCGGCAGCTGGAGGCTTCGAGCAGCATTTCTGACCCTGTAGGTGCCCATGGCAGGAGCTGTCACGCTTTCCTTGGCACAAAGATGCCCCCCAAACCCAGCTCGACCAGCTGGGCCACGCGGCACCCCAAAAAGAGCAGAGCTTTGAGGACTGGTGCTGGGAACAAGTCACTGCTGGCTGCCAGCCCTGCTGCGAGAGCATCTCTAAAAACCATCCCCTCTCCCTCCAAATCCAGCTGCGACTGCTCGTGGGAAGGAACGACATCGGTGCATTTCAAAACGAAACAGATCTATGCAAATTTCTGTCGTCTTGGTGTGATTTCTTTGTGGTGGCACTGCAGTGCTATTCCACACCTGCCCAAGCCAGGGTGCCTGGGACTGTGCTGGGAGGACAAGGGACCCTTCAAGTACTAGGGAGACCTCAAAGGGCTGGAGCCATCAGGGCCTCCTTTTGTTTTCAGTTTAAGACTGTATAAGGCTAGCAAAAAATTCCCTCCATGGGGAAATGTCTGTTTGCCTCGAACACTATAAAATCATGATTTTTTAAAAAATATTTTTTAGTTACTTTTCATAATTCCGGGCTGAAATTTTTCAAATATGAAATGTAAAAAAAATATACATATTTTATGCATCACAAAGTAGAAGTTCATATCCACTGGCAGTATCAACTAAGTATTTCTGCCCTTTTGCCAGTCCCCCGACCCGCATCGCTCGCACGATGAGAACGGTGCAAAAGGGCTTTGGCCTCAGCAACAAACTGCTCTGCTGCATTTCTGCACTGCCAACATAAGCATTAAAGACAGAAGCTAAAGGAGATCCACTGAGTGAAATTAATAATTTTCAACAATTATATTTGTATAGGCTCATTCTCCTCAACAGCTCACTGACTCACGGAAAAATTAGTATTGCATTTTCTCCCTTTTTTTCTCCCTGACTCTAAACTGCTGCTAAGCAAGAGAACGATGTGGAGAGCTGATAGCTCGCTTCTGAACGAGTGTGTCTCCTATTAATGTCTCCAGCAGTTATGTGGCCAGAAGGGAGAGCAGAGTAGACAGTGCTGAGTGTTAACCAGTCAAATCATAGTGTCCAAGCAAGCTTAAACGGCCACATGTAAACTGCAATTTGGATCAATGTCACGCAAACACACAAGGCTTACTGCTAGTGCACTCCAGGAGTAAATCAGGGAGAAAAGGAGGAAAAAAAAATTAAAAATCAGCTATTTGCAAGATTATTCCAAAGCTCTTGGAGAGACCCCAGCTCACAGTCGCACAGATACTCCGGCCACTGGACATGGTTATCCCCCACAACAAAAACTCAAATCAAAAAGAAATTCTACCCGACTGAAGAGTGACATGCTCCAAAAGCATCCAGAGACCTCAGCAAAGCTTGTGGCACCAGGAACCCCCAGGGACCCATCCAAAGGCTGAGGGACAATGAGGGGGCTGGAACTGGATCCCATTTCCCTCCCAAGCTGGGAGCACAAAGGGATGGGTGATGAACATGGAGGTGCTTTAGTCCCACAGTGTCACCAGGTCCCTGAACAGCAGCAGGGGTCACAAGCATTTTAAAGGGAGCTTTTTGCAGCTGGGAACGAGGTGCAAAAGCTCCAGAGAGCCATCTTGGGCCTGGTGGGCTTTAAACCCACCCTCTCCATCACCAAGCAGCACAGGCACCTCCTGCCCCTGGCTCCAGGCCCTCCACACATGGTTTGCTAAATTCTTGGAGGAGTTTCATCCTTGTCCCAGTTTACATCCCCCCACTCCTGCTCATGCCTTTGTTACAGCCAAGAAGTGACACCATCAAAACCAGCCTATGGCAGTGCCACACAGCCCAGGATTGGTCACCCAGGAACACCAAAAGATGCTCACATAGCACCGCTCCCAGCCCCTGATTGGAGAAAAGGCACTTTCCCCCTCCTTGAGGGAAGCCATGGGCCAATGGTGGATGGCACATGGCAGCTTCCCCGTGCTCACCCAGAATAAAAGTCCCTCGTCCCCCTTGGAGCCACCGCGCCCCTTCACACCCGGACTTTGGGCCGCCGCTCGGTGCCGACATCGGCCCACAGACACATCCTGGACCACCAGCCTGGCTGGAGTGGCAACCACCCAGCTGGCCCAGCAGGAGTTCTCCTGCTCGCTCTGCCTGGGAAGGATGAATGAGGAGAGCTCCGTGCAGAGAGCTTTGTCACTGCTTTGTCACCAAAGCCAAGGGTGTCCATCTTCACCCTGAGATGTGCCGGGTGTGAGCATCCATGGAGGATGGCTCCCCCTCCTTGGAGGGTGCTGTCCCTGGCCATGGAGCAAAGCTCCCGGAGCTGTTCCTGCTGCCCTGTCCTCTGCAATGTCCCGCTCAGACTGGGGACAAACCGCCTGGCCAGGAGAACAACGCTTCACTCCCCCCGGGGAGGAGCAGCAGGATGGCAACAGAGAGCAGGGAATCAAAGAAGAGCCTGTAAAAACTTCCCTACATCCCTGCCAGTGTCAACATGGGCTGTGGGAACAGCACCGGGGACAATGGCAGCACCTCAAAGAGAAGAAGGAAAGAAGGTTCTCCCTAAGCTTTCCCCGAGCAGATCATTACAGAACTCCCAGTTAACTCATGTACTAAATTATTCCAAATTACAGGGGCATGGGTGAGGGGGAATAATATCTCGTTTATTAATTTCAAGCAGGATAAATCTTTCACGTCACACCCAGCACTACAGCCCTTCCCTGAACGAAGTGCCAGGGACAGCTCCTTCTGCCCTTTTGGGTTTTTAAAGACCCCGATGAGCGCATGAGCGAAACGAGCGGGTCCAGCACGGGTCAAAAGCCAGCTCATTTCTACATCTCTCACAAGAGGGTTTTCATAAAGTCACAAAGCTATAATTGCTCCTTTCCAAAATTAGTTCAGGTGCCATCACCCACATTAGCTCTTTATTATTATAAAGTCTTTTTTGGTTTCGTTGTTTTTTTTCCTCCTTGGAATCACTGTTCTGATATTATTTTATCTTAATCCACCATGAGATCATTGTGTTCTTCTAAGCAAGATCAAGACACTTTTTCAAATAGGTTGCTGTGTTTTGTAGGTGGCATTCCAGGCACCCAGTCTGATTATTAAAAGCAAGGGAAGCACCCAGTTCACCTCTTTGACTCAAAATTCCCATCTACGGTAGAGCAGATTAAAAAATCCCAGTTTCCATAAGGAAGAGGTTGACGCATAATCCATTAAAGAGGGATAAGAACCAACATCAATTTTTGCAGAGAAGATAAATTAAGCAAAATCAAGTTCCCCAATTAGTCTCATGCGGTTCCACACACAAGTTTTACACACACACACACATATATATATATATAAAATCTCCCTCGTAAATCCCCAAATTAGAATCTTGAGTCCATTCAAAGCAACATTCGTAAACAAAGGGTTAAAAGAAGAAAGAAAGCATTTGTATAGAGACACAAGGGAAGAAAAACAAAGAAAATTGCAAGAAACCATTTTACAAATCACCATAGCCTTCTTTCTAATACTGATATCAAGTTATAGCTGTCAGGGAGGAAAATTTATGTATCCGTATAAAAGACAGGGAAGAGGGGGGAGGGAAGGTAGAAAAAAGGAAAAAGAATCCAGCACTCGTATTTGCAAAACAACCATTAATAAACATTGCTCTGTTGCTGCTTTATTAAACAGATAATCCAACACAGTAATCTGTATTGATTTATGGATTCTCTGATGCTCTATGACTGGTTATGCAATGAAAGTTCATCCTTGATCTGTAGTCTGGGTCCTGGACTTAACTAATTCATAATCTGATTGGAAGTTTTACTTTGTTAATTCAATTACACTTAACGGCCGAGGAGAGAGCGGCAACATCTTTGTCTTTCCCAACACAGACGGTTTCTTCACATGCCCAGAATCAGTAAACTCTTTAAAATCACAGGAGGCAAATAGGTTCTTAAAAAAAAAAAAAAATCCTACCTCGGGTTTTAATTCCAGTCTCTGAAAGTTGTCTTTTCCCTCATTTTTTCCGCCTCTCATTTCCTTTTATCTTCTTTTTTTTTGTTGTTGTTTCTTTTTTTTTCTTTTTTTAAAATATATTTTTCTTTTCCTCCTCTTCCTTTTGATGAATTTCCTTTCTTCTCCACATCCTCCTCAGGCGTGTAATGGGGTTATTTTTACTTTCGGTTATCTAGCTTTATGAAGAATCGACACCACTCATACAGCTAGATAACCAAAGATAACAACCAACCCCTGGAGTCTACAGCATCAGCAGGAAAAAGCCAACCTCCTCTTCTCCAGGGGCTCGGGGGCACGTGGCTTTTAAGGAAGGAACGAGGGAGGAAAACGAATAAAAAGAGATGCAAATATTAGCAGCCAGATCCATAATATCTCCACATAGCTCCAGCCCTGGCCCTGTTCCTGCAGCCCAACCAGCCCAGGGCACAGAGTCCTGAGCATCGCTGGGACAGGCAGGTTCAGGCCCCTAGGAAACACAATTTGGAGCAGAATTACAGGATAACCACGCAAGGCTGCCTATTTTCTGCCGAGTTTCAATTTGTTTCATTTGCAAACCAAATGATATTCTGCAGGTGCCGAGAATTAAGCCCACATTATTTTTAATAACTATCAAATTAATGCATTCAAACTGGTAATAATCAAAGCAAATATAATTTGCACCCACAACTTAAAATATGCATAAAAGACCAAAAGGACATTTCCCCACCCACAAATGCGTTTAACGCTCTCTAAACAAAATGACTGCGAGAAAAACCTGCCGGTTAATATAAATAGTAACTTGTGATGCTTTGGATTCAGCCAAGATCTGGGGGAATAGCGATGAATAAACACAGAAAACACAGAGGAAATGATGAAAGGGAGGGAAGGGAGGCAAGAAGGAAGGGAGCGACTCCTGCTCGCAGCTCAGGACCCCGGCCCTGAGCAAGGACCGCGCATCTCGGGCAGGGACCGGGACCCGTATCCCTCCGTTCGTTCAGGGGGAGAGCGCAGCTTTCCCCCGGGAGGGAACCGCATCCCTCGCTTTCCTCTCCCCGTATCCCTCCGTCCTTTCTTCTTTAGCGGGGAACACGCATCCGTCCTTGCTTCGGGGGTTCTGCTTCCCTCCATCCTTCCTTTCTCCGGGGGTAGGGGGAACCCTCATTCTCCTCCAGAGTATCCTGCGTCCCTCCACCCTTTCCTTCCTCTGGGGAGGAACGTACATCCCCCGCCGCTCCTTCGCTCCAGGGCAGCCCACATCCCTCCATTCCTCAGGGAAGGAACCCGCATCCCTCTCCTTCCCCGTGGCACCCCGCATCCCTCCCACCAGCTTCCACCCCCGCGTCCCTCCCCTCGCCGAGTGACCTGCTCCGCTCCATCCCTCTTTCACCTGCATCCCTCTTTCACCCTTGGCGCTGCGGGGAGGCGCGGAGCCTTCGCTCCGCCGAGACACCGCGGCTCCTCCGCCGCCGCCCGCGCCTCTCCCGCCGAGCGGGGCGCCGGCAGCCCGCGGGGCCGGGGCCCTCGCGGCGGGCTCGGGGGCCCTCGCGGCGGTTCGGTTCGGCCCGGCCCGGCCCGGCTCGGCTCGGCCCGGCCCGGCTCGTACCTGCTGCCCGCAGCCGCTGCCCGCAGCCTCTGCGCCGGGGGGAGCGGCGCGCGGCACTTTTCATTCATGCTTTCACACTCCCGGCCCTCGCCGCCGCCGCTGATTGGCCCGCGCCCGCCTGACGTCACCCGGCCCGTTCCCACCCCTCTGCAGCGCTCGCCGTTCATCAATGGGCTGGGGAGGGGCCGCGCGCACACGCGCGCCGCCGCCGCCGCCCGGACCCCCGCCCGGACCCCCGTCCTCGCCATCGACCCTCCGATCCCCGCCCGGCACCCCCGTGCTCGACATCGCCCCCCGGACCCCCGCCCGTATCCCCCGTCCTCGACATCGCCCCCCGGACCCCCGCCCGTCACCCCCGTCCTCGACATCGCCCCCCGGACCCCCGTCTGTCACCCCCGTCCTCGACATCGCCCCCCGGCTCCGCCGCCGTCCAGCACCCCCGCCTGCCCCATCGCCGCCACCGCCTCCGCCGCTCTGCTCTCTCCCGCCCAGTGCCACCGCCATCAGCACCTCCACCATCATCGTCAATCGCCAACATCACCCTCATCATCATCCTCATCATCATAATCGCCAGCCTCATCGCTTGGACTTCACCAGGCTCAGCGCAGCGCTCCTCATTGCCGTGGCCATCGCCACCAGCCCCAGCGCCGCCGGCCACCGCTCATGGCCACCAGCCCAGGCCAGCACCAAGTGTCCCCTCCAGCAGCCGTGACCACCCTGCCACCACCGATCTCTCCAGCTCTGTGCCCCAGGCTCAGCCTCCCTGCCTTCCCCTTCTCGGGGAAGGCCAACATCACCCAGTGCCAGGGCCAGGGCCTGGCCACGCTGTGCAGATCCCGGATGGAATAAAATCATGGTTTACCTCTTTAGTTTTAACCCCACCATTAATTACCTTTTGATATTCCTGCTATAATACAGATCCCAAAAAAAAAAAAAAAAAAAAAAAAAAAAGTAAAAATAAAAGCCACCATGATTTTTCCTTGAACAAGAACAGAGAATTGGTTTTCTTGTTTTCATTTTCTCTTAAATGTTTCTTTACCTTGGAATTTTTTTTTTTCCTAGTGGAAAGCCAGCAGCTTTTGGGTCTGTGAATTTGGGCTGGGAAGAGACATGGCTTTTGTCTCTTTCTGGAGCTGGATTTTCCCGCTGCCACCACCAGTGCATCAAGTCCAACCTGCCAGGGCCCCCTCTCCCAGCTGCACCCACTGGGAAAATAGGAAACCACTGGTCTGGCCCCCACCAGGCCTGGAGTGGGGAAAGGGAGATGTGGAAATCGCCCCAAAATAGCCCTGGGGCTCTGCTTCTCAGCACTGTCGCTGTTCCACCGACAGCCCCTGCCCGTGGCCTCCTGCCCGGTACTCTGTGAGCCCCCCCCTGCACAAAAGGGTTTTGGGGGATGCTGCGTTGCACCTTTCCCCTTTCCCTTCGTCCACTTCCAGGCTTGGCTGGGGGGAAAACACAGATTTTGGGAAGATTCTGTGGGAGCTCATGAGAGAAGGGAAGGCATCCAAAGGTCCTCTCACCTGCACCCTCTTCCAAATTACAGCTCCCAACTTCATTTAGGACAGGGGCCCGCCCCGACCCCTCCCGGGGCCGCTCGCAGCCCGCGGTGGGCGCTGCCCGTGATTTCTCCCTCCGTGGGTCCCCATCACCCACCTGCAGCGGCTTCTCCTCTGTGGGCAGAGTGGGGCCGGAGCCGGAGCCGGGGCTCTCCTGCAAGAGAAGGCCGAGAGGGGTCGATTAAAGCGGCAGAAGCACCCGAGCCCCCCGTGGCCGTGGGGCAGCTCTGTGGGGTCTGGCGGGGCCGGCTTTAACCATTCCCCACCGCCACTGAAAAAGGATTTTAGGTACACAACCTGCCCCTCTTTTGATTCTTCTCTTTATTAAATTCACGTACATTTTTTTTATTCTTAATTTCTATTTCAATCCCCTCCAGAAATTATAAAATTTTTTTGAAACCTGATAAAAGAAGAAACACGACGAATTTTGCGATTTATCCTGAAAAAGGCTGCAAAGACGGGGATTTCGCTTTCAAATTTGGATTCACCCTGGGATTATCCCGATGACAGTGCATTTTTATTTCTAGTTTTATTTAACATCGCGTTAGAACCAGCCTGATCTGTGAGGATTTAGGGAAGGGCACGAGCGATTTGCAGAAAATGCTCGGGTGTGTTTTGAGTGTCTTGACAAATAAAAACCTGCTCCGTGCTTCGCTGTCTTTCTGGAAAAAAAAAAAATCCAAACCGCAAGGAAGCAGAAGGAGCCGCCGCCGAGATCGCGGGATCTCCCTTTGAACGGCAGATTTTAGGATTTCCAGCCTTAAAACTTCCACGCACATCAGTGCATATATAAAAACTTAATTTCCGGGAGCTAAAAACGGAGCCGAGCTGGGCATGACCTGACCCGGTGGGTACCATGTGATTTTTTTGCAGACGGGAGTCCACGTACGACCCGAAAAATAACCGAAAATAAGCCCAGGTTGATTTTTACCCGCGCATTCTTTGAGCGCAGCTTCTTCCCCTCGCTGAGGAAAGAATCAAGAACAGACTGCAGGGATGAGGCTTTTTATGACCAAAACAAATCAGCAACAACAACAACAAACCCAATAAGAACTAATATATAAGTTAAAATAAAAATAAAAATTAAAATGAAGATTAAAGATTTATTGGCAGGGGGAAAAAAAAATCCCCCCCAAAAAAACATGCGGGATTTTCCATCGGCGGCAGGATTGGAACACCCGGGCCCGCTGCAACCGAGAGGCGGCTTTTGGCCGGGCCATCACGTTTGGCTTCAATAACTTCTAAAAAAACCCCTAAACCCATTTAATTTGAGTGCCCTGCGCGGCCTGATGGAGGGGAGCCTTAGCGGGGCCACTCCACGGCAGGAATTCTCAGGCTTCAGGGGTATTAACGGAGCGGTTCCCACCTTGCTGTGGCGGGGGCAGAAATTTCGGGAATGCCGCACGGGGCATTGGGCGGGGTGGGGGGCAATCGCTCCCCCTTCGCTCCGCACCCGGCCGCGCTCTGCCGCGGGCGCTGCAGGAGGATGTGCAGAACCTCTGCTCTGGGTCTATTTCCATTCTCGTTTCATTCGCTGGCGTTTGTTTATTCCAAATTTGAGGTCCAGCTCTGCGCATCCCACCCCTCCCAAAACCCTCCCCAGTGATGAGGGGACCCGGGCCCTTCTCTCCCCGCTCACCCGGGTGTCCGTGTCCCCGCCGCCCACGCCCCGCGCCTCGGTCCGACCCCCGGAGCACCCCCGGCCACCCCCGGGCTTGGAGGAGCGAGGATTTGGGGGTGCCTCCGCCTCCCACCCACGGGAGGCTCCGCGAGCATCCCCTGGAGCAGAGCACAAAGTCCCGTGGGTTGGCGGGGAGGGCACGCGTGGAGCGGGGACGAGACCCTGGAATGGCCAGACCGCTGCCATCTCCTGCCCGGGGCATAGTGGGGGATTGCAGGGAGACCTCCGCATCCCAAATTTGGGTTCTCGAGCCGGCACAAAGTGAAAGAAGTGAATCCTCACCCAAAGTGGCTCTGGGTCACCCGCGGGCCCAGAGAAAAGCACGGGGGCGTGGGGTGGCCGCGCTGGGCCGTCCCCGAACTTTCTTAGCTCGGATGCCGGAATGCCGCGGGACGGGAGGAAAGGGAAAAGGGAAGGAAGCTCCCCCTGCCCCCCGGGCTCTGGGAGAAACTCCGAGCCCACAGCCCCGGCCCCA
>QUSF01000170.1:197261-244163 GCA_003676055.1 Chloebia gouldiae | reverse complement strand
GGGACGGGAGGTGCTGGCCCAGTGGGTGCCTGGGAGCTGCCGTCAGCGACACCCACGGTGGCCGGGCTGCTGCAGGCTGGCAACTGTGGCATCCGTGTCCCTGATGGAGGGAGAGGACCGGCCTTCCTGTCCCCAGTGAGGTGTCCTCCCAGTCCCAAATCACCGTGAGCAGCCATGCATAAGGCATGTGCCTGGTGCATCAGGCCTTGGCACCTCTGTGCACTGTGAACTGCTGGAATCCTGCTCACAGGGGCACTGGCTTTTAGATTTGTTAACAAAGAAGGTGCAGAAACTCCTCAGGTGACCGTGGCTACCTGCAGTGCTGGTGGCCATGGAAAAGCCAAAAGAAATTTTAAACCCCTTGATATTCTCCTTCCCAAGTCACCACCGGCATGGATGCACATGGGGCTCCCATGGTGATTCCCTGTTTGAGGCACACCACGTTATCTCTGTATCACCTGGGGTGTGGGTTGGGGTGGCTCCCTGTGCTGGAGAGGAGCTGGTTTGGGTTCCAGTGCTGCCACTCACCCCCAAAGATGGGTGGCCTTGGGCTGTCATTGCTGCTGTCATTGCCATGTCCACCCAGCACGGATCCGGCCAGCCCTGTGAGCCAGAGAGAGAAGGGCTACACTCCCACCAGGACTTCCCAGCCAAGGGCCCCCACCACAAAAGGAGTCTAAAAGAGGAGCACTCTGGCCTGCTTTTGCACCACCCTAGTGTGAATTTGAGCAGGGACAGTCAGGGATCAGCATCCCCCCACGGGCCAGGCGGGGTGGACGGGGTGCTGCATCCTGAGGGTGGCACATGCCACGGAGCGTGGGCAGGATGCAGGGATACAGCGACATCACTGCAGGATCCGGCCAGAGGCACCCGCAGCTGATGACTCAGAGGCAGCAGGTGATCACTCAGTGCTGCAGAGACTGCAAGGGAGGAGAAGGAGGAGGAGGAGGAGGAGGAGGAGGAGGAGGAAGAACGTACCAGGTATTTGAAAACTGCAAGCGCAGTGCCAGAGCCAAAGCCACAGTCCCCTCCCAGAGGCATGAGGGGAGCCCCAGGGAGGGCGGGGGTCTGGGGGCAGCAGGGGTCCGGGGCTGGCCACAGCCAGGCTGTCCCTGCTCCTCACACCCATTTCCTGCAGTGGCAGCAGGAACGCAGGGAATGCTTCGGTGACGTCAATGCTGACATTCAGGGACCCTGCCAAGCTCTGCACCCGCCATGGCTGCTCCCGACAGCTGACATGGGGGTGGCTGCGGGGGAACGGGGGCCACGGAGCTGCCCGGGGGCTGTGGCACGATGGCCCCTTCCTTCTGCCCTCAAGGATCAGCAAAGCTCCGTGCTGGGGGCTGTGAGAACCCCGGGAGACGCTGGCCCACAAACCACCCTGGCAGGTTTAGCTCTGCGAAGAAATCCTGCCCAGCACAGGGAAATGGCTATTCCTGGCAGTAGCCACAGTGCAGGGGATGGGGTTGGGTGGCCACGGTGCTGCAGAACCACAACTGGACCAACCCCACCCAAGAAACAGTGGGGCCTGCCTCCAGTTTGGTTTTAAATGGGGCAATGGGGAATTCCACGCTCCTCCTCTGTGCTGTTGGCTGGACACCTCCTGCAAAAAGGCCCGGAAGGGGTGAGGAGTCAGGCTCAGGAGCAAGGCTGCCTTTGCTCTGGGACGGATGGCATCTACCCAGCCAAGCCTGGGATCACTGCCAAGCCCAGTGCTGATAGCAGCAGCTGCTTTCCAGCAGGACCCAGGGCTGTTGCTGGTTTTTGGGCTGTGCCTACACCAGCAGTGGCCCAACATCTTCAGCCTGCAGATGGCAGAGGCAGACATGGGGATGGAGATATTGTTAGTGCATCTTACAGCTGAGGAGCTGAGCCATGAGGCCTGAGCCTCATTAGCACCGAGGCTCTCACAGTGGAAAAGGCTCTTAATGAGCTTTTTTTCCTTGCAGTAAAGTTCCTTTATAGGGCCCAAGCACGAGGAGGAACTGGGTGTTAATTGATCACCCGAGGGAGGTGGAGAATTGGCTTCAGTACCAGGAGCTGAAACCAGAGCTACCCAAATCCCAGTCTTTGGGGGTCACCTCCCTGCTCTCCAGCTCTCCCCGGAATCCTAGGTAGATGGAGACTCCTTGGTCACTGGGGTCCCCACTGAAAGTAGCTCCTGCAGCAAAGACACTGGCCTGGAGCTCCACATGCCAGATCCTCCCACTGCCAAGAGCAGCAAAATCCTCCCCAGCGCTTCCGTACTGCCCAGCAGGGCCCAACAGCAAAGCAAAACCCCATGGGACTTGTGGGGAGACCGAGGGCAGGAGTTTCACATGGAGCCAGGGGCACGGGGCTGAGAGGCTCCTTACTCACCCACGGGACTGGGGCAGGCTCCATTCGTGTTGTTCAAGTCTCCCCCAAGCATCGCCCCTGGAAAGCAAGAGGAGAGATGGGATCAGCATCAATGCAGGAACTGGGTGAACATCCTGCTTTTTGGGGGGCAGGGGGCATGGTGGAAGAAGGCAGAGGAAAAAAAAGCAGGACTGCCTTCCTGGGGAGAAAGTCCTGGGCAAAATGAGCAGCATTCCTGGTGATCAGGTTGGGAAACGTTATCCAGGCAGATCCGTTTCCTTTGGGAAGGAGCCAGGTGCACAGGAGCCTGTTCCAAAGGAGGCAGCTTGGAAAACACTGCAGCTATTTTATTCCAAGCCCCCCTTTGGGGGACACAGAGCTGGTGTTGCTGGGGGAGAGAGAGCCCCAGCAGCATGACAGGAAACAAAATCCCCCCTGTAATGCTCACACCGAGTGGAAACCATCCCACACTGCCAGGATGCCACAGCGATCCCGACTCCCATGGTCCCCACACTTCAGCAAAGTGCTGACGCTCCCCACCAGGCTGGGAGAAACGAGACCTTTTTATTCCCAAAAACCAGAACGTTTTGCCTCGCCTGGAAGAAGACTTGATCTTTCTTCTGCCTTGTTATGAAGTTATTTCTGAAAGCCACCTATTCCCCAGCTGGGGCTGCCTGACCAGGCCGCGGGCGGTGACTGCAGCCAACAGCCGGCGCGGAGGCTCCGGAGCTGCGACCGCAGTCAACCCGGAGCCCTGGGCTGGCCAACAAGGGGCTTTCGTTGCCAAACCCCACCTCTAACCCCTGCCCAGCCCTTCTCAACCCAGATGGGGAAACCTGAGACATGAATCTTTATCCAGCCCGTGGCTCTCAGCTTTGGGCTTGCAGCGAGCCCCTAAAAGCTGGAGGAGAGCGGGAGGGCTGAGCTGCTGCCGTATAGGGAAGCACAGTTGCTCCCCATATGGGTGCAGGATTGGTCCCAAAAAATGGTATGGTCTGAGAAAGGGTGAAATAACTCACTAGATGTGACAAATGTGACACTGCAGCACCCCGCTCAAGAGATGGGGATGCAAAGCCAGAGGTCCCTGTGCCTCCGAAGTCCCAGAGAAGGGACTCCACCAGGGTTTTGTGGCTGTGCCCTGCTGTGGTACTCCACTTGAATCCCAGGCACTGGTGCCTATGCTGCCAAAGAGGGCCCACCTCCTTGGGTGAGTGATGCCAACCCCACCCCAGCCCTGTACACCCCCCTTGGCTGCCCTTCTCCCACACCATCCCCGAGCCAGCAGCACCAGGCACCGTCAAGGTACCCACCCAGCACACGCTGTGCATTTGCTTTGGAAACAACACAACCAGCTCTGGTGCAATGCTAAAAAAAAAAATATAGGGGAAAAAAAAGGGAGTTTTTTTAACATGCAAGGCCCTGGCTCCTATAAACAGGGTTTCTTCCGTGTCCCAGGCAGCGAGTGAATGAGACACAGATGGCTGGACTTGGAACACCTCTGCGCTCACAACCGCAAAATGATCCCCCTCAAACGAGCGGGGAGTGAGCTGGAAACGCCGAGCCCCCAGAGGGGTCTGCTTTACCAGGAAGCCTCTTTTGCTCTCAGCTGAGGGGCCTACGAGAGGGCAGGAGATCCCTGCAGCTGCAGCGATGGCTGCCTGTGCCCAAGGAGGGCTCTGCCATCCTGCCCGCAGTGAAATGCTGCTCCCTGGGACCAGTCTAGAACAGAATGACCCCTCTCCTGCAGGTCTGGGGCCTCGTCCTGATACAGGAGTACTTCAAGGCACCTTGGTGAGAGCAGTGAGCAAGCAAGCTGTCTCTGAACCACAGTTACTGCTGCATCCCAGCCAGGCCATTCCTCCTGCTCACACAACCTGCTTCTGGAAGCACCTCCCAAATCCATCCAAATCTCTCCAAATCTGTTGCAATCTCTCCAAATCCATCCCCTTTTCAAAGCTCCCTGGAGCTCTCAAAGCCCCAGGGGCCACAGCTGAGGACCCAGACGTCCGGGTGGTGACTGGCACCAGCTCTGCCATTTGCAGCCCGGGTGACTTTTACAGACCATCTGTGCCATCCAAAATAGCAGAAATATTATTATTTATGATCATACTATGGGAGAGCCAGGCTGTGGTCACACGTCATCCCTGTCTCCCCTGCCACTGCAGGGGACGTGGGTGACAAGTCCTCTCCCCCACCCTGTCCTGTGCCACCCATCGCCGGTCCCTGCTGGAAATGACTGCTCCTCAGATCTGTCAGCAGAGCCACATGAGCAATCGCCCACAGCCAACTGCAACCAGCATGGCCCGACTGCGAACAGCCCTTTTTAGGCAGCCAGACCCATGTCACCGGAGTGCCACCGGCGAGCAGGATGCCAGCAGCCACCCCCGAGCCCGGGAATGGCGCCAGGTGACTCATCTTGCACTGCCCAACCCGAAACAGATCCCTGCAGGGATCCAGCTCCCAAAGAGACCTAGGTAAGGTGCGGAGGCTGCCCTCAGTTTGGGGCCACGGCACAAACAGGCATCAATGGCTGGCAGGAGGGCAGGAGCACACAGAGAGGCAACAACACTTCCAGGCTGCTTCTGCCACCCACGCTGCTGGATGTGGACTCCTCCTGGACAGGGGATGGAAGCAGCAGGGCTGTCCCCTCCCTCGGGGATGCCCCATGCTCAGTGCTGCGAGCCCAGCCAGGCAGGAGGGACGAGGTGAGGGTGTGAGGGGCGCAGTGTGGCTCACCTGCACTGGCTGGCCGCTGTGGCAGCCCTGGGGACACCGTGTTCCTCTGCAATGCCGGCTGCTGCGGCGACAGGAGCCGGGGGTCTGTCAGCGAGGAGGTCACCAGGGACTGGGTCACCAGCGAGCTGCCCGGGTTGCTGAACTGCAGCGTGTTCTGGTTGGTCACCGGCACCGTCACGGGCATGGCGAAGTTCGGAGCGGGCACTGTGGACTGAACAGAGGGCAGGGGTAAAGGGGAGCCGAGTTCCTGCAGCACAGCACAGCTGCTGACCAAGGGGAGACAGTCAGGCTCCTCAAACTTCCACTGCTGACCTGCAGTGCTGTGCTCAAACCCACACTGGCACCTTGCAGGGGATGCACCAGAGCCCAGTTCCCCACCAGGGAACACCAGGAAGAGCAACGGGCCATCCTCTCGGACACACCCGAGCTCTGCAAACAACTGTTTTGGCCTCTTTTTCAGGCTGTATTTATTTACCCCCTGTGTTTTCAGGGCAGGCATGAAGGAGAGGCTGGGAGCAGCCCAGAGCATGAAGGTGGGCACCAGCCTGGTGGTCTGCCCCCACCAGCACCAACAGCAGCCAAGTTTGGCACTGTCCTTCACCCCAGGCAGGATTCTATGAGGCTGTTCTTCAGCCAGCAGGAATCCAGCAGTGGATCCCCATTCTGAGCTGGCACTGCTGCTGATGGCTGAGCACCTGGGAAAGACTTGTTTTGCTCCACAGAGCCCCTGGGTAACTCTGGGATCCATCCTGTCTCCTCTGGGAGCTGCTGGGAAGGACGAGCTGACCCCAGTGATGCAGGAGCATCACTAAAGCCCTATCCTTGGCTTCAGGTTGAGGACCAGCTTCACCTACCAGCGTCTCATGGGAGCCAGACCCGCTGCGATTATCCCAGCCATTTGTCTTCTGTCACTGATTTGCTCTCTGTTAACAGGAGCTGGCACCTGCTTAGAGGCTTTAGCACAGGCTTTGCTTAAGTCCCACTTTAATTTGCTCCAGGATGGAGAGGGAGAGTAGCCCAGCACTGAATGGGACCATCACGGGGCCAGAGGTGGAAGCCCACAGGCGGCACCAGTGAGGGAAGAGGGAGCCGAGGTCTCCCCACTGCAGCTGGCGCATGTCCCCGCTGCCCTGCAGCCCCCTCTGCTCCAAAAATCTGCTCCTGTATAGGTGCTGCTCCCTAGGTGAGAGAGGGGGATGGCAGGAAGGAGTAGGACAGCGCTCACCCACGCCTCACTGCCAGGAACTCTCCCCACCTGCCTCCCAAGGGCATCCTGTCCTTCAGAGATATCCCGCGGCCGCAGCCAAGCCGCGAGGACAGCGGCTCCGAGCCTGCGCTGTGGCACCGCTCCTGGGGCTGCTGTTCACAGGGACGGGCTCAGCAACTCCTACACCACCAGGGAGAGCTGGAACACGGAGCCCTCCCTCTGCTCAGCCTGGGAGCTCATCCTGCATGGCAGCAGAATCAGAGGAGGAGGAGGAGGAGGAGGAGGAGGAAGGTTTCTTGGGCGTTGCACGAACACCAGAGCAGCGTTGTGTAATAAATCACTGCCAACGCGTCCATGTGCGCACAGTGCTCCCAGGGAGGGAGAGGAAGAGCTAAAGCTCCTCCACACCATGGCAGGAGCAGCACCGTGGCAGAGCTGTGAGCTGGATGCACCAGCCCAGGAGCCGAGGTTTGCCTTAATCCAGCTGCACCCCCTGCACCTGCAGACAGGCAGCAAGCAGGCTGCCACCGCCCCGGCACACCCAGGACACCCAGCCCCAAAGAGGGCACAACAGTGCTCTGCACATCGGTCCAAAGTCTGGGGGAGAAGATGCACACATCAGCCAAAATCCACGATTTCTGCTCTTGTTAGAAGTGAGGGCAAACACCAGAGGCAGCAGCCCCACCGAGGTCCTTCGTTAGCAGATACAGCTGTCGTTAAGCTGCCCCGGCCACGCCGCTGGGTTAGTTCTGGTCACACACAAAACCAACCCAGCGTTAAAATGGAAAAGCATCTTCTTCAACCACACACGCTCTACCTGCACTGCTTGGCCCCTTGCTGCCAGGGAGGTTTAGTGGGGAGCCAGATGCTGTGCCCTGATGAGGAGCCACCCGGCACTTGAATGTCACCTGCTGAAAGGACTTCTGGGCACAGATTGTCCCTTTGGATTGGCATGTCTGGATGATGGGGGCCTACTCAGAGCTCTCCCTTTGCAGCAGACACATTCTGATGAGGAGCAGCCCCTGCTCACGAGCATGTTCTGCTCTAAGGACAAAGCTCAGGTGGCTTTTCAGCCTATTTTCCACCAGTGGCAGGGCTTGTGCCAGGTGCTGGGGGGTGCATGTCCTGCTGGGGCTCTACTCCCACCCCACGCACCCTAGTAGGGTGGGAACGTGCACCCCCCTAGTGAAACCAGGGAGGCTGAGGTAGATCCATGTCCTGACAGAGCTAATCCTGCCCTGAACCACTCTCATGGGGCTGAGCTCGTTGTCACAGCACAGCTGCAAGAGATCATCACCTAACTTTCCTTCACCTCCTCAGCCCTCCCAGGTCTCAAGGCAGCCTCCCCACCCCCTCCACCCTGAGATCTAGGGGATCAAAACGCAGATTTTGAGATCCTTATGAGGCTCGTGGAGCAACACAGCACTGAGTCAGCAAAACAAAACCTGGGGATTTCACAAGGCCCAGTTCCCGACAACAGCCAGAATTTTAACTTGTGGGGGCTTGCAAATCACAGAAGGGCAGATTATTTTGGGTGGGGCTGTGTGTGTCATTTTTGCTGTGCTGCATCCACCCCTGGACAGGAGCCTCCCCCCTGCTCCTGCAGCATTAATTACCGCTGCAGCAACTCGGGGCTAATCCTCCGAAGAGCCCTTGCCTGCATCAATAGTCTCTGCTCCCTTGAACTAACAACTAATTTGAAACATGTCCCCCTCCTCCTCCCGTCTCCTGACACAAATCCTTTTCAGCACTGTCCTGATGCCACCCCAGCGCCAGTGACAGCTCTGGGATCACAGGCTAAAACCTCCCTGGATTTCTGCCACAGCCACCAGCTGCCCTGAGGGCTCGGTGGATTTGGGGGGAATTAATGTGGAATAGCCCAAACCAAGCTGAGCTTTGCAAGGATGTGAGAGGTCGGCACCCGCCACCAGCTCACATGAACACTGGGATCTTAACCCAGACAAAAATCTTGTTTTTTGAGGAAAAGAGGGTGAAAAAGGAGTCCCTAATCTAGTAATTGCAGTAGAGGAGAGAAGACAAGCAATACCTTCCTGAACTGCCTGGCCAGAGCCAAGGAGGTTTAGGAATACCAGAGCTAGTAGGACTGATTTTTCCAAGGATGGGCAACAGGAAGGGCGCTCAAGAGCCAGGTGCATTCAGGGCTGCAGGGGCTGTTGGCATCGGCTCCCAAGGCATGGCACGGCTCCAAAGCAAAGCCATGCAAAATCCACCCCCCCATCACCTGGAGGCGCCGGGGAGGGGACCAGGGGGCTGCAGGCCACCAGCTACTCACTGCGAGCCGGTAACTCTGCATCATTTTATCAAACTCCTCATCAATCTTTTTATATTTCTCTTCCGTCTGCGGGGTCAGCGCAAACACTTCATCCCCTTCCGGGCTCTCGCACTCCCTGTGCTTCTTGTTCAGCGCCTGTTACGTGTGGGGGGACACGGGGGCGTCGGGGAGGGAGCGGGGGACGAGGTTGAGGGGAAGTCGAACAGAAGAGAAACAAAACAGAAAAGAACATATAATGAAGGTTTTCCAGCCACGGGCAGGTACTTACACCGTATCGCTTGAACAGGATATCCAGATCCTCGCTGCCTTTGCGGTATTTATCCTCCATCAAGGGGCTCTGGTCTATGGAGTCGTCGCCGTCGGGCTCTGGGCTGTCACAGCCGTTAAAACCTTTCTTTCTTAACGTCTGCAAACACAACCGGAACAGTCTGAGATGGGGCAGTGCAGGTGGGGAACACGGGCAGGTCCCCCCAAGAACATCCCCCGGCCTGCACGGACCAGGACGTGCCCCTGTACAAATCAACAGCATCGCCCCAAGACATCGCTGGCCTCAATGGGGTTAAAAAGTCAGGATACAGCCCCTGTGTTTTGATGCCAGGGTGTCTCTAATTTAGGAATTACAGCATGGGGAGCAACAGAGAGAAACTTCCTTGTTTTCAAAGGTTCTGTTTACACCAGGACTGAATTTGGCCCTGCATGAACTCGGCATCTTCGTCACTTTCAGGTGCCACAACATCAGGAAGGGGAAAAAAACCTTCATGCTCTTTGCTGTCCTGCAAAAAACAGGGAAAACTCGCTTACAAACAGCCAAATAGGAAAATAAACCCCAAAATTATAGGCAAATTGTCAAAACTGTCAGAATTTCCTGACAAAACCAGCCAAGTGGCATTTGCCAAATGCAAAAGTGCCATAGGAAGAGCATCACATGACAGGGAAGGTGGCACAGTGACTGCTGCAAGCCCTGCTGGGGGTGACACAGGGGGTGTTGGTGACAACACTGGGCAGCAAACCCCACACCAAGACTGGGCTCACAAACAGGAAAGGTCCCAGGCACTGCTACATCCAGGTAATGAAGTGAGACAGCCACTCCTCAACACGAGGAGCCCGGTGACCACAGGGCACAGTGACACCCCAAAGTGCCTCTGTCGTATTCAGCAGCCCACTGAAATCCACTTTAAATCCCTCTATTTTCAACATACCAAAAGCAATTAAGCTTTATGACAGAACCAGCACTTGCCAGGTCTTTTTTTTTTTTTTTCAGGAGTCAAAGATACAGAATTTCCTGGAAGTCTTGATCCCTTTTCATGCCAAATTCAGCAGGGAAAAAAAAAAAAAAGTCTTGACAATTCTCTGCCTTCCTAAACAGCAACAAACATCTCCGTTCTGAGGCCAAAGTGTATTTGGGAGTGGCTCTTCAACTACCTGCGGGCTCCAGGAAACACAGAGCCTCTGGGGGAAATATTGCAGGAGTGAATAAAACCCAGGATGTCTCCAGACGGGTTGGGAACACTGCTGGCAGGATCTGCTCGGCACCACAGGTTGGGCTCCTTGGACCCTTTTGCCAGGTAGCCACGGCCAAGCAAAGGGCACCACACCCACCCCAGCCTGTTCTCCATCCAGCAGAAACTTTTCACAATATTTTCCATTAAATGTACACCTTCCTGGGCCTTCCCAGGCGCCACTTTCACCCTGGTTACTGGATTCTGTTGCAGAGGGGAAATGTCCTTGTTCACATTCCAACTCACTCCCGACCATGGTGGCATCTGATGCCCTGTTTGGTGTCATCAGTAATTCCTGATACCTAATAATTATTAAATAAGTATCCAATAATAATTATGAATAATTCTTATACCTAATATTAATATTATACCTACTAATACTTAGTAATTCCTGGTATCCCTGATTCCTATGATGAGTGTCTATAGAGCAGGGCACTGGGAATCAGTCACTGCCATGAACAGGAGATTCCCAGGCCTTTTTCTGCAGTTTCCTGAGGACTTCTCCCTATTATTTTTCTATTTTTGTACATGTCCTTGTTTGTTCTCAGAATGGCCCAAAAGAGGAAGAGGCGCTGCTGGTGGGGAAGGAACAGCTTTGCCTTTTTTTTTTTTTTGAAACTGCTTTTTGTGGATTTTTTCCCCCAAAACCTTTTGTTTCGCCGACGCAGCCGAAAGATGGAAAGTTGAGCTTTTCTCTAAAAAAAAAAAAGTTTTTCCTTTTTCTCTTTCAGAGGCAAAATGGAAAAAGTTGTTCCATGAGCAGTGAAGCAATGAAGCCGGGTTTCCTTCGGGCACTGGAGAGACTCTCTGGTGTCTAAGACGGGGCTGTGCCCACCTCAACACGATTCCCCTTGCAGGGACAGGAGCTGGACCTCTCATCTCTGCCCTCCCATCCCTGCCTGGGGATCAGGAAGGTAATCCCTCACATCCCTGAAAACTCCTCTCCTCTAGCAACAGCTGTTGGCAGGGTCAGAAGCTGTGGGGATGGACAAACCACTGCCATCCCCCAGGACCCTCAAAGGAGGGAACCTCACAATGGGATTTTTCAAGAGGTTTCAGCCAAGAAACAACATCCTTCCTAAAACCTGCAGCAACGCTGCTACCAGGGAGCTCCCAGAGCCCTCAGCTTTGCCCATATCTGAAACCTGAACCAAGCACAGGGACAAGCAAGGGGCTGCCACCACCAGCCTCAGCATTTTGCCATTTCTAAGTCCACCCAAAATCGTCCTGGGGGTTGTTCCCTCAACAAGTCTGTCAAGGAAAGCAGTGGAACAGGGTGGATGTGGCTCTGTTCACCCATACCCTGAACCAGCTCACAGCATCACCCCTTCATCTTTCCACAGGTCTTTCTCTCTGGGCCTGACACATTTGGTGTCCCAGCTTTGCCTTGGTCTCTGCTCTCCCCAACCACCAACTTTGTAAAATCAGTCATAACTGCATTGTCTATGAGACCCACAGCTCCTTGCAGGGTGGGTGCTCAGCAGCTGAGCTGTGAGGGGCAGCTGTGGTGTCCCCCTCCCTGCTCCTGCAGGAGACCCACCAGCAGCCCCAGGAAGTGTCAAGCCAACTGCGCACAGGGAAAAAAATCCTTTCCACAGGCAGCAGCGTGAGCTGGGACTGCAAACCTGTGAGCTGGGACAGCGACCCTGAACTGGGACTGTGACCCTGGGCTGTCACAGTGACTGTGACACTGTGAGGAGCTGCAGGGAAGGGGATGGGGACGAGCTCCAGGGCTGAGCACGGGGCTGATCTGCAGCACATGGGACAGGCAGCACTGGCGGCGGGAGCGACCGGGCCGGAGTGGCAGCAGGACACGAGCCAAGGCAGCGTGGCTTGCAGCAATCTGCTGCTCAACGAGAGCTTTGGGACAACAAAATGCCATTTCCAGCCATACGGGCGTTGGCTGCTGGTTCTTTTGGGATTTTTTACCAAAAAAAAATGTGTATCCCACATTTTTAGCTTTTTGTCAAGATGATGTAAAAGGAAAACAATTCTGCTGGAGCGGGAATCAAACCCAGAGATTCCTGTTTTCGGGATCTCTGCAGGGTCTTTTAGAAAAGAACTTCCCTTCTTATTTCTCCTCTTTCTTTTTGCCAGGCATAAAACAGAAGATGCAAAGAGGTTTTCAGGAAACCTTTCTGTCACTGGGCTGCAGCCAGCAGAACACAACCATTTTTCATATGGGAGAGATTTAAAAGCAATTCCTTCACAGCAGAAAATTTTCAGAGAAAACCAGGGTGAGAACTTCCCATAGCAAAGCCCCCTTCAGTCATCACCTGACCCTCTCCCTGCCATGCTCAGGTCCCCCCACTCTATCAGAATCCACTGCACATCCTGCTTTTCCAGGCAATATTCTGACTGCCACGATTGCAGCTCACAGGGGAGCAGATTTCCAACCCGAATAGGGTAAGAGAGCAGCAGGAAATGCAGAACATGTGAGAGGAAACAATGCTCAACCAGGATGCTGTTGACTTCCCTTAGAGGAGGGAGACTCAACCACTCTGGGCTTTGGGGAAGTCTGGACGAGGATAAGGATGAGAATGAGGTTGAAGACATTGACACTGGCAGCTGCCTCTGCGTTTTGCCACCTCCCCAGCATCCTGCAGAACGTCTGATTTAACACATCCTGGGGAATGACAACCCCAGGAAGGCAAATTAGGGGAAAATCATCCCCTCCAGGACATTCAGCCAAGGAAAGGGCAGAAAGGGCTGTGTGCCTTTAACTGGCTGTGGAGCATCCTGGTGCCCAGCGAGCTCTGCTCTGTCCAGGTCCCTTATCAGGAGCTGGCATGTCAGCCGGGCTGGGAGGAAACGAGAAGCGACAGCGAGGACCAAAGCCGGCGTGATCCCAGGCCGGGCGCGCACGTGGCACCCAGCGTGCCTGTCTGGGGGCTCAGCTGGCCCCCGCCTGATGAAGGAAACCCCCCTCTCTGCATTTGAGAGATTTGCTCAGACTTAAAAGCCTGCAATAAGCAGGACTTTGCCAGGCACGGAGAAGCTGCGGGGGTTGTGCGGCTGAATCCCGCTCCTGAGAGCCACTGCTGAGCCCTGGCACAGCTGAAACACAGGGGGGTCCTCACAGGGAGTGGTCCCCAAAAAGCAGCTGGGGTGTGGAACCCCTCCTGAGCTAGGGCTGTGTATGCTCAGCATGGAGCGGCTCTGCCTCTCACTAAATATCCAGGGGATAAACCCCTCAAGGACAATCCTGTGCAGCATGGAATGTGGGGTGCCCTCAGTCCCACCCTCAGATCCACCTCTCCAGGACCAAAAACCAGGAGAACTCATGTTTACTGTCATTTTAAAATGTAATTTGGACAGAGCAACTCATCCTGCCTTGAGCTGTGGTACCAGTGCTGTTGGGCCCAGGAGCCCCCAGACTGGCAGTGCTTGGCTTAGCCCTCCTTCCACCAGAGCTGCTGCTTGCTCCCCTTCCACCAGAAAAACAAAATCAAGAGACTTCTGCCTCAATTCCTCCAGGTCCTGGCTGTTCCTCGTCCTTCCTGAGATGCTGCCAGAGCCACACAGGGCCAAATCCCTCAGCAGGAAAGGCAGGCAGACAATCATAGGGAAGGTGGGTTGATGCAGCAGCCCCTTGAAATCCACTTAAAATCACATTTAGTGGCAAATTCCCAGCCTGGGTTTTCACAGTCCCTAAATGCTCAATGTGGGGAAGCTTCCAGAATGAGAAGATACTTTTTGTGAGTCAAGTGCAAGTGGGAGCCACCAAGAAACAGGAGATAAATTGGATTTGCGTGCAGTGGGGACATGGTTGGGCTGTTAGAACCTGACCTGGGCGAGGGGAAACAGAAATCAGCACAAGAGGTGGAATGGTCTCCTGGGGGCATGGATTCAGGAAACAGTAAAAATCTTAGAGCAGCCTCAACCCTGCTCCTAGACAAGACAAGGATGACGAGGGATGCTTGAGCAGCCTCCAAACCTGCCTGCACCCCAGCAGGTTTTGCTCCATGACGGCTCTGCCAGCAAGCCATGCCGAGCTCGGCGTGTTTGGGCTCTTTTTCCTGCCATCCACCAATATCCTTCCGCTCCCGATGTTCCTCTCCTTGGCTTTGGATGCGGATCCAGCTTTTCATGTGGTGCAAACACAGTGTTTCTTTGGGTGCCAAGGACTGTGTGTAACTTGTCGGCTTGGGAGTGTTTGCATCTTGGACCATAAGGGAACAGAGAACGCTGCCCAAAATGTTTATGGTATTTTTAGGCCAAGACAAATCTGTTCGATGCTGCGAGCGCAGGCTGAGCATCCCGGAGAGGCTGCGGCAGGGAACCGCCGGCATCTGCACAGCAGAGGGGCATGACCTGGCTCAAACTGGCCAAAAAAGACATTTTGGAACCATTTTCAAGGCCCCCTACAAAACTGTGCTGTGGCAGAAGATTCTTCAAACCCCAGCAAAGGAAGGCAGATGCTGCGAGATGCTTGGCTCAGCCATGGGGTGAAAACCTCAAGTCCAAATCTCTCAAAAGGACACATTTTACAGAGCATAAAAAAGAAAAAGAAAGCAAGATTTTGGAGGGCAGGGGCAGGCTGAGGTTTTTTCCTTCTTCATGAAATCAAAGCCCAAGTAGACTGGCCAAGGGGCACCAAAGGAATTCAAAGGCAGAAGCAGAAGCTCAATTCCTCCAGCAGTGCAGGCTGTGCTGCTCCACTCTGCCACCAGAGGTTCTGAGGGCATTAACTGATTCCCATAATGCCATTAATTACAAAGCCAAGCCTTCATTTGCCTGTCTGTCCAGGTTTAATGGCAGCTGCCCCCATGCTGAGGACCCTGCAGCTCCATCTGCACAGCCACTGCTGAGCGGATGTGTCCAATGACCAAGGCACTGCTGGCACTGTCCTGTGAGCCAAATGTGCCCCGTGCTGCAGCCCAGCAATGCTCTGCCAGCACCTGGGACAAGGACAAAGCTGTGCAGAGGGCCAGTGTGGGGGCAGCACCAGCACAAGGCAGCTGAGCACTTCCTGCAATGCCAGCAGGCTGGAGGAGAGCAGCCTTGAAGTGAGCACAGTTTGGGCATGGTGATGGGTCAGGCTGAGCATGGTTGGGCCATCCCTGGAAACCCACAAAGCACAGCCAGACAAGCCTTGAGAAAACCCACCAACCCATGAGCTTGGCCATGCTTTGAGCAGGCACTGGACCATCCCACCTGGTCCATCTCACCTGAATTCCCCTGCAGTTTGGCCACTGAAGCCCTCCCACAACCCCACTGTGCCTGTCTGAATATCAGGTGGGGGCACTGTGACCAGCTGTACCAGGTGTTTCAGAACAATGCCACCAGTTGCACCAGGCACTCCAGCAGCAGCCCCAGGAGCTGCCTCCAAATCCATCTCGTGGTTTGCCTGGATTCCACAGTGGGGTCCCACAGGGCAAACCTGCACCTCAAGTTTCAAAGCATTAGGTCAACACACAGCTGGAGACAGCTTCAAGTCTACTACCCAGAACGGAGTATTTCTGTAGGCTGAACCAAAACCACGCAAAATCCATCTGGCACTGAATGTGGGAGATCTGCTTGCTCCTTCTCCACCCTGCAACAACCTCCTGCATCCAGTGCGGTACCAGACTCAGCCCTGGTTCCACCACCGTGGCAAAGCTGGGGAGCCTCACCTCGATGATGTCTGCGTTGGTCCGGCTCTCGTGGGGCTCGTTGTACTCGGTGTACTTGAGCAGCACCTTGTCCATGTCGGTGCTGGCGTACTGGAACAGCTTGTTGGAGTGGTTGAAGATGATGAGGGCGATCTCGCAGTCGCACAGGACACTCAGCTCGTAGGCTTTCTTCATCAAGCCAAACTTGCGCTTGGTGAAGGTCACCTGAAAGCAAGGACAGCCACGGTTGAGAAGCTGCGCCCGTGCTGCCAAAGACCCAACAGCTCCCAGAGGAAAATGAAATGACCATGGAGGAAGAGCAAAAGGAAGGGGAGTGCAGAAGGAATATTCTGTCTCAGTTTCCCCAACTGGACCCAACCCCAAGCTCTCCTCTCTCGCCTCCCTCTTCCAAATGGTTCATACTGCTGCCTATTTTGGGATCCTCCAAAGGCAGACACTTCACAAGCACAAAGATGATTATCAGCGTTGGAAATCACATATTGCCAAATCAAGAGAAAATAAATTTCAGCAAAATCCCCAGCAGAGCTGCCATCTGTCCGGGGGCTGCGGGTTTTTAAGTGGAATATTCAAGCGATCGCGATCTTGTCCGTGCTTGCTGCAGCTGCGCTGTGAGTGCCCAACCCTGGGGGCCACAGAGCTGGGGCTCAGCACCCCAAAACCACCCAGGGGTGCCCACCCCACCCCTGATTCACCAGCCCCCACTTATCCCACTAGGCTATGCTTCCCCAAGGGCACCACGAGCCCCCCTGTGCCAGGGGCCCACCCAGCTGCCGCTTTCATTTTGCTGTCCCTTTGTGGAACCTCCCTGGGGTGCTTTTCTTCCTCGCCTGCCCAACTGGGGTCCCCTGCCTCCCCGACCCGCCCTGCCTTGAGCTGTAACAGAGCTGAGCAGGCAGCTCCTGCAGGACTGATCCTGGCGAGCTGGCTGGGGCTGGGGCCAGCACTGGGGCTGGGCGCTGGCTCCAACACCAGCTCCAGCTGCCGGGCAGACGCTGGGCTGCGATTCCCAGCCCACGCTCGGCTCTCAGCACCACACTGCTAACAGGACCCAGCTGCTGGAGAGGGAGCTGGTTTGGGGCTCCCTGTCCCGGCTGCAGTGCAGACAGCTGCTGAGGGTCCCCCACCCCCAGAACACGCGGCACGCTGACGGGGAAGGCGCGACGCTTGGCCAGTGCCCTCTCAGCAAATAAAAAGCAGAAAAAGAAAATAAGAGGCGGGAGGTCATGGCTTTGTGCTAAGCATTGCTCTGGGGGCAAAGCAGCCTCCAGGGGAAGGGCTGGAGATGAGCTGAGATGCCCCTGGGTGCCAAGAGCTGCTCCCTCTCCACATGGGAAGGCTGAACACCACTCTGGGCCTCCACCACAGCATCAATTTTGAGACGAACAGCTTTAATTTGCAGAGCAGAGCGAGGAGAGTGAATGAGGCTGCTGCCTTTGCTCAGCCTGTCAGTGGCATCACAGCCACGGTCTGGAGAGCTCAACATGGAGCTACCAGCAGCACCCAGGACGCACCCTCAGGGTCCTGCACCCCTTGAGACAAAACCGTGTCCCCCTGTGCGGCGGGAGGGCAGAGCAGGGGCAGCTCTGGGCACACTTGGCAAGGGGAGCTGCTGCCCCTCCCCGCCATCTCCCAGAGATAATTAAGCAGTAATGAGATTCAGCTCTAATCGCCTCATCCCCTGGAAAGTGCAGGGCTGGTACCCTGTGCTGCTGCGGCCGCCACGTGTGCCTGCTTTGGCCACGCACATTGCCAGCGCCGCCCCGGCCCCGGCGCTCACTGCTGCAAATTAAATCACTTGAGGGCCAGCTCCCGTGTCACCAACAGCTCCCCCTCCCCAGCAGCATTCTGGACTTCTCAGCCCAAAACCTCTGCTG
Organism: Chloebia gouldiae; assembly: GCA_003676055.1. Classification (NCBI taxonomy): domain Eukaryota; kingdom Metazoa; phylum Chordata; class Aves; order Passeriformes; family Passeridae; genus Chloebia; species Chloebia gouldiae. Next base: position 226,602 of record QUSF01000170.1, on the reverse strand, counting down.
GTGGGCAGCTCCCAAGGCCAGGCAGTGCCACGACCCAGCCGTGGCCACACTGACTCCAGGCGACACCCAGCTGCAGTTTGCTCCCGCAGCTGTGGCAGGACAGGCTCTAAAACCAAAACCTGTCTCTCTGTCCCCTTCCCCAGCAGGACCTGTCTCGCTGTCCCTGCCAGGGTGGCCTCCAGGCTCTCACTGGCCCTCAGGAGGAAACAAACAGCCCAGGGTTGTTCCTGCAGCCACCAGTGCCAGGGACACTTGACCAAAACCAGGCACCACGACAGGCTCAGCCACCAAGACTGGAGGCAACGTGGTGAGGCTCAGATGTGGGGTCCAAAAAATGGGGCAGCTCTTGGCCTTGAAGGCCAGTGACAAGCATGGTTTGGGTTCTGCCCTTGAGTAGTGAAGAGTTTGGAGTCATCCTCCCCAAGTTAATCAGCAGCCTGGGCACAGCTCAGAACATGAAACACCAAATTATCCCTCTAGAGATGAGGGGATAGTCCCTCTGCAGAGAGGGCCCAAGAGCATCTCTCTCTATTGGCATCCCTACACCTTGCAGAGAAAAGCAAGGATTTGCCATTTAGCCACCACAGCACTCAAAAGCATCACCTAACAGGGCTTTGTGCATCCACTCATGACCTGGGACAGAAACCTCAAACCTCCCCTGACGCTGTGCATGAGCTTCATCTAGAAGAATTAACCTTGTAAGTCTAAGAGGGTAATCAAATCTCATGCTTCAGGGCATAAGCCGATCACCAAAGGGGTCAGGAAGGAATTACTGCCCCACACTAGCAGGGGATTTTTTGCCTTTCCCCTGATGTAAACCATATTGGCAGTTGCCAGAGTCAGCGGCCTGGCCCTGAAGGACTGATGGCCTGATCTGTTGTGGCAAATCCTCTCCAGTAATTTCTCTAATGACATTAGTGACTCTTACTTGCTCTCCTCCCCTGGTTTTGGCTGCTGCTGTAATTCACAGAATCACACACTGGTTTGGGTTGGAAGGGATCTAAAAGCTCATCTTGTCCCACCTCCACTATCCCAGGCTGTTCCAAGCCCTGTCCAACCTGGCCTTGGACACTTCCAGGAATGAGGCAGCCACAGCTGCTCTGGGCACCCTGTGCCAGAGCCTCTCCACCCTCACAGGGAAGAATTTTCTCCTAATATCCAATCTAAATCTCCCTCTTTTCCTGTCACTCCAGGTCCTTGTCCAGGTCCTGGAGCCCCTTTAGATCTCCATGGAGCCTTCTCCAGGCTGAACACCCAGAGCAGAGGTGCTCCAGCCCTCAGAGCATCTCCGTGGCCTCCTCTGGACCCACTCCAGCAGCTCCACACCCTGCTGGAGCCTCATGTGGGCTCATGGTTCACGCCCCCATGGAAGGCAAAACCTGGGACACGAGTAGGGCCAGATGATGCAGCAGGCTCAGTGTGAGATGCAGGGAAGAGCTTCACCTTGCACCAAAGGCTCTGCAAGAGCCCCTGTTGAGCCCCATCAGCCCCTGCTCGGGATGAACTTGGCAGCATGAGTGGAAAGGCAGGTGTTGAAAGCAGCTCTGCCTCCACCTCCTTGCACCAGCACTGCTGAATCCCTCATTCTCCAGGGCATCCAGGGCATCAGCCCTGCATTCCAGCAGCTCAGGAGAGCTGACCGTGCCCCCTGCCCCCAGCTGGAGCAGGGAGGGGGCTGCTGTGGGGGCAGGGGTGGGCTGAGGATGCTCCCAGTCTGGGTTTAAGCCAGTTTAGCCGACAGCCTGCAGCCACAGCAGGCAGGCACGCTTCAGCTCCTCATCACTCAGCCACAGCAACAGCAGGAGAGGGAGGGAAGGAGAAGGAGAGGGAGAAGCCAGAGGTGGCTCTGGGGAGACATCACTGCAGCCTTCCAGCACTTAAAGGGGCTTATCAAACAGACAGAGAGGGACTTTTTACATGGGCAGACAGTGATGGGACAAGGGACAGAGTTTCAAACTGAAAAATGAGAGATTTAGATGGGATATTAGAAGGAAATTTTTCCTGTGAGGGTGCTGAGGTGCTGGCACAAGTTGCCCAGAGAAGCTGTGGCTACCCCATTCCTGGAAGTGTCCAAGGCCAGGTTGGACAGGGCTTGAAGCAACGTGGGATAGTGGAAGGTGTCCCTGCCCATGGCAGGGGGCTGAGACAAGATGGACTTTTAAGATCCCTTCCAATCCAAATCATTCCATGATCCTATGAGATAAAACAATATGGGACACTTCTGACTGTGGGGAGGGGATGCTGGCATTACACATGTCCAGCAGGAGAGTGGAGCAAGAGAATTCTCACCCTCCTTACAGCTCCTACCACAGCGGATAGAGCAGATCCCACCACCTGGAGAAGTCCTTTTTCATGAAACGTCCCATCTTCCTGGTATGTCCTCTATTCCCAAAGAAAGGGAGCAGTGAAAATCGATTGCAAAGCTGTGCTGGTGACCAATTAAACAGCTGCTGCTTTGCTGACACCCAGTTTGATCGGGCTGGTTTCTGGAAGCAAAGCAAGATGTGCTGCACTGGGTTGGAGAGCGATGCTCCCGTGCTGGGTTTTGGAAGAACCATCCCAGCCAGGAAAAACGAGTGTCCCCCAGCCCAGGGAACTGGGTTTTGGGGACACCTGACATCACAGATGCACTAAAGCCATGACACCCAGCCACGCAAAGCAACTCCTGCTGCCAAATCCCACCCAATGCTGTGAGACCTCAGCAAGGGTCTTTATCTCCAGCCAGGGCTGAAGATCAGCTCATCCCTCAGAAACAGTCCCATCACGCAGCTACTGCCTCTGCAGAGAAGTGCCTCTTTCCTTTCCTGCAGGTCTGTCCAGCCATCCCCCTCCAGCATTACCCATTATGTTCCATCTGTCTGAATTTCCAGCAAGGCTCCAGTCACTGCAGATCCCTCACTCCCCTCTGCACCACTGCCCCATAAAATACACTCCAGATCCTTCAATAACCCCTAAGGCCCTGCTTCCTCCTCATGATGGATATAAACAGCCCCAGGAGCAACTGGGACATCAGCAGAAACTATTTCATTCCTGCCCCAGCCCCCACCACCAAGTGAAGCTATAATGAGGAAAATCTGCCATTTCCTATTGTTTTGCTGTGAAGCATAAAGTGGTTCATCCAGTTCTGTTCTTTGACACTCATTAAGGATTAGGAATATATCCACATGCTTTTTTACTGTTTTTTCTGTTTTTCTGTAGTGAAAGTGGCAGGAAAGAAGTGTGGCAGGGTGCAGTAGTGGCTGGACTAAAGGCAGAGACTTGGATCAGCTGAGCCAAACTCCAGGAGCCCAGAAAGCAAAGGGACCTGCCTGGAAGTCTTGTGGTAATGGGAAATACATTCACAGAGTCATCCCAGAGCAAACCTGGGCTGGCAACGTGTTGCTGCTCCACCACTCCAGTTTAAGGAACATGGAAATTTGGGAAAAATCTGTTGGTTTTTGTTTTTCCTCTGAGATACATGAACTCATTCCTACACACATGCACATGCGTGTCTTGGGCTTGGCTTCAAGAGAGCCCAAGGAAAAAAGCCCTGGAGTCATTTAAGTCTACAATTGAAGGGGAAAAAAAAGGAATAATTTGAGTTGTTTGCGTTCAGCAAAATGGATACTTGTTGTGGCTGTTTTTTATTGGAAAAACCACATGGAAAATGTCAACTGAAATATATTTTCTGCAAGACAAAAATAAAAAAAAAAAGGGGGGGAAACTAAGTGGAGAAGATACTTTCTTCTGGAAAAGCACTTAGAGGGAAAGAGCTCAAGGAGCTCCAAGGCGAGGAGCAACGTCTGGATGAGGGCAGCGCAACGTTTGCCTGGTCCTGGATCTGCCTGGATCCGGCCTAAGCCTCTGCTTCTTTTATGGACTGGGAAAAACACAGCACTGGTGGCCCAAAATGGCATGGAAATGGGTCATTCTGAAACATGGCACTTAAAAGCCCCAGGGGAAGAAGGGTGAGGGAGCAGGGAGAGGCAGCACTGACCTGCCGGTTGCGCTCGTCCGTGATCCGCTGGATCTGGATCTTTTTTCTCCCCATCTTCTCCGGAAATCCTCACCGCACCCGGCGCGAGTTCGGCTCAGGGGAGGGGAGAAGCAACCCCGCTTTAAAATGCTTTCATTAAAGAGCGTGGGGGGCTTTTTTCTCGGACGGAAAACAAACCCAAAAGAAGCCAAAACAAAAAAAAAAAAAGAGTTTTGCGTGGCTCCGTGCTCAGTTCATGGTACCGTCATGCGCGGCCAGATCCAGTGGGGCTGAGATGTCAGCAGCTGCTCAGAAACCTGCACAGTGAGAGAGAGACAGGAGTGAGACCCTGTTCCCAAACCCCATCCAGCACCCAGCACCCCACCAGCCAGATCCCACCCCCCGAGGCCAGGGTGGGCTCTGGTTCTTTCTCCCACCCGGCCCTGGGGCCAGGAGAGGTGCAGAGGGGTTTATCCAAACTGGCCTCAAAGCAGCCCAAGGATGGAGGGCAGGGACACCCGTGCCACAGGACACGTGTGGGCCGGGCACTGCCACGCTGGGCGAGGAGGAGGAGATGGCAGCAGTGAGCTCGTGAATCACTGTTCCTCTGTGACACTCCAGACTTTTTTTCTTTTTTTTCTCTTAATAAAGTCATAAGCAGTCGAGTGGCTGGTGATTAGCTCGGGCAATTTAAATCCGTCTCCAGTTTCTGCACTAATCTCCAGTTTGGAATTTTAAAATGTCTTTATTTGATTACTTGAAAGAAACCTTATAACCAGGCACAGAAACCTAATTCTTATGGGGAAGGAGGACTCTGAAGGCAGCTGAGACAGGCTGGCCCTCCACTGGGCTCAGCTGCATGGAACACCGGGTGCTTCCATGGATCTAGGGGTTATGTTGTGCCCAGAACTCTCCCCAAAGGGATGAGTGCTGCTCCTTCTTGCAGCCTCCCCACGGTAATCTGCACCCCCCAGCACCAGAAGCTGCATCCAGATGTTCCAGGGCACCTCCTGGCACAGCCCCCAGCCCATCTCATGCCATTTCCCAGCATGGGCTGCACTGCAGTGAGCGGACAAAGAGGGAACTTCAGCCAGCTCATTTTCCACAGGTATGTCTTTCTCCCTGCTCTCTCTGTGAGCAGGTGGATAACAGCAGTGATAACTGCATTTAAGGCAAGGTGCTCTGTGCCAAGACCCAGGCAAAGGGAAAAGCCAGTCCCAAAATAGCTTCTGATCTGCCTCAACTTGGCAGTCCCCAGCCCTCGGTCTTGTCACAAAAAGCATTAAAAAAACCCAAAAGCTTTTTCTCCCAAACCTATATCCCAAATTCAAGGCAGCAGCTACAGCCGACCTGACCAAGCTCCTCCTGCTCCTCTCCCACCCAGAGCACCCCCAGACCCTGCTTAAGACCATGGCCTCATCCTTCACCTCCTCATCAGACCATGTTCCAACAAACAAACCCTAAAGGTCTCACTCCCACACTCGTTTTTGGGGTTCACTGAGTCATGTGAGTCACTTAAATCTTTTTCTCTGCTTTTTTCAGGGGTAAAGTTATTCATCATGCATCATGTTGTGTGGTTTCAGCGCAAGTTGAAGGAGCCCCGAGGAGAATGGGCAATCTTTTCCTCACCATGACATCCACAATTTGCCCTCCAGGGAGGATGTGGTATGGGGAGGCCAGGAAGAAGACCAGAGAGACAAAGGACAGCAAAACCTGGGTTTTTTACACATAAATACCACCAGTAAGACTCTTTGCAAGGACAGATCAGACAGGGATGGCATTTAATTATTGAGACATTATTTACCAAAATAGGTGCATGTTTCCTTCCCAGCAGCAAATAGGAGCAACCATCCATCTGTGAGGAGCACTGTCACCATGGGGAACACTGAGCCAGTGCCAGAGGCATATCCTTTGGCTGCTGCTCCCCATCCCACCATGGGAAGCCCCAAAAAGAAAGGTCCCAGAGCATCACCAGTTTCAGATCATCACTGCTCCAGCTTGTAGTGTCTGAGTATCCCTCAAAGGCTGGGGATACAGGAAGAGCCAAAAGGAAAATGAGGATTTTTTATTTCATCCACCTGCAGTGTCCTCTCAGTATTTCCCTCACTGTGAGCCCGCCCAGGAGAGAACCCACAGCCCAAAGGCTCGGAACCAAGGCGAGGATTTTGCACACACAAAGAAGCTTTGGAAGACGAAGAACTTTTTGTCAGGTTTGCTTTGCCGCTTTTCCCTTCAGAGTTGCCACTTCTCTAAACTGGCTGAAAAATATTCACCTTCAGCATCTTCAAAACCACCAGCAGCAGCACAAAGTAGCAACGGCTCCTCAACCAGACACAGGGCAAGATGCTAATTCTTTCCGTGTGCTGCAGCTCTTGGACAGAGAAACCCTCTGAAAGACAGCGGATTTACTGTCCAAACCAGAGAGGAACTCTCCAGAAGCAACAATAAACACTGGAGAACAACGGGCAGTAAATTTAAACTGAGTGAAAGGAAACATATTTTAACACAATTTCGTTGCAGGACTTGTTCACAGGATGCTATAGCAGCCAAAAGCTGCACAGTGCTCCAAGAGATGGGATGTTTGTAGGGATGAAGAAAAAACCCCAGAGCTGCTCATTGCTCCCTCAGCTCCACAAGAGCTGGTGTTTCTTGCATGGGAGCAGTGGGATTCAAACCACACTCCTCTCCCCAGGCCACAAATACAACCCAAGTGTTTCAAACCAAATCCCCTTTTTCAACCACTAAACCAGGTTCCTCCTGCTGCTCTGAATCCCAACTCTGCATCCTCAGCACCTCGGTTGGATGGGGACCATGGTCTCAGCCTCAGGGCTTGCTCATGCTGCTGGATAAAGTTTTCCACAGGAAAAAGGTGACTTAACAGGTTTTTGCTCATCATCATGGGGAGAAAAGGAGCTGCCATGTGGTGCTCTTGACCCCTCTACCCTCCATGAGAAGGAAAACACCCCATGGGGAGGGCAGCCCTTGGATGGGGTGAAGAGGAGGGACAGAGAAGAGCACAGCCTGTTTGCTGCCCTCCAAATGCACCTGACAGGGCATTGCAAACGCCTCCCTTTTTTCTTCATGGAATTGGGGTTTTGGGGTGAGTTTATTTGTTTTTAGGTTGGGTTTTTTCCCCACCATATTTTTAAACCCAGGTATTTTCACGTTTCCTGCCCAGGTGGCTGTTTCACAAAGTCCGACCACTGGCTCAAGTTTCTGAACAGCAGCTGGAAGAGCAAGAAACCTGGAGAGCCACCCTCATCTCTCCTGTCCTTCCTGCTGGCACTGCTGCTGTGGCTCACCCCCAGCCCACGAGGATCCCTGGAGCTCCCTCTCCTTCACTACCAAATTGCTTTGGTTCCCTGATTGCCCAGCCTGAGGCACCAAGATCACCCAAGACCCTCCTCCGTGCTCAGGTGGAATTTAAGTTACACCTGAACCTTGCACAGCCAAGCACCCAGAGCACAGGATTGCTACATGGAGCTGAGCTCCTAAATAACTTCTAACTTTCAGGGTCTTAAATGATTTTATATACAATAACCCCACTCATTAAATCATCATCTCCTCCTTCTCAGACAGCAGCTTCTTTCCTTCTCCTGAGCCTCGCTTTCCAAGGAAACCGCCAAGCATCCCAGCTACTACACCCTGACAAGGAGGGTCCAAAGGCATAGAAAGGGACCTGCAAATCTGCTGGTGGAGCACCGAAAAAAGCCAACCCTGACCCTCTTCCACTCCCAGAAATCTCATCCAGGATCAGGGAATTCAGCATCGCCCGGGGAGGCAGCGAGGAGCTCTGGGATGGAGGCAGCCGCCAGCGCCCGCTTCCCCCTCCCTGCGCTCGCTCGAACAAGTGTGACTATCACGGCAATTAGCACACATGCCAATTAACTCCGAGCAGGTGCTGGTTAACTCTGTGCTGAGTAATTCATCCCCGGCTCCCAGTAAATTGCTCCAAATTGGAGAGACAGGCGAGAGAGCAGAGTTAGCATTTTGCAAATGGGGGAAGAAAGAAAAAGCGCAGAGGAATCTCAGCTGGGAGATGTTTTTACAAAACAAAGAATCTGGGGGGCTGAATCCCCAGCTCCGAGAGCTGAGGACACAGAGGAGCTGATATCTCTTTCAAGTCTTTATTTCTGGATTTTTTTTGTCTACTGTACAAACTTCTGATCTATTTCACCTACTTCTAAGTGGTTTCACCTTTGCTTTGCACAAGCAGTGGGGTGCTCTGCACTGCTCCATAACTTGTCACTTTTCCATTCCTACTGAACGGCCCCACGTTTCTCTCGGCACAAGAAGGGACACTGGGAGTCTCACATCCACTTTCTACAGCCATTTGCTATTTTTAATATACTTTTATTGCATCCCTTTTTAGTCGCTCCTTACTAAAGTTAGCTCGACACACCGCCCCTCTCCAGAGCAAAGGAATTCAGCTGCCCTTCCTTTACACCCCCCTTGCAACGCCGTGTGCTCCCAGCACAATGTCAGCTGAAAGAAACCAAAGCTTGGCCACGCAGCTGAAGAGGGAAGATCAAAAAGATTAATCTGAAAGCTTTAGGAAGATAAATAAAGGCAAATAAATGCATCCTTTCCAAAAGTGTATTTTCCTTTGGAGCTCTTTGCTTTTCCCAGCATGTGGCACCGTGCTCCCAAATCCACTCGTGCCTGTGCAGGAAGGAACACACAGCAGAACCAGTGACATCAGTGAGGGCAATACTGGGATGGGTTTCACAAGGAACCAGTTCAAGGCACGTTTTCCTCATCTCCATCCCCAAAACAAGTCCGGTGCAATAGGGACATCCTCGGCTGCAAGGAAATCTCCAAAAGGAGCTTCAAAGGACATCTGGATGTTGGGAAAAGAAGAAAATCACCCTGCAAAGATACAGCTCATCTTATGGAGGCACAGAAAGTCCCAGTTTGAAGGGAGAAATGCAGGTGACAGGCATGGCAGACCACAGCCCAACCCAGCAACTGCTCCCCCCAGGCACCCAATGCTCTCACCATCTTTTACCCAAGATTTGCAGAATGTGCACGTCCCCAAGATGTGTTTTTCCTTAACAGGCTCCATCAAGTCAAGGGTCTGGCTGAGAGTAAAGGGAGGGTCTTCCCTGCGACTACCCACCCCCAAGAATAGAGCACGTGACATGACTGAATTCATGGACCAAGCCCCAACACATTTTGGGGGGTGTCACATTTATCCACATACAGAAATGCCAGCAATAACATGTCCCAGTCTTGCAGCTTCTCTGTGAGAAAAAGGTCATTGCAAGGGAGCTTCAGCACACAGCCAGTGGGCATGTGGGGTACAAGGTGTTACAGAACTGTAGAATGGTCAGATTCTTAAAGCTCATCTCATCCCTCCTCTCTGTCACTCACTCACTCACTCACTCACTCACTCACTCACAGGGAAGAATTTCTTCCCGGTACCCCATGTAACCCTGCCCTCTGGCAGTGGCAAACCTTGCTCCATCACTCCAGGTCCTTGTCCAAAGTCCCTCTCCAGCTCTTCTGGAGCCCCTTTACACACTGGAAGGAGCTCCAAGGTCTCCCCAGACTCCCCTACAGGCAGAACAGCCCCAGCTCTCCCAGCCTGTCTTCAGAGCAGAGGGGATCCAGCCCTCAGAGCATCTCCATGGTCTCCTCTGGGCCTACTCCAGGAGATTTGTATTCCTGCTCTGGGAAGCCCAGAGCTGGAGGCATCACCGCAGGGGTGTCTCACCAGAGTGGGGCAGAGGGGCACAATCCTGGCCCCTCACATGCTGCCCGCCATGGGATCAGCTGGGCACAGCACTGGCTCTCCAGGCTGCCAGCACTGAGAGCTGGGTCATGTCCATCCCCTCGTCCACCAACAACTCATCCTGTCTGTCCACTCAGGACAGGAGAGCCCTGGTGAGGAAATGCTGCTGTGCTGCAAACCATCCCCTGAGCCCAGCCTGCAATGGGGACTGCACAACACCCACCATGCCGAGCCCTTGGCTGCCCGTGCTGGCTGGGGGAACGGGCCAAGGGAGGGAGGAAGCAATGGTGCTTTTGAGGTGGCAGTGATGCCTCGGAGGTGGCAAGAGCAGCCCCTCGCTCTGCTGCATCGCTCCTGCCACAAAGCTGCACATTTTACCACGAGAAGCAGCTGCGTGGAGAGGTGAGGTGGCCACACTGCTCCAGCGGCCCCCAGCCCAGCTGTGACCCTCCACCTGCTGCAAACAGCTACAAAAGCAAACTACAAATAAAGAGCAACTGCAGCCGAGGTCTCACCTTGAGGATACCGAGTCCTGCACCGACAAAGAACAAGTCGCTTCCCCACCCATGACCAGGGCTGGATCCCATCCCTTAAGGACATGGATTTAGCTCAAGTCACCTCTTGAACCCGCCTGTCTAACTGCAGTTCTTGCCTTCCTGTTTCCTTTCTTGCTGCCTCTTGTGAGTTAATTGTTGTTTTTTTAACATATCCTCCATGCTGACACCAAGGACTTTTAGTTTCCTTCTGTGTGGTTTCTGGATCAGCAGGACTGACTTCCTTCTCTTTTGCAAAGCCCCCTTCCCTAAAACACACAGCCAGTATTCATGTTAACGTTGCTCTTCCTCTCTGGCAAAGCCACTGGCACGGTGCTGGCTACCAGCCCTGCTTTGCTGTGGGATGGGGGGCAGTGCTGGCAGGGGAATGTGGCACCAGGAGGGATGCAGCAGCCAGGGGACATCCCTGGCAGGACAACGGGCAGCAAGGGCAGGTGCCAGCGAGTCCCAGCCCCACTGCACGCACCATGAGGGACTCCAACTCGCCAGCTTAGCATTGTTTAGCACCTCTTTATCTCCAAACCGAGATAAAAACCGCACAAACATGCTAGAGTCTCCTCCAAAGCTTCTATTCTGGTTTCAGGATGATGCTATCTGGGTTCCTGTGTCGAACCTCCAGATGCAGGCAGGGGGAGGGGAGAGGAAGGCGTCCGAAACGTGGCTCCAGAGCAAACCTCCTGCTCAGAAATGCAGCTGCTTGGCCCTGCCCGGGGCCAAATCCCACTCGCCAGGCAGGTGCCAACCCAGATCTGAGATGCACACCTCACACCCATGTCAGGGCCCTGATTTCCCTGGGATGGGCAGCCAAACCAGCCCTCAGTTCCTCCTGCCTGCAGGAGGGAATCAATCCAGCCAGCTGCAGGTAGCTCAGGGGAGCAGCAGTGAGGCTGGATTCAGTCAGGCCCCCAAGGAATTTGCAAGAGACACATATATTCCTGACCCAGATTCAGGCACTCTCTGAAGAAAAGCAGATGCCAACCGTGCAACCAGCTCTGCTGAGCTGTAACAAAACCTCACATCGTGCCAAGCCCGGCAGAGGCTGAGGGAAAGCGCAGCCCTGACACAACGCTGGAGAAGTGGTGTTTGCTTAGCAAGGGCAGGCGAAAGAAAGAATTTAGGGGAAATTATTAAACTGAGGTTAATCTTCTCTTCCCCCACATTTTGTGTGCCAGTGTGGAGTCAGACAACACCCTCAAGAAAGGATGACAGTCCCAACATCAGCACAAGAACTGGAGGCAGCACCCAAAACAGGAACCCTGGTCCTCTACACCCCAGATCACAGTTTCATCCCACACCACACGCAGCCAGGGATGCCAGCACATCCAGCACCACTGAACATCCAGCACATCCCAGACTGGGGACGTGTTCTGCAGAGGCAGGGTGACAGCAGGTACAGCCAGTGACCTTCTCTGCGCTGCCAGCACGGCCAAGGACAGCAGAGGCTGGAGGGGACACGGGGAAAGGAGGCTGGGCAGGAGCTCCAGGCAGTCACTGGCAAACCCACAGCCCGGCTTGGTGCTGTCCAAAAGCCAACCAGAGAACCCTCACCCAAAGTAAGGATAGAGTTTCAAAAGGAAAAGCCTGTGGGACCAGGACAAGCAGGGACTTGCAGCCCCTCACACCACGTGGCTTCCCAGAGAGGCAGCTGGTCCTCTCTCCTGGAGATGCTACAGGGAGGGATGGGCAGGGACGAGGCAGGGCTTAAATGGGAGGGCCTGGAGAGTCCCCTGCTAAAGTGACCTTCAGAGCACCCTGAAAACAGCAACCAAAGGCTGATGCAGCTGCCAGATTAAGCCTCATGACCTTGAGCAGTGACCTTGGTGCTGGCATCCTTGCAGCAGAGGTCATTCACCACCCTGAAACTGACTGTGGTCTCCCAGGTGTCTCAGCAGCTTCCTCAGATGTGCATATCCAGGCTGGGAACCCTGCATGCCCCAGGGGCTCCCCAGCGTGCACACAGCACCGCCTTCACCAGTGGTACCAGCTGCTTGCACAGGGCAGCCCTGCGCCATCTCCATGCCCATCCATCCTCCAGCCCTATCTATCCTCACTCCCAGGCACCCTCATCTCCTTCCACCTTTCATCCCCACTCACCCTTCATCCCCGTTTACCCTCCATCCCCAACCACTCTCATCCCAACCCACCCTCTGTGCCCACGGAGGAGCAGCCAGACCCCCAAAGCTGCTCCCCTTCCCCCATGTTCTCTATCTATCACCAGCTCCAGAGTCAGAGACTGGGGGTAATTTTTCCCTCTGCACTAAGTAGGGTTTTCTAAATGATGGGAAGCAAGAGCCCATTATCCATCTCCGTTGCCCACCCCCACGGCTCCCTGCAGGGCATGAAATAACCACCTGCCAGCTCCCCGGAGCCCCGCGCCGTGGCAATGAGATCTCAGCTTCCCCTGTCACTATTGTCAGAGCAAAATTTAGATACCTGGTAATGAGGAGGTTTAATATGACAGATGAGAGGTTGACTCATTAAAAAAAAGAGCGAGAAGGAGAGGGAGCTGAATTCGGGGTCGGATCCTGCGCTTGGGAAATCAGGAGGCTGTCACAGCCGACCCCGCACTGCTGAGGAGCAGGAGCAGCTCTCCACCCCAAACCAGCCCCACACTGGGGACTTTCACTGGTGCTGAGGCCACAGGGAGGAAAGGGGAGGCATGGAGGGGGTGGACATGGCTGCAGTTTTTGGGGCCATCCAGTTCTGCTCCTCAAGGAGCTGCCTCCTGCTCTGGGGTGGGGGGATCTGAGCCCAGGAGAAGCCTCAGGGCCCAACAGCCAATGTTTCGCTCAGAGGGCTTTTCTCTCTCAACGGGGTACAGCAGCACCCCAGCATTGCCTCCACTCTCCTTGGCACCACCATCCTGAGGGTGCACCCATTCCCCAGTGCAGCCCTGCACCATCACCACCATGGTCACCAAGGCCATTGATGGCTTGTGTGCCCCAAAACACAACACGCCCAAGGGGACAATCACTGCCTTCAGCACAGGGGGCAGGATCTCAGCACGAGACCCAATGGGGCTCCCAGGGGCAGCTCAGCAGCACCAGGGCAAAGCCCTCCCTGCTGGGAATTTAGGGGCTCTCCACGAAGGGGACGGGATTTCCTCCAGTAGCAGAGGGGACAACTCTCTCTCCTCCTGGTGGGTTTTACCCAGGGGAAATTCCATCAGACCCAACTGCTGCTCCAGGCCATCTGTGAGAGCAGTGAAAACCCACAGGACATGGCTGAGAGTGAAACTGTCCCAGGGGAAACTCTGCTCTTCCCTCCTGTGTCAGAGGGATGGGGATTGGGGTATGTCCTCATACTGGGTACCCTCATATTGGGGGTGTGTCCTCAGCAGCCAGCTTGGGATATCCTACTACTCTGCCCAAGGGCACAGTAGCACAAATCATGAAATCCTAGAATGGTTTGGACTGGAAGGAAACTTAAACTCATTCCAACCTCTGTCCCAGGCTGCTCCATCCAACCTGGCCTTGGACACTTCCAGGGATGGGGCAGCCTGTGCCAGGGCTCACCACCCTCACAGGAGAGGATTTCCTTTCAATATCCCATCTAAACCTGCCTGCAGGCAGTGGGAAGCCATTCCCCTTGTCCTGTCATTCAGGCCCTTGCCCCTCCCCATCCAGGTCCAAAGCCCCTCTCCAGCTCTCTTGAAGCCCCTTTAGGCACTGGAAGGGGCCCTAAGGTCTCCCTGGAGCCACCCAAAGAGCCCCAGCTCCCCCAGCCTCATCTCCAGCACATCTCCATCCCCAGACACAAGTTCAGTAACTCTGTGCCCCATCCCCACGCAGGAAGGGACACCCCAGAGCAGCTCTGCAGACCCTCTAGCATCCAAAGCCCAGCGTGGGCTCAGCCTGGGAGCCAGGGCTGACTAGAGGCTGGAGGTCCCCAGTGGCACCCCAGAGCTCAGCCCCTGAGCACAATCCTCCCTCCCCATGCACAACCTCAGCAGCACCACTCCCAAAGGCTCAGCCCTTTCCCAAGGGCCACCAAGATCTTTCAAACCCACCTCCCACAATCATTTCTTCGTTGGTTTTGCACCCCCAAGCACTGGTGAGTAACAGCCATGCTGCCCAAAGTCACAGGGCTGCTGATTTGATTTGCATAAACTGACTGCATCCATGCCCAAGGCAACCATGGCTTCTGTTGGGTCCAAATCAGGCAAGGTAGAGGCAGATGCTAATCTTGCATCGTCCCATGCCACACTCTTCATCAGGATTTACATGTCTTGAGCTCCTGGGAAGGAAGCAGAGGGTTCCCCAGGGGCTGCAGGTCCAGCACTCATCTGGGGTGCAGAGGAGCTGGTGAGGTCAGGAGCCCCCATTGCTGGGAAGGCGATGGTGGTCACCAGCTGCACTTGAGCAGTCAAAGGACAAGAACCAAAAGATCTTAATTTGTCACTGATATGGCAATGCTAATTACTGTGAGGGTGATGCCATAGCAGAGCTCATTAGAAGGGTCCCTTGGAGACACAGATGGAAAAAATCTGGCCAAGACCAACAGGACCATGCAGGACCACGCTTCTGCCTCCATCCCAGTGCTCACATGCCACCACCACAGCTCCAACCTGCCCGAGGCACTCCAGGCTGGAAACAAAGCCACAGAAATTGTCATCCTGGCCATCTGTCTTTCTCAGAGGTGGACATGCCCACCCATCTTTACACATTCCCCAAAACCCACTTTGGTCCATAGCCACAGGCTCGTGCTCGGAGCACACTGCCATACTGCAGCTGGAAGCTCAACACCTGACACCATTATTTCATTTAATAAAGGAAACAAAGGCCCAAACCTAACATTGCGACTGTAAAAGCACCAAAAACAGAGATCAAGGCCCTGGGCATGGGAACCTGTCCCTTGGCCCCAGGATCTACAGTTAAGGAGGAGCCAGCAAAGCCCACCAGGAGGCACAGGCCATGGTCTGGCTTCCACTGAACCCCAACCCAACTCACTCTAAGCAAACAGGAGGAACTGGGACAAGATGCCACATGGCAAAGACGGGTTTAACTTCCTCTTCCCCTGTACTGCCTTGAAAACACGCTGTCTGCAACCCAGCACATGAATAACATCAGCCACCACCAGCACTCCACTATCCAGAGCCCAAGCAGGGCACCATTGGAGCATCCCAGGGTGCCCAGAGCTGCTACAGCCAAAGCCAGGCTGGGCAGAGAGACACAAACCAGTTCAAAGTCCCTCATCCCCAGCATGACTCAGGGCTGCTGGGACCAGGGGATGCCCCCTGTGCCACAGAGGCTTTGCCATCGGCTGGGACCTGACCCCCCTCCCGAGCTCAGCCACAGCTTGTACCCACATGCATCCTGAGCCACATGCCAACGAGCCAGAGGGGTGAGAATCCGGCCCCAGCTCCTCAGGCAGCTCAAATCCACCAGGACAGCTGGTTCTCAGCTGTTGCTGCTCACTCACAGGACGCACATTCTTGTCCCAGGCACACAGTCCTGCCCTCCTGCTCCCCGGCACCGGCTGGGCCACCGCAGTGAGGCCACGACGCCTGCTGACCCCATGGCAGCCCCTGACAGACCTGGATGATGGTTCCCACTGAGACAGATTCATCCAGAGCGCATCCTGGCACACATCCTCCAGGAACAGCATCCTGCCTCAGAAGGGGATTTTTTCAGGCCAAACTCTGTGTTTCAGCAAGGGGGATTTAGGTGGTGGGGGAAAGTCTCCAACCAGCTGAACCCTTCTCTGTGACTGCACCTAAAGCCACATGCCAGAGGGATGATGATTTTGGCCAGCCCTGGGGATGAGGATGTCGCCCACGAGGACATCCCAGCAAAGCATGGAGGTGATGCTCAGGAGAGCAATGGGAAATGCCAACATTTGGCACTTTCCAGAAGCACTATCACATCCTGGGTCTGGCGCACTCCAAAATCCCATGCTGGAGAATCACAAGCCCAGGCCAAGGGTTTGTCATGGCTCCCAGCCACGTTACCAGAGGGATGGCAGAAAAGCCACTGGGATGCTCCTGCAGCACAGAGGAGATGGACCCCGAGGGCAGGTAAGAGCCATTGTGAGTGCAGGAATGTCACAGATAAACACAATCACAATTCCTCTTGGAAAAGGGAAAATACTGGGGAAGGAAATCAAATACCACAGTTTTTTGTCAATACTCCCCATGCAAAGGTAGGATGAGAAAAAGTAAGGTATGAGTTTGTAGAAAGAAATGAAAATATTTTGATCACGATTTTTGCTGAACGGTGTGGATGTAAAAATGGATCAATGAAGAGTTGCCCAAATGGGTTGTTTGCCCAATAGAGGAGGAGGAAAGGTCTCTGCAGCTGTTGTTGCCTAGGGCAGTACTGAGGGCAGCCACTCAGTTCCAAAAGCAGAACCTTGTGACCCTGTAGTGGTTCCGACAACAAAGGAGACCACTTTGTGACATGTCCCTCCAAGCCAAGCAGAGGGGAGAACCCACCTCACCCACCCCCATCAATGGCTAAAGAACAGGGTTTAACCCAAAGCACACCCAAAGTTTATTCTCCAGCCCAATCCATGAGCATCAGAGCACATGCCTGGGAGGGGAAACACTTCTCCCTCCCTCCCTCCCTCCCTCTTGGGAGGGAAACACTGAAAGCACTTCTGAAAGATCCCTTCCTACAGGCTCTGCACCTCCATTTTCACAGACATGGATGTGAAAGATTATCAGCATTATTAACTGTTACCTTAAACCAGCAACAGCATAAAACCCCTGAAAAAATCAAATAGAAAAAGATTTTTCTAGGATGAGCCAAGCTCAGCACTGGTCCCAGCCCCACCACATCCATGCCCACTACATCCATCCCGGCCGGGCTGGGCTCTAGAGCAAAACAAACATTTAGGGAACAGTCAAGGGAGGAGAAGGAGCTGGACAGAGAGCCCCAGAGTGACACATGGCCTGACACCCATGCCTGGTACCTGGCTCACCTCCGATGCGGCCACAAGCTCCTGCTGGGCATCCGGGCCTGGCCAAAAGGATCCAGCACCAAGCAGGAAGGTGTTAAAAGTCCCCAGTAGTAACCTCTGAGGAGCCACAATAAATAACCTCTGAGTAAACACAGCGGCTGCTCCCCATTCGCCTTCCTGTTTGCTTTCGCAGATCCGGGCCGGGACGTCCACTTCCAGCCGCCGGCCCCATCCCGCCCTGGCGCAGCGGAGCTCCGGCCGCGGCACCGGCTGCCACTGGCACCCTGCACCCGAATTCGGGGGCGCCTCAGGGCCCCGAATCGGCCCTGCCACAGGGCGCCGTGGGCACCAGCTTCCCAAAGGGATTTATCCCCCGGACAGGCACTGATCCTGCTTCTGAGCCCGTTCCTGCTGCCTCTTCCTTCCTGCTCTGTGTTTGTTTTGATTCCTAAAAGAGGAAATCCCAGCTCACCCACTCCCCAACAGGGAGCCATGCCCCGCTCTGTGCCTCAGTTTCCCTGTCTCTCCAGCATGGGAGCCCCACATCATTCAGACCCCCCTCTCTCTCCCTGCCCACATAGTCCTGGAAAAAAAAAAAAAAAAAAAAAAAAAAAAAAAGGGTCCTGATTTAAGGGCACTTCTGGGCTTCATCACGAACACAAAGGAGAGGGAAAAACGAGAACTCACAGCGAGGATCTGTGTCAGGAGCAACAAGGGGGTCCGGGGCAACCCCCCCTGGCAGAGCAGCGCCGACCGTGGAGGCTGACAATAGATAAGGGTCTAAATTCGGCGCTGGGCTCCGGCCCCGGGCTCTGTAAGGCGATCGGGGTGGGGGAGTGCCGAGCTGTTTATTTGGCTCCAAACTCCGCACCGACACTGCAGCGTCACCCGTGTTTAAAATAGGAAGGAACGAAAAGAAGGGGGGGAAAAATAAAAAATAAATAAAGAAATAAAAAGGGAGAAAAGTGCATGCACACGTTGAACAATAACAACAAAATAATAAAAAAAAAATCAAGAGAAAAGGAGTGGGGGGAGGGGGGGGGGGTAATAAAAGGAAACCCAGTTGGGCTGGCGAGGTTTAAAGCGACGCCTGCCTTAAAAAAAGAAGTTGCTAATTTTAACTCTCCAGTGGAAAGAGTGAGAGGTACTTACAGGAGACAGGGTGGCTGCGTCCTTCTCCACGGCTGCTGCGCGCCGGCGGCCGGGAGGGAGCGCAGGACGGAGCCGCCATCCCCGAGCGCCGGCGGCGGCCCCGAGCCCCCGAACCCGAGCGGGTGCCGCCTGAAGGGCAGAGGCAGATGCGGAGGCAGGAGGGGCTGGCGAAGGCCGCGGGGGAAGGGAGCGGCCGGAGCTCGCCGAAACCAGCGGCCGGGCTGGCTCCCTCCGGCAGCCCGAAGCCGGGGCCGGCCCGTGGGGAGCGGCCGCCGCGGGACCCCCGGGAGGCGGGAGCAGCTGCTGGGTCAGATGACATTTCTGCGCGGACGTTTCTGACCGAGCTGGCTTTTCCCCAAGGGTAAAGGGCTTTGAAGACGCGGTTTCCCCCCCCCCCCACCCCCGCCAGTGGCAAAATAGCGGATGAGCTCAGAACCCAAAGCGCAGGGCAGTGCCATGACCAGAGAAGGCCACCCGGCTCCACGGGGACTGGGAAGGTGACCTCCAACAGCTCAGCCACATTTCAGCTGCGGCAAACACAGCAGGAACCCACTGCTTTACCAAATTCAGTATTCCATATCCGAAAGAGTCGAGAGTGGGGATTTGGTTTCAGTGCGCCCACTGGCTGGGTTTTACAACCTCTCCCTGGAGATCAGGAGGATCTTGCCAGATGCAAAGAGCCAGGTGAGGTGGCACACTCACACCTCGAGGACAGTGGGAGCCTGGAAGTTGCAAACTCCAGCTGCCAATGAACCTTCAAGAGAACATAGGCAAGGCCTCAGACAGCAGAGTAACAGACCTGGTGACCCAAGGGCTCTTCCCAAGCAGCTGGAAATCAGCCTCAGGATGCAAAATCTCACTGGGAGAGGAGCAGAGTGGCACATCCCTGCATTCAGGGATGGACACGTGATTTACCGAGCATGGCTGCAGCAAGACGATGCGACGGTCATCAGGACACGAAAGAGTCCATTCAGTTAAGGTCACAGGCCCTAGAAGAGTCTTCTGTCACAGAAGAAGGTTTGCCTGCTTTGCCTCAGATGGGGTTGGCCTCAGACAAAATGCCTATTGATCGCAGGCAGCGATGCTGCACGTCCAGGACGTGAGGACGTGACTTCACTGGGATTAAATCGCCCGGTGCCGGCCGTCACACGCTTCCGAGGCCGGGTCGATATTGCTCCTCTAATTGCTCAGCTCCTGTCACTTGCACTGCCAAGGGAACAAGTCTTAAAGCACTCCCCAGAGATGCTTTTCCAAACCCTCCTCCCCGAGTGCACCACTTGCTGAGCTGCTCCATGGAGCGAGCAGTTCTGCAGTTGCAGAAATCACTAAACTGCTCCTCCTCACTCAAACTCTGTGCTGGCACCAGTGGAGGTATGAGGGCTTTGCAGGAGGACACTGCCAACCCAAAACCCAAGAATTTGTGTGAAACTAGAACACAAGGAGCTGTTGTCACCGGTCAGGACGGAGCTGGCGGCATTGGGCACCGCGTCCAGCAGCAAGCAGGGATGTGGGGGAGAACGCAGTGACCGAGAGATCCTGCCAGCACCCACCAGCATCCGGGCTGCGGCACAGAATGAGCACGGCCATTGGGACCGCGGGGTTTGGGAGCCAGGGAGGGCCCTGCCCTCCATGCACACCCCACAGCAGACAGACCCACCGCCCCAACACTCCAGGTAATCACTCACCACATTGAAACGTGCCCCATAGCTACTACTCATTTGTGCCCAGAGGAGTGGATCAGAGCTGGTCCCACACCAGCCCCCCAAACACTCCTGGAGCACTCAGCTCAGCCACAGCGGGACAGACCCAGCCAAGCCCTCAAACCCTTCTGTCCCCTGGGCACATCCTGGCCCATCACTGGCACACACCAAGCACCACTGAGACACAGCAGGGCCCTTCTGCTGCACTCCCCCTGACCCAGCCTGGGGAGCTGCTCTTGGTTTCTATTAGCAGATTAAGCTCTTGGTGTTGACCTTGCAGAGGATGCAGTGATGCTGCCCCTATCTCCCATCACCAGGCCTCCAAATAAATTACCTGCCCCCTCTCCAGCACTAAAAGTCACCACAACGCCACAAAACTGATCACTAAGCAGTCGTGACAGAGGCCCCTCCGTTCAGGAGCTAGGGGCATATTATTTTTAAAAATCTTTCCTCTTATTGATTTCACTCTCAGGTACAGAAGATGCATTTCATGAAACCATAGAGCCCTCATAAACCAGCCCGCGGTGGTGTCTGTACCACAACCTCACTGCAGACAGAGGAGACACAAACATTTACTGGAAGAGCAGTAAACAGGCCAAGAAGGTTGAAAAGGAAGAAAACCTGGACATGAGGCCCTCTCCCAGCAGCACCTTATTTCAGAGGAATGCAAGGGACAAAATAACTGCAGGTTTGGCCACAAGTTTTGTTTCGGGAGAAAACGGGGCAGGAAAACCCTCCTTTGCACTGATACACAGGGCTGTGTTGCAAAACACCCAAAGAGCCCCAAATCAGTGCTGTGGCTACGGCTGGGAGCCATCAGAGCTGCGCCAGATGGGGAAGTGAAGGGGAAGATGGGCACTGGAGAACAGCAGCGGCACGCACTGCTGGGCACCACCTCCTTGCCCTGCCCTGGGGGCTCTGCTGCCCCACCCCACACACCAGGACCCCCGTGTGCAGAGCAGGTGAGGGATGCACAGTGCTGCAGGGTGTTCCCTGTGCCCTTCCTGCACCAGATCTCACTGGAGCAGGGCTGCAGGGTCTGGTCAGCACCACTGTGGGAGCCTGGGAGCCTTGAGCTGCATGCAGCTGCATCCTCTGTGGAGCCTCTGCTTGCTGCCAGCCTGAAGCAGGGGAGACACACACAGCCAAGCCAACCCAAAGGGAAGGCAGGAACCCAGAGTTTGGGATTTCCCCCATACCTGCTACGCAGCCTCCTGCATCTTCTGCTCCTGCCAGGGATGAGCTGCAGCCACCGCTCCTCAATCCAACTGCAAAGACAAAGCAAGCAGCTGTCAGTCTGAGGGGACAGAGGCGGGGACAGAGGCAAGGAGAGGACTCCCCACATGTCCCATCCAAGCACAGCCAGATGGAGGAACAGCGAGGGCAGCCCAGTATCCCCTGCAGACCCGGCTGATGGGACAGGGGCTGCAGGGTCCCCTCCTGCACTGCCCTGATCCTTAGCATTGCTGCAAGGGCCATGCAGGCTGGGTGAGACCCGGCCAGGCCCCTGCAAGGATCCAGGGAACCAGGAGCCCTGGGACTATGCAATGTGGAAAGCATCTTGGTGAGACCAGAGGGAAAGAAATTAAGAAGAATTTGGGAATCATAAACCAAAAGTTAACATTAACAAGGGATGTAGCCCAAGTCAACAGTGTGGCCAGCAGAGTTGCTCAAAGTTAGGTGAACTTTGTGTTTTCTGGAAAGATTCTCATGCACATCTCGGAAGAAAAAGCACTGACCCGCTTGCTCAGACACTGTCCCAGGGAATGTATGCAGCACATGTGCCTGGCCCAAGGAGAATCTGCCATGGCTCAGAAGGAAACACAGCTCCTAAACTCATCCCATTCACCACTGTGAGATGGGAGGAGACCCTTGGGGCAAAGCCCAGTGGCTTCAGCTGGCCTTGTGCTGGTGGTCACAAGCATCTAGCACTTGTGCAGAGCCCATCACCACAGCACACTCCTGTGAGGCAGTTCCCTCACGGGGAATGTTCCCTGTGAGGAGAACGGCGCTGAACAAAAGGGAAACTGAGGCACAGAGGCCAGCACCCACTCTTCAAACACACCGCCAGCTCCCAAACTGCAGCCTCACCCCCAGCACCTGCAACAGAGCGAGGAATTGTGCTCAGCTTTCCGGCGTCCTCATCCTCCGCTCCAACCACAAAACCAGCCTTCCTCCCCCGGCTGCCTCCCCTCCCACAGCCAGCTCATTTCCTGACATTACAAAATTCACCCTGAACAAAGCTGGAGTGAGGAGCGCGTGGCTCCGTCTGGGGCTGCACCTTCCTCTTGCTCCGGAGGAGCCAAGCCGAGGGGACACCCCTAAAGAGGCGAGGTGCAAGCGGCTTTCCAGCCTCAAACCTCACAGCAGGAGTCCTGCAAATGGACCAGTCACAGGGATGCCCTCAGCAGGACAGATGAGCCTCTCTTCCACAACAAGGGGCGGTGGGCACAAGGATGGGGGGCTCCAGCTACTGCCAAACTCCCACCAATTAAGCCCAGACCAACCCGTCACCCCCGCCAGGACCACTCCTTTATTTCCCTGAATAAATCAGGGTCCTGCAGAGTGACTGACCACCTGGGGACAGGGACACCCACAGAAGAAGCACCACCTTGTACGTGCCACGCTCCCAGCCAGGACGAGAGAAGTGGCCAAGGGTCTCTCAGGGAGTTCCTGAACCTCCTCTCAGTGTCCGAGCAGCTCTCGCCAGTCTCACACTGCAGTGCTTTGCAGGGCTGGTGGCAGAGCCACGTGGGGACCGGGACCACAGGCCAGGCTGAGTGGAGGATGTGGCCGAGGTTTGTGCCCAGGCTGACTTTGCTTTGGGGGGCTTGGGGTCAGCTCTACAGCCCAGCAGGATGCAATGGAGGACATGTGGCCAGGCAAGACCTCAGATGTCTGTACAGAGTTGTTTCCTCTCAGTGGGAGATGCCACTAGACACTCCAGGAATGTCCAGGATGCCCATGGTGCCATGGGACAGCTGGTACAGCCACACCATCACCACTCACCACTCCTGCACTGACAGAACTGCCCACAGCTGGTGGTCGGCAGCAGCCACATCCCTGGCTCCCACAGCCCACCAGGCCACCAAGATGCTGACTTCTGGACAATAGCTGACCCCACACAGCCCTTGGCCATGCCACAGTCCCCAGATGGTGACAACTAACAGCAGTGCCTTTGCCAACCCAATCTGGCAGAAGAGTTGACCTTGTAGGGCCAAGGTGAGGAATTCCAGGGGAGCAGGATTGGTTTCGGGGTGTTCAGCCTGCAGGCAGTTCTGAAATCACAGGGTTACAGTCCCATGTCACCTGAGACAGGGATGTACAGAACACATGGGGTGACAGTCCTGAGACCCTCACCCTCTCCAGCCCAACAGCTCCAGGGCTGCTTCACACCCTGCCTAAGCTGCAGAAGCTGCTGCCCTTTGGACCTCGTGGTACTTCCAGCACCAGCAAACTCCAGTGAACCCCCAAGTCCCCCTTTTGCAACATTTTGAGCTGGTACAAAGGAGCAAAGCCCCCACTCACTGGCACTGCCAGCTCCCTTGTCTGTCCATGCACGTCCTTTGCCCCATCCAGCGAGTATCCTGGCACTGCTCCCAGAAACTGGAGGATTTCAAAAGGTGACCATTCGACCTGCACAGTGAGAGCCGGCCCTGCTGAGGGGCTGGGGCTGGGTCAGGCCACTGGCCACTCCCAGGGCTCCTGGGCAGCTCCCAGCTCTCACCCCACCACACACGTGCCTTCGAAGCCTTCTTGTTACAGACAGAGAAATGCTGCCCAGGGAAGGGGGAAAGCATCCTGTTTTCAAAATGTTGTTATTTTATAAGCTGAGGGGAAAAAAACACATAGGGGAGGGATGGAGGTGGCAAAGGCAAGTGAATTCCCCTTTCTGAGTGAAAAAAAGAAGGAGAGAAAGGGATAAAGACAAGACAATCTTTATGTTCAGCTTTGGGGCAGAAATACTGAGCAGGTGCTAACACTCTTCCTATTTGAAAACCAAAGCTTTGGCTTCACCAAGTAACAAACCTAAATTCCTGAGGGCAGGAGAACTAGGGATCCTCCTGGGATCCCCTTTTTTAACTGATGCAGTTAGGCTGGCACAACCTGCCATGAAAAGGAAGCAGGGAGCTGCTCCAACCTGCTCGTAAGGATCCTGGAGGATGTGCAGGAAGGGTTTTTGGTGACTTTCCTGGATATCTGCTCCGCTGATGCTCAGCAGTCCCTGTGCCACAGCCAATCTTTGCTTAGACCCTCAAACATTTGTATATTCCCACATATATAACTCCCCAAAATATATGTATATTATATGTGTATTCCCATACACATAGCCCTCACAAAATATATATATTCCCATATATATAACCCAGCAAATATATATATAATTCCCCCACATGTATAGATAAACCCCCAAATACATATTTATTCCCATGTATATAAACCCCAAATACATACAACCCCTACCTACATCATATATACATATAATACCTCCAAATAAATAGTCTTCCAAGCACACAGCTGGAAAGTCAAGGGGAGATGGATGGCAGAATAACCAGCTTTGGGGCTGGAGGGGCCAAGAGGGAGGCGCAGATTGCGGAGGGGAAGAGCCATGACCGCAATCTCTCCTTCCTCTTTTTTCATGTTTCCTCTAGCAACGGGCTCGGGCTGCAAACATTTGGATGCCAAACCCGAACTTCCCCACCTCAGGCTCCCAACCCAGCCTGCCGCTCCTCTACCAGGTGCTCATGGACTCCCACCCCAAACTAAGGAAACCCTAGACCCCATTTCCCAGAGCTGTGCCATGTCAGTCTCGGGGAGTCCCAAAACAGCAAGGAGCAGACAAAATTTAATAAAAAGAAAAAAGAAAAAAAAGGACTTTCTCAATTTTTTTTCATTTCCCCAGTCTACGAAACTAAAGCATCCCAGCCATGGATGCTTTCAGTTTGCACCAGCCACTGATAATATCCCCAAAGTTTAATTAGACCTGTTGAGCCTTTTCCAGTTGGGTTTCCTCTGGCTTGATACCAAGAGGTGGGAAGGAACAAACTGGGAGAGATCTCACTCCAAGCAGGAGCATCAGACAGGATGGGCTGGCAGTTAAACACAGTGAGGAGCCCCAGCTCCCAGCCATCCAGGTGCCAGAGTCCCAGCAGCACAGCGCCAGGGGCTGTGGAAAGGGGGACAGGAGGAGGAAATCCACCTCCAGCAGCACGGGAGGCTCGGCTCAGCTGCCCAGCACGACGGTGCAGAGGCGAGCAGTGACCAAGAACGATGGCACAAGCCAGCTGAGCTGGGGCATCATGCAGAGCGTGACCAGCTCCACTGGAGCTCCTCCAAACCCCCCAGAGGGATGGTGTGAAGGTACCCCAGATCCAGGCAGGGTAGGAACTGTCGGGGCTCACACCCCTGCTCCACCAGGTCACCCCGCAGAGGTGCTGCCTCACAAGGGTCCCAGCGTGGCACCAAGTCCAGCCCCTGGATTTGGGCAGGGGAGCTGGAAGCCACTCTCCAGGGAAGATCAGAGCAGATGAGTGGCACAGCTGTCGCTGCAAGTGTTGCAACAGCGGCTGCTGGCCCTGCAAGGACCTAGGGGACATGAGGGGGCGTTGGGGGGGGGGTGGCACAAGCACAACCGTTGGAGCCACCGAGTTTCACTCTCGCTGGCTGAGTTCCCCTTGGGCAGCAGAGATGCAGAACTGAAACCTCCAGCTGTATGGACGTGGGGGCGGCCGGAGGCGCGGGAGGGCTGGGGACCGGCACGGCTTTCGGAGCAAAGCCATGCCCCACCACACACACCAGTGGCCAAAGGCTGCTGGGGGACCAGGGGAAGCGTAAGAGCAGGGGCAGATAGGGGTTTCCTCTTGCTCACAGTGCCCATCTTGCTGCTGCCCTCCCTGCACAGCTGGGCCACCCGGCTCCTCGCACCCAGCACATCTGGTGGGAGCAGAAATACCCCTGGGCATGCAGGTACCCACACCTGGGCAGGCTCCAGCTGGCATGTCCCCACTCCACCAGCCTGTCCAGGTGTTGACCCTTCTGAAGGACAGTGCCATCCCAGTCCACTGGGCAAGTGCTGGTCAGCAGGACCATGACTGCCTG
Source organism: Chloebia gouldiae (assembly GCA_003676055.1). Lineage (NCBI taxonomy): Eukaryota > Metazoa > Chordata > Aves > Passeriformes > Passeridae > Chloebia > Chloebia gouldiae. The sequence continues at coordinate 200,508 of QUSF01000170.1, read as the reverse complement.
CGTGGAGTGGTCCCAGCACCAGCAGCACCTCCTAATGCAGGGAAACTGAGGCACAGAGAGGGGACGTGAACCACAGAGCTGGACACACAAGCATCCCCCAAACCCCAATTTCCTCCCCCTGAGCAAGCCATTCACCTCCTTGTCCCAACCTGCTGACACATAAGCACAAGGGAGACTCCAAAATTGAGCCCAGAACCCCCAAGAACATCATGGGGGCTCCTATAACAGCATGGGACACCAAGATGTGGGTGCCCCGTATCCCAAGCACCCAGTGCTTGCCCTCACCCTGGTGACAGTGACAATACTTCAGGCCACATTGCCACCTGCTGGCACCAGCCCCGGGGGCCAAGAGTGCTGGCACCTTCCTTGATGGGGACAGCAAGTGGCTCTGTGCTGGGTATCAGGTCTGGGTCCACATCCAGCTTTGGGTACAATGGGCCACTGCCATATCCAACTGGAGCAGCCACTCCTCACTTTCCTGAACTGATTTTATCCAACTGCATGGCAACCTGGGACAGTGCATGTGGAACCCAAACCCATCCTAGAGGTACCAAGAGTGGCTGTGGGTGCCCTCACCCTGCTCACACTCCCCTACTCTCCGGAGCACCATTGAAAGTGCTGCTCTGGGGGTGCAGGAGACTTCACAGAAGCAATGAGAGCTGCTCCACATCTGCAGTTCCAGCTCCTGCTGGCATTTCCAAGTCAGAGGTGAAGCAGAGATAGCACCACCAGCTGTTTTGCCCTCCAGACTCCCCACAAACCTTCCTGATGCCCCAACAACCTCTCCTGTCTGATGCTGCCTCTCCCCAGAGGCCAGAGGTCCAATTCCCACCTCTCTGGCCATACTCTCCCCCATCACATGGATCCTCTGCCACTGCTCTGCAGCCATCCATGCATCCAGCCATCCACATGAGAATCCACACAAACTCCACACGAGGCATGGGGGAGTGGAAATCCCACCTCTACACATGCTGACATACACCAGCAATTCATCCTTGACACTGTGGCCACTAACACAGCCACCCATGGGTTACACAATCAGAGCTGGAGGAAAATCAACACAGAGTGTGGTTCCTCAACACAGACATTGAGAGGGCAGCAGGTCTGGGAGGCACAGCACAAGGAGCAGGTGGGTGATGTTGGAAGGGACCCCACCCACAGCCTCATCCCAGTACACCTGTACATGCATCAGCACCAGCAATGGCCTCGCCACAGGCAGGGCTCACACGTTTTCAGCACTGCTCTGGATCCACGTGAGCAGCTCACAGAGGGCACCAGGAGCTGCTGTGTGCATGCCCAGCACGGGCAAAGCACGGGAGCCCTGGAGAGCAGGCACCAGCTCCTCTCACCCCTCACTCCGGGAAGGATCCTGCAGTGGACACATCTCCAAGGACCCTGGAGCTGCCCCAGGCAGACACAGCACTTCTGCCTCCCAGAGCCTGGGTGTCTCCACCCTCGCTGGTGTCGACGCCAGCTCAGCCCCAGCCCCAGCTGTGGCTCTGCCAGACAGGTCCAAACTCCAGGGCCACCGGGTGAGGTGCGGCCGAGGAGCGTGTGCCGAGCCAGCTGGGGGAGACAATCACCAGCACTAAGAGCAAAGCCCAGGCCCCTCACAGCCTTGCTCTGTCATCACCTGAGTCAGGAATCACCAACCATGGGGACCTTCTTCATTGCCACAGCCTCGGCAGGTGGCTCAGGGCACCATCGGTCACTTGGCCTGGCCCCTCCCCATGGAAACCAAACAAACATGATCACCTGTGTCCAAAACTTCCAGCCCATCCACCTCCCTGCTCTGACAGATGGCAGCAGGTCCTGAGACGCCTCTCAGCTGCAACTGGGTAACGTGCTGGGCTGGCAGAGGGCTGCCAGATGATCCCTCCAAAATCCCTTCCAACACCACTGCAAAGGCAGAAGGAGGAGGTGGGCACATGTGAGGCAGAGGGACCAGGCAAACCTCCACCTGCCCCTTGCTGCTGTCCCCATGCTGGTCCAGCCCTGCAGCCCTTGCTGGAAGCTGAGAGCTTTTTTTAAACCTGTTTGTAAGGGCAACTTGCAAACCACTAAAGAGAGCTTCTTGTGGGGAGGAGAGGGGCTGCTGTCAAACACCAGCACTGGGAGGCTCACACTTCATTCTGGGTTGTGCTACAGCCCTTCTGGTGTGTCCAGAGTGGAGGCAGCCATGGCCTCCAGCACCTTCAACAGCCCCTCCTGCCCCTCTCCAGCACCCAGTAGTGCCAGCCATGGACAGCAGCACCACCAGAGAAACCCCTGCAAGCAGCTGGAAAATCACCGGGCACAGACACGACCTGAGCCAGAGCCAGGGCTGATCGGCCTTGAAGCAAAAAGGGTGTTCACCCCACAGCCAGTGTGCAAACACTGACCCCTCACACACTCGGAGTCCCATGGCTGAGCACGGCTCTTCACTGCCTACAAAGGCAGGGCTGCATCCAGAAAAGCAGGTGTCACATCCTGATGGAGCAAGGCTTTGCCACCCAGCAGGGAAAAACCCCGAGCCAGAGACAAAATCATCCTTAGGGTTACCCAAATCTCCCAGTTAAAGCCCCAGCTCCCTTTACATCCTTGGCATATCTCTGTAGGGAAGCTGCCTACTCCCCAAACTTCAGATCCACTATTTACAAAAAAAAAAAAAAAAAAAGCACACAAAAAACCCAAAAACAACAAAAAAGATTAAAACATTTCTCCCCAGCGAGGTGCAGAGAAACACACATTCGGTGCCGTCATCAGCAACTCCTACACCACCCCCCCACGTACACCATTGCAAGGGGGGAGCAGGAGGGGGTTCACAGGCACCTACAGAGAAAAAATAAGATTTCTGTGTAATTTGGTTAATCAGCCAGCCAAAGAGCATGGATCCATAGGAGACTGTCCTATGCTCCCCAGACAACTCAGTCCCCCATGGGGCAACAAAACCTCCGTGGCCAGTACAAGCATCACCTCCCTCTAACGGAACCACAGCAGCGATCCTTGGAAACTTCCAAATCCCAAATGCTGCTCCCAGTTTGAACTCACTGGCAAGAGCAAATGCAAAAAAAAAAAAAAAAAACCCCAAAAAAAAAAAAAAGGGGGGGGAAAGGGGGTTTATCAAGTCTTGGAATCACCAGAAAAACTCGAGCAGAAGCCCATGGACCTCTGCATCCTTGGTGCTTCTTCCCCTCAAAACCCTTCAGTCACTAAAGTCAAATTCAGAGGGAGGGGAAAGGAAGGGAAGGGAAGGGAAGGGAAGGGA
>QUSF01000170.1:175914-192261 GCA_003676055.1 Chloebia gouldiae | reverse complement strand
GGGAAGGGAAGGGAAGGGAAGGGAAGGGAAGGGAAGCTCACTGGCCCAGAAGCCAATTACAACAAATGGAAAGTGTTTTGCTTTTTAATCTCATGATTTTTTTAGCTAATCTCTCCTTTGGAAAGGGACGATCGGCTCAGCAGCAGGATGCTGCCAGGGGGATACAGCACGTGTGGAGTCCCGGCTGGAACGGAAACTCATATCCTTGCTCTCCAATCCTGTCTTTATGGGGTGGATTTATCCTGGGTTTTTTTCTCAGAATGACTGTACGGGGAACAGAAACTTTGGGAAACTTCTGAACAGGAGATTTTGCTGTGTTTCTGTCTCTTTTTTTCTGAAGAGGGGAGTTTTTCTCTTCTAAAATATTCTTTCCACTTTTGAGTTTTTCACCAGTTTGCACAGGAGGATTTGGAGGTGCAAAACCCTCCCCAGCCACTGCAGACCCTTCTGCTTCTGTGGGCTTCGCCCTCCTTGGGAGAAAAGCCAAGTCCTGTTCCTCACCTGCCCAGACATTGTGTAATCAGAGAATTACAGAATCATTTCAGTTGGAAAAGACCTTTAAGGTCAAGAAGATAATCCTTTTCCTGCTGCAAAGGGAAGTTCCATTCTGGGGAAGTTCATAAAAATGAGAAGTTTTAGAACTGGAAAGGACCACACACACCCAAAAATGCCTTTGTTTCCTTCTCCAGGCCTGGGCAAGACCTCAACAGGATCCAGCAGAAGGGGAAAACGAGACCCAGCAGCCCAGGAAAAGACAGGACCCTCCTCATGGGCCACCACCAGACAGCACACCGGAGCTGGGAACCAGCTGGAAGCTCTTCACCCATCCAGACTCTCCCAAGCACGTGGAGAGCCAGAGGAGGGAGGAGGCCTTTGGATGCCATCCCCAGAGCCCATAAATTACAGCAGGGAACAGAGTTGCATTTGCCCTATTTCTTATCTGCTTGGAAATTGCGCTGCTTTCCCAGCTGCAAAGGCAGCTCTGTTCCCAAGAATTTCAGCAAAGCCATGACCTCTTTCCAGGATCATACAGTATACGGTGGCGGGGAGCCAGGGCTAATTATAGGCACAGGAAAAGGGGAGAGAGGCATTTGGAAAAGCTCTACCTTCCCAGCCACAGGGAGGGGGGTAGCATGGCCACAGCCAAGCCCCTGACAGGAGCACCCCAAAGGGCTGCAAAACCCAGCGAGGGAGAGCAAATCCCAGGGATCCCTCCTGGGATTCACTATCCTCATTTTCTGGAAAGACGAGGAAAGATGGAAAGCTGATGGAAAGATGAAAGCCAGCATAAACCTCATCTCACAATACTTCACAATTCCAAAGCACTCTGGTGATGAGGGGAAGCTCCTTGGGGGCAGCGAGACCCCCACTGCCCCAGCACAGCTACAGCAGCCCCCCAGCCCCAGCCAGAACCAGAGACAGAATGTGAGCGGCTCCCCCTGCAGAGACCCCATCTCCTAAAGGTGAATGATGCCACCAGCCCCTCACTGTGCCCTTGTGCCCCTGCACTGCCCAAAAGCACGACCTGCAGAAATGCTGCCCAGTCTGGAGGAAATAAACGTGCATTAATTTAAACGCTAGCCAAGGCTCTTGGGCAAAGCCACGTGCAGGCTTAGAGCCAAGTTCATTGCCACTTGCTGAGCAATGTCACAGGAGCCACCTTCCTCCCTCGACCCACTGCAGAAGTGGACAAGGACATGGTGACACATGTGCCCACGAGACCTTCCAGCAGGGAGGAGGCCGGGCAGGAAAGTACAAAACAGGCAGCAAGTCTTTTAACCACCAGGCTCCTCTTCAGAGCCACATTTCCACACAAAACAAAACCTGGGGAAGGTAAAAATCCCACCTAATGTTTTCTTTGAGGAAGGAAAACGAAAAGCCAGGAATCTTCTCGCTTGCCGCAATGGGTTTCATTTTCCACCAAATTAACTCGAGTTCGACTCTGGCTGCCGGCAGATCCCCTCCCTGCCTGCTCGCTGCCGTGTGTGCCTGCGCATGTGGGGATGTGTGGGTGGGTGGGTTTTGTTTTGCTTTCTGCACCGGCTCTGCAGACCATCTCCTCTCGCCCATCGCAGCCTGCAAGGCTCAGCCCAGCTCCATCATCCAGCAGGGTGGACTTCCCATTTCTCCAGCCACGGCCTCACGCGGGGCCGCTCTCCTCCTCAAGAACTTCCAGAAACGTGGCTGGCAGGTATCCCAGCCCTCTGGGTGCTGCAAAGCTCTTGCCATTGCCAGTCACTCCGAGAAGGTCCCTGTGTGGAGGGGAGGGGGCCGAGGCCGGGTGCTGCAAAGTGCTGGCATGGCTGTGCCCCCCGGGACAGAGGCCTGGCAACACCAAGCAGGGCACCAGCACAGCCTGCCAGCAGGAGAGCACCTCTCACTAAAGGAAGGAATCTGCCTGTGTCCAACTGATGCCCTTTTCTAATGGTCCTGTGGCAGCAGGAAGGGGGATCAGTGCACACCAGGTTTGCCCTGCTCCTGGTGAGTCCCTTGGGATCACATCCTGGAGCTTCCTGGACAACAACCCCAGCTAAAGCCCTGTCCTTGGTGCCCAGCCCTGGCGCTGCAGGCGCTCCCAGAAACGCCCCAAAGACTGAACCAGGCCTTGGTACAAACCACAGCCAGCACTTTCTATGTGACACCCCCCCTCCCCAGCTCCAACATTCCCAATATTTCTTTCATCAAGGAATTCATCAACATTCATCAAGGCATGGATGGGAAGGCAAACGGAAACAACTTCCCCACAGTTCACACCAAAACCCCAGTACCGCCAGCACCCCCCAGCACCCACCCCACGCCAGCAGCAGGACGGAGCACAGACACCACAGCCCACAGCGCTGAGCCCGCCTTGCTGGCACTGCTGGCACATCCTGGTGGGGCACGTGGCCTCGGTAGGGCCAACACAGCCCCTTCCCACCCAGCTCTGCGGGCGCCGCCACGCACGGCTCAGCCCTAACGGGATAACAAGCTCACAATGAGATCCTAATGAAGGATTAGCAAAATACAGTTTAAAGAGATTAAGGCTGGGTGCAGCACTGAAACTTTTTTATTTATTTTTTTTCTCCTGAGAGCCCAGCAGAGGTGAGACACAGATTAGAGCCAACATGGATGGAGCTGGCATTCGCCGCTGGCTCCAGCGACTCGGGATGGTTTTCGCATTGCATTCATGCAAAGAGGGGCCAGGGCTGTAAAAAGGATGGAGGAACACACAAAAAATGGCTCGTGGCGCCTGCAAGCCCTGCCCAAGGCGCTTCACAGCCAGCCAGAGGCTTCCTTCATCTCTCCCCTCCCACATCAGTCCCTTCCCATCTGCATCCCAGCTGTGCCCAATGCTCTCAGTCCCGTTCATAATGACTGTTGATGTTATCCGCCCAAGCCGGAGCCTTCCAAGGAGCCCCAGGGAAGCAGGTACTCAACTCTCATTCAGGGAAAGTTATTAATAGTAATTTCTTGGCTCTACACAAACAGAGCAAGAAGTCAGCCCTGGCCTGGGAGAGCTTGGCGTGACTGCCAGCCCCACGTGCTCTGAAAGGTCAGGAGTCTGGTTCGCCCCCAAATCAAACGAGGATGTTTAAAATAGAAGGCAACACATCTGGGGTTGCTTTTTGGCTTGTTTTGACCACTCTTTTTTTTTTTCTTCAACCACCAACACCACAAATTTTCTCCTCCTGAGAAAGGGCAACGTGACTGTCACCCCATGATGGGAACACAGGAATGGGAATTTGCTAAACCAGCCCCAAGATGCTAATGCCCAGAGAGAAATGGGCAAGCAAGGCTGGTGCTGGGGGATGGGCTCGTCCCATGAGCAGTGGAGTGACTGCTCAAACCCACCCCTCATTTCAGACAAGTCCTCAAAAGCCACGCGACAAGAGGGAGGTGGGGAGCTGAGAAACATCCCTGTTGAGAGACTACAAAACAAATCAAATGAAGATGTTTGGAGCAGATCCAGATGTTTATTAGTGACGCACACGGAGGTATAAATAATTATCCGGTAGGAATTTTGTTCACAGGCAGCTCTCCCTTATCTAATCAGATCTCAGTGCAACATGGCCCCGGCCTCCCCCTGCTTAAAAAGTCTTGAGAAAACCAGATGCAAAATAAAAAAAACCTCACTAGGGGCACCAATTTAATCCCATTAATCACTGGATACTGGGAGCAGAGCTGCCAGCACTCAGATCTCATCCAGGCACAGCTTAAGGGAGGATTTTTTCCTCCAGCAGGAGCACTGGCAGAGGGTCAGATCCTGCACGAGGGTGCAGAGAAAGGCCAGGAGCTGAACCCTCACACCCTGTCCCATGTCCAGCACCAGGCATGGGTAAAGTGGCATCTGTGGGGACAGGAGCCACCGTGGCACTGGCTGGGCCCCTCCACACCAGTGCAAGGAGCTGGACGAGCTCTCGCCTGTAAGAAACGAACTGCTTAAAATACACTGGCCAACAAACCCCTCCCTTGTCCGGCTGCGTGGTACCGACCGGCATCTCCAGCGCCCGGACACTGCAATTACCTAAAAATAAATGGACCACAAACCTCGAGAGGCCAAATGGCTGAGGGGGATGAGGACAGCAGGGAACGTGCTCCAGCAGCAGCAAGCCTGGCTGGAGGGACCAGCAGCCATGAGAGGCTGTCAGGCACCACCATGACGCCCAAGCCAAAAAACAAGTAGAAAAAAGGCTTTAATTGCTCAAAAAACACCACCTGAGCTGATTCTTCCCGGCCCTTAGCATCATCTAGCCCATGGGAGGGGCCGGTACACTGAGCTGCACCACCACCCCCAACATCAGCAGCCCCTCACCCTGCCAACCCCCCCAGCACTGGAAATGCCAGCATTTCCGATGGTTTTCCAAAAATTTAACCAACCCAACCCACCATAGGAGAGGCTGCAGAGGGTTTTGCAGTGGCCAGAGAGGAGCAGTGTTGGAAACTTACTGTAGGAAATTGGCCGCTCGGCTCCCGCTCCTTGTCCCTACTGGTGGGAAAGTCTATAAATCTCTAATAAAGAAAAAAAAAATCCCCTCCCATTTTATTTCTTCTCTCTCCCCCCTTCCAAAGGATTGCGAAACTGAGAGGGCAGCCAGGGCTTGGATTCGCAGCATTTCTGAGTTCCTACAGAGTCTGGGCTCCCTGCCACCAGCAACAGCGGCTCTGGGGGTGTGGAAAAAGGGAGGAAAAAAATAAAAAGAAGAAGAGGAGTAAAAAAATGTATTTAAAAAGTCCTGTTTATTTTGGGGGATGAGAGAGAAAGCTTGCACTGCACAAAGCGGGGTGGAGGGGGAGCGAGGCTCTGGCACTCCTGCAGGCACCACACGTTTGGGAATCAAAAAGGCTTGGTTAAAACACCTCAATATTGGGTGGGAATACTGAGCTTGCAGAGGATGCTCTTTCCCAGAGTGTACATGGGCAATAAGCAGTCTCTTACAGAGGGAGGCAGCAGCTCCCAGAGCAGCTGGACCCCCTCGAGGGCACCCATGGGTGCCAGCAGCCGCTCTGCCCTGCCCTGCCCTGCCCTGACGCGTCCCCGGGTGCTGTAAGGGGAATTACTGAAGACAGGCTGGAAGAAAAGCCTGCTCCAGCCATGACCCAGATTCCCCTCCAGCCTGATCCCTCAGTGAAGTCATAATCCTTGGAGGGCTTCTGGTCTTTTTTTTTTTTTTTAAATACATCCCTGAGCGTTGCCATGGTGACAAGGGGGATGCTATAATTTCAGCATTATAGACTTCAGCACGAGAGCAGGAGGGAGAAGGTGGTGGAAATATGGATGAGCTGCACTGGTAATGCATTTTTAGGGGAAAAAAGAATTAAAAAAAAAAGAAAGAAACAAGGCAGCACCTTTGCCAGTGCAGCAGAGGCTGGAGGAGCAGTGGCATGTCACAGCTGAAGGGATACAGGGGATCATGGAATTGTAGAACAGTCTGGGTTGGAAAGGACCATAAAGATAGTCTTGTCCCTGCCATGGTCAGGGACACTTTCTACTAGACCAGGTTGCTCCAAGCCCTGTCCAACCTGGCCTTTGGAACTTCCAGTGATGGGGCAACCTAGGCAACCTCTGCCAGGGCCTTACCATCTTCAGAGGGAGGAACTTCTTCCCCATATCCCACCTAACCCTGCCTTCTGTCAGTGTGAAGCCATTCCCCCTTCATCCTGTCACTCCAGGCCCTTGTCCAAAGTCATCTCTGGCTCTCTTGGAGCTCTTTAGGCCCTGGAAATGGCTCTAGGGTTTACCTGGAGCCTTGTCTTCCTTTGAATGGGGACGTGCTCCTGTGCCTTGGCCAGAGTACCCACTTTGGGGCATCGCTGGCGCAGCAGTTTCCCTGGGAATGGGTACTCCAGACCCAGCAGGGCTTCGGGGGATGCAGGCTGCCACCCTGCCAGGACATAGCAACAAATCCTAAATCCATCCCCCAGAAAACCTTGTGGAACCCAAGGTGGCCCTAAGCAGGAATACCCTATTTTGGGGTGGCCTTAGCCCAGCCCTGCGCAGCTCAGCACCCAGACAATGCCAAAACATTACAAAGAAGCAGCTCCAAAAGAGCTGCCCTCCCCTTTTTACCTCTGTTTCCCACAATCTTTCCTTTCCACCTCAAGGTATCCCATTGCGAGCAGGATGTGGGAGACCCTGTTGGAATAAAACCCACCACTGCCTGTGTTTTCGCAAAGGCATGAGAGACCTCTGGGTGTTCTTAACGTCCCACCACCTTGGTTCAGCCCTAGCGAGCCCCTGGGCTGATGTCTGTGAGTTTTCAGGCTGGTAGGTGACCTGTGACCCCACAGATCAGGAGGGATGAACCAGGAACCTGATGGCTTCAGCCCCCTGCAGACCCTAGGGAGCTCAAGCTCTCCTGTGGCACAGAAATAGCAAAACTGCATGAGCAGAAGCCAAACCAGTTTCAGCCACGTTTCCACCCCGCTCGCACCTCCTCCCGCCCCACTGCCGGGCACTGAACCGGCACCTGCTGTGACGAAAAATTTCCGAAAGACGCACAAATAAAAATAAGATGATACACAAACACCTCTGCCCAAACCCAGACCAACGGCCCATGACCCCAGCACAAGAGAGACGGGCTGCCAGGGACTCACGGGGTCCCAAAGGAAGCCAGGCTGCCCCTGGGGATGCCAGGTCCACAGCACACGCAAGCGGGGAGGTGAGAAAAAGCTCTGGTCTGGTGCATGGCACTCGGCACCACATCCTCCAGCCATGCAGCCTGCACCCCTCAGCCTCTTTGAGGGCTGGGAGAGAGACCCTGACCACAAAACCCAGGTGCCCAGTGTCAGGGGCACTGAGACATCCCTGCCTCAGCCCTGCACTGCAGCCCCGGTGCCTGGGCACAGCTCAGTGGGGATCCTCGAGAGGCAGCGTGATGCTGGGACAAAAGGGTCTCCTGAGCTCTAAAAGCCTAAATAAAACCACAGCATATCACTGCAAAAGTGGGAACTCCAGGTGCAGGGTGGCAGCAGGTGCCAAGGACCCCCCACCAGCACTCAACGCGCTTGTTCCTTGCTGCCAAAAATTCTGTATAACCCCGGTGGAAAATATACCGTGACTGTTCTGTTTCTGCACCCGAAGGGGAGCCAAACACCCAAACTACCACCTTCAGCATCTGACCTGTCAGGCCTTGGGCCATCAGAGCGCTTTCAGCAGTGCCCCAAGCTCCAAATTTAGCTTCAAAGGTATTTATCTCTGAGAAGCTAAAACCAAAGCTTCATTTGCATAACAAAAAGACCCCGATGCTCAGTGCAAGTGCTGCTGGCAGGGCAGAGGACATGCAAAACAGCCTCTCTCTCCAAGCAAAGGCGCTGAAGGTCACCCAGGCAGATGCTGAGCTATCTGTGGCTGGTCCTCTCCACTGGAAAGGACAAGGCAAGAACATGTTCCCATAAGGAAAGCATCTTCCCAACCTTCCCTCTTCCACCTCGTCCAGTTGGAGCAGCTCTCTCCAGCACAAAGGCAGGTGTGAAATCCTGTTGCTAAAGCACACACTCAGATCTGGCCCTAAACAGGACTTTTCCAAACTCTCAATCCGTGTTGAGAGCTGGGCTCACCATTTCCCTCTCCTGGGTGCCAGCGGCTGCTGCGAGGACAGGCAGCTTCGTCCCCTCAGGAGCCCACGGGGAAGCAGGAGGCGAGGAACCCTTGGCCTTTCCCCAGCAGCACCCCAATGCAGCTCCCACGAGCCCTGGGGCCCCAGGAGGCACCAGGAGCTCAGCCCAGCAGGACCCCCACCCTCCCATGGGAGCAGGCACAGCAGCTCCGTGCTCAGCTGTCGGACACCAGGTCAGCACCTGCTGCCACGCCGAGCCGGCGTGCCCGCAGCTCAGCCCAGCACCTGTCCCATTGTTTTGGGACAAAGTCCCTTCAGGAACTGGCGCCAGCCAACCATCTCCTCCTGATCTCACACCGACTGAGTCCCCTCCTGCCCTGACATCCTCACAGCTCACTCAAAGCTCAACTGTACAGCTGTACCAAAATCTCAGGGCGCCACAACGAACCCAATAAAGCATTGCTGTGTCCCAGGCCGATCCAAGAGCCAGATGTTCACCTCTCCCCCCCCCCCCCGACCCCGCCCCGCCGCAAGGAAACGCCAGCTCTGGGGAGAGGATTGATGAAGGAGAAAGAAGCAGCCACCAGCTGCCGCGGGAAGAGGCCTTGGCTGCCTTCACCACCAGCATCTTGCTCCAACCATTTGTTCTGCTTCTATTTTCGAAAGCGCTGGGGCTCAGCACTCCGCAGATCCCAGCCTCCCTCCCAGCCTCCCCACCGCCGAGCAAGGCGACAGATTTCTGCTAAGAGGCAGTGCAGGCTCCACTCCCCATCTTGGCACGGCATCCATGCAGGACTGGGGATATTTTTGATCCAGCAAGCTGAGAGGTGCTAGCTTTCCCGGCGGCTCGTTGCCGGCGCGTGGGAAGGACGGCCACACCGAGTCAGGGAAGGTTGAGGATGGATACGTGATTGATCCCTGTGCTTAAAACCCTGGAGATGGGGCGTCAAATCCTCCTCAGTCATGCAAAGCCAGGCGTCCGGTGGCACATGAAGCTCTCTGGGAAAGCATTGCCCAAGGGATGAGGCTGGAGATAAGGCCTGACTTTGGCTGCATCCCAGCCCCCTGAGCCCTTCCCAGAGCCCCCACACTGGTGCATGCTCTCAGAGGTGAGCTGGCATGCACACACTGTCCATGTGATCCCAAGTGCTGCTCCTCACTGGAATACTCGATAGAAAACTGCCCCAAGCCCACATCCAGGTAAGCCCTACCTTCACCCAACCCTTCCACACCCTGTTCCAGTTATTGAAACAAATTTGCTGCTACCGCAGGGTTTTCCTAGGGGCAGAGACATGTCTCTGGGGAACATGTGGTTTATCCCCTGGGATAAGCCCAAGGGTTGGAATGAGATGATTTTTAAGATCCCTTCCCGCCTATACCATTCCACAAGTCTGTGATAACTGTGCCTAGAGACACCTCCTCACCTCTGTGACCTCCCCAGTGGTGCCAGCACCAGAGGCGCACACAAACCCTTTCCTTTCCCCCATGGTTCTTCCAGCAAGTTCTGAGCCAGTCTGAGTGCTTCATGTCAGGCTCCGTGTCCAACAGAGCCAAAGCCAGAGCTCCCTGCAGGAATTCCCAGCAGGAGGAGGCTGCTTGTGGCAGAGCCAGGCTGCAGCAACACAGATTTTAACAAACTGTGGGGTCTTCAGCCGCCCCAACCTGCCACCCATCATTGAGCCGAGAAGCACCAGGGTCCCCAGCCAGAGGAAGTGTCACGGGTGCCACAGGACACTGCACCCCAGGGATGGACACCATTCCCAGCCACTGGCATTGGGACAAGGTGGCTGCTCCTCCCAGGGCTGGCAGCTCGCTCAGATGCCAGCAAGAAGCTTGTAGGTACCAGCTCCATGGGGACATTGATCACGATATTTAGACAAAACACGACAGCTCAGCCCTCATCTATAGTTACACAAACACAGCCACTCTCTGCCTCTGAATGCCCAAAATGGGTGAAAAACACACATTTCTTGGTGGTCCCAAGCTTGCAGAAGGTCCTTCCCCGTGGATGCCACCATGGACCAAGAGCACTCATGCCTGGAGCCCAATCCCTGCCATTCCCTGCCCCAGCCCCTCACCACAGTAGTTTATCTCCTGCTCCCAGCACTGAATATAGCAGCTTCGGGGCAGGACAGTCTTGGTGACTGCCCATGCAAAATAAAAAAAAAGCTGGTCAGTCAAAATAATTTGTCCACATTCTTTATTGTAATTTTTTTCTTCCCTGCCAGTGGAAACTCCTGCTCCAGCACCATGTCTCAAGGTTACTGCTAGGAGTGGGGGAGGATTTCAGGTTTTACAACTGAAAAATTCCAGACAGAAACACGGAAATGTTGCCAGTCTTTTACTGAACAGAAGTTCTTTATCCAATTAATTTATTTAACTTTTTTTTTTTACACTTGATGCAGCAGGTTTAAGCAAACTCTTGCCCCTCAGATTTTGTCTGCTTTGATAGAAAATTCTCACTGATGCCATGAACATTTCCAAAACTCTATTTCCTTTTTAAGGAAAACCAAACCAGAAGAATCTGACCCCACATATTTTCCCCACCTGCACAACATGGGATGTGTTCTTGGGTATGGCGCCTAGTGATTTTTCCCTGAAGTCTTCCAAAAATTGGAAAGGAAAAAATTTAAGAGTAAAAAGAAAAATTTCATCTTGAAAATAAGAAGAGAAAAAAGATACTCTCGAAAAGAATGGAGGAAAGTCACTTTGTTCCAAAAGGCACTTCCATTTAAAAAGGAAGATGAAAACTTCCAAGCAGGGATATTTATAACCACTGTTTATATCCATCAATAAAACCTTGCACGTGAAGCTCCACCACATCCTTTGGAGCAGGTACCCCCAGGCCCACAGCCCCAGCACCCTCGGGGCCATGAGCTGCAGGACCCATCACACAGTAAGTGCTGATAATCCCTCTATGGCAAAAAGGAGAGAGGAGAAGGAGGAATGCCACCAGAAATCCTAAAATGATCCCTTGGCAGCGCTGGGTTGGGCTTGGTCAAGGACCTGGCCCCACAGGCAGGTGCCGCTTCCCAAATCTCGTTACTACTTTTTGGGGATGGATAAAAAAGGTAAAAAAAATTATTCAGGAGCCATGGATTTCTCTTGCCTCCTTCCAAAAAAAAAAGGCTGATGCAACAGCAGTGCTGCAGTGGGAGGTCACCGTTCCCCACAGCCCCCAGCTCCCAACCCGTGCCCCAAGCACCCCAGCCAGGGGGGCTGCAGGCACCTCCTCCTGGAAGCGGTTTGGGGTTTGTGCCGGACGCTTGCAGAAAGCTGTTTGAAGCTCTGGAAAGAGAAACGATTCCACCTCCTCCTCCTCTTCCTCCCTGCCCAGAAATAGGTCATTTAATTACCCCCTTTCCAACCCCAACCACCACTGACTCAGGACAGGAGGTGGGAGTGCTTCCACCCCGCGCCAGCAGCAGCCCAAAGCCACTGTGCACGGCTTTGACCTTGAGCCATTGTGCCAGCAGCACTGGGCTGACAGGGCACAGCCAGCACAGATGGCAGGGGCTCAGCTGCCCACCTCTGCCTTCCAGCTCGTGCTGGTCACTCACAGCGAGGAGGCTCGGGCCACGGGTGCTGCCGACCCCCTCCACATGCACCGCAAGCAGGGCCATGTGCTGCCTCCGGGAAAACCAAGGGCTGATTGCAATCTGGGAAATCCTACGTGTCCTGCTCAGCCCCGGCACGGTCCAGTCCGGCTGCCTCGGCATGGGACACCACGGGGGCTCCTGGGTGGCGGCTGGAGCCTGACACATCCCAGCACAGGCACCATCCCGCCCTCCCAGCTCGTCCTCACCACGGGCACCGGGACACCGGGCCGGCACCGCTCCGGCTGCTCGGGCTTCGCGTGTGGCACCGCACGCCTGCTCTGCTGGGGACTGGAGCACGGAGCTCTTTAAAGTCCCCCTGGGCAGCATGGCAGTACCCAGCACTGGGAACAGGCCTCAGCAGCTGTTCCAGCATTCCAGCAGTCCACCACAACCAGGACATCTCACCATGACTGGAGCCCTCCGGGTGACACGGATGGTGGCAGCAAGGACCCATCATCACCATTGCACGCACCTCATCGCATTGCTCCCTTTTGTATAGGGGAAGGTGCTCACCCATAGCTAAGAAGCACCCTGGGAATCATGGAGCAGCTGCTGTGTCCCTCCAGCCTTGTCATGACCCACACAAAAACAGGCCAAGTTTCCCCAAAAAACTGTTCCCATGCAGCTCAGAGGCCCAAGTCCCCCACCTTTTGCGCCCCCATTTAAGAGAAAGCAAATCTACACCCCACCCCCCAAAAATAAATCACTCCAAACTGGAGTATTTATCAAACCTTTGCTCCCCACATGGGCACTTTTTTTAGGATTTTTTAAAGGATGCAGGCTCTTGTCTGTTTTGCAAGCAGTGGGAAGCTACAGCAGGGAGACACCAAGAGTGAGGGGAAAGGAAAAATTAAAGAAGAACCACAAGCAAAGCAAAGTGGAGTGCAAGATGCAAACCGACAGATCCGGGGAGGCAGAGCTGCTGGCAGGCAGACGGCGAGATCCATCTTGAAAGCAAAAGCAAACTGCTGCTCACACAGGCAGAGGGAAAAACCTAGAGGTCTTCAGCACTGCCTGAACTCTGATCAAACAAAGTGATTAACAAATCTCAGCTTTTTATTGAAAGGTTATCTAATTAGAGGAAAAAAGGAAAGGAAAAAACAAAACCAAACCCCTGAGAGTCACATCGAGTGGTGAAGTCTATTGTTGGGGGGAGGTGAGGGGTGATGCACCCCACAGTCCTGCTGGCACAACGAGAAGGCAAGCACAGCCAGGGGCACCCAGTGCTCACCCCATGGCACCAACACGGCCACACGTTTCTGTGCCTCCCCAGCCTTCCTCCTCCTCCCCTTCCTCCTCCTCACTTGCTCTCAGCAGCAGAGCCAAACCTTCCCGGGAGCAGGACTGTCATCTACAATAGAGTCACCTCTGAACCCGGGACAGCTCAGCCTCCAGGAACTGCCAAACTAGAGATAAAAATAAGAAAGAGCCCCTGGCCTGAGGAGTTCACCCTCCGAACATATGGGACGGCGGCGGGCTGAGGCAGGGGGATATTTTTAGCTCTGGTTGCAGATGGGGAAGTCCAGCACAGCATCGACACGGCAGCCCCATCGCCGCCTGTGCAGCACACCGTGGCTTGGGTCACCTCCATGTGCACTCCCGGGTATTAACAGGATTTAATGGGATGCTGCCTGCTCACTTCCTGAGCCTCAGGCACCACCTTCCAGGGCAGCTCACACTATCACAGCTCCACATGGCATCTCACCACCACTGCCTGGGGCACCCAGTGGGGCAGCAATGGTCCGGGGGAGCGGAATCAATGTCAGCAACCCACAGCCCGCTCCCTCTTTCCCCTTCACTCCCAAAAAGGCCATGTCCCTGCAATCCGTCACAGAGGAGAGGTGCCACGCAGCATCCCACAGCAGGTTCCTCCCAGCACACTCCAGGCGATGCCAACCTGACCCAGGCAAGCACTCTGGCTTGGAAAAACAGAGGGAAAAGCAATTTCAGCCCCTCACCGCAGACTTTTTTAGGTTCATGACTCGCCCAGGGTGTTAGACGCATAGCTTCTAGACGCGTAGCTGAGCCCTCCACACCTAGCTGAAGCCCTCCTGTTCCTTCACGATGTGCCAAGCAGCATCTCCCCCCACCCTCACGTCCATCCTTCCTTCGTGAGGCAGGGCCTGCACCAGCATTGACACCTCCCGGCTGGGCAGCTGCCGGCACCGGCTCCCGGCACGCGCCGGCACCGCGGCAGCTGGGTCCCGCTCCCATACTTTTCGTCCGACACTTTTGGCTTTGTTCTCCCTCTCACAAAGCCGCCGTGAGACTGCCCTGGCAGCACGAAGGGACCTTGAAGTGGATGCAGTTTATGACCATATTTAGGCTCCTTTATGTTGCCAGAGTCACAGTAAAGGGCTGCAGCATTAAATGAGACTCAGACCCCACTTGTTTCACTTGGCAGCCTGGGAAAAATCCACCCTGGGTGACTCCAGCACCGTCCATGCCTCCGCCCTGCCCGCTCGGGGACAGCACAAAATAGCAACAGCCCTTTCCAGCTCCGCAGTTGCACTTCCCAAGAGGAGCCAGGAGCCCCATACCAGTGAAGAGGGGAGAATTAAACACATTAACCACCTCCCCCATTCCAAGAACACCACCAAAGCACGGGGAAGCAAAGGGACGTGCCCAAGGTCACCTATTGACAAAGCCAGCACTTCTCAAGGTCCCAGGAGCCCCCCAGCAGGACTGAGCACACACAGGGACGTGACCACTCAGCATGAGGAGCCCCTGAGCTGGTTTGTGCTGGGGAAGAGCCTGGGCAAGAGTGGAAGCCCTGAGCCACCTGACACGGGGGGCTGATGCCCCTTCAAGACGAGCACGTTAAATAAATCCCTGCTGTGGCAGAGGCAGCGGAGAAACCCGAGCAGTGGCCCCCACCGCCGCTGCAGGGACATCGGCCACCTGCTCGGAGCTAGCACAAGTGCAGATGCCTCAGCTCGGCAAAACCGCGACAACTGCAGGGGCTGAAGGGCAAGGTGGTGGGAGTGCAAAGGAGAATCCATGAGGCCCATCCACAGGTCTGTGACCTTCAGGAGCCCATGGTGGTGATCCTGAGGGCAGGCAGAGCAGCTTGCTTTGGAGCTCCAAAGAGACAGGGGCAGCTCAGTGCTCCCACACCAGGGCCACCAGCACCAAATCAGCTCAGGGAAGGAAAGAACATAACGAGAATAACCCTTACCTACACCCAAAATCTGCACCCCTGGCCTGACGAGCGTCCCCGTCTCACTGAGGCCAGCACTGCCCCTTCTTCCTCGGCAGCAAGATTCCAAGCTGACTGTCCTGGGACAGTGGTTTGAGAACATCCACCTTGGAGAAGCAACACCAGCCCAAAAATCCATACACGGCCATGCACTGCAGGAGAAGGGGCTTTGGAGGGACGGGATCGGGCCTTCCCGGGGTGGGGGCTCAGAGGCGCTGAGCTGAAGTGCCGGGGGAATTTGCAGCAGCACAGGTGTCCCTGTCCCTGCCCAGACCCCTGGCCACAGCAAGGGGAGTCACTAGCCAAAACCGCGTGGCAGCTCCGACACTTGCAGAGGATTAGGAGGAGGGACAGCCCAGCTGGTGGCCGTGCAGAGCTGAGGGTACCATGGGGCTCTACGGGTGCAGGGGTAAAAGCTGCGTGTGTGGCACAACTGACCGTGTGCTGCTCTTGGGCGTCAGGGGAGAAAAGGAAAATAAATAAAAGAATAAAAACCAACGACGAAGCCAAAGGGGCTTGGGAGCCGCAGGCAAGGGATAAGCTGCGGTCGAGCGGGCGTCACAGATGCCGAACAGCCGCAGATGCCGGCCGCCCTGTCACCGCATCCCCGCTCAGCATCGCCGGTCCCTCCGGCCAAGGAAGCGCTCGGCACCCCGGGGAGGCCGCGGCAGCAGTGACGCGGTCTGGCCCCACCACGACACCCTGCTCCGGCCGCTGCCGGATGGAGCTGAGCCGCTGAGCCCCCCCGGACAAACAATCCCAGCTGTCGGCTCCGGAGCCGGCGCACGGCCAAGGCATGGACGCTCCAGCAGTCGATTTACCGCCGGCTCTCCAAAATCTGCTCTTGCCAATCAAAGCGCAGCCCCCAGCGGCACCCGGAGCCTCGCCGGCGGGTCCCCGACAGTCCCCATGTCATCACCCTGTGTCATACCGGGGAGGGCACCCCCGAAATCCAGCGGGCCCTGCTTCTCCCTGCGTCCCGCCAGGCCGCAGCGGGTCCCGTTCGGGGGTGGACGCAGTGTCGCCGGTGGGCTCATGGTCTGTCACCACGGGGGTCTCACGGGGACGTTGCCCACCGCCCCGGAGCGGGGTGGGCACCCCCAGTGCTGCCCCCACCCCAGCGGCAGCACCCCGCGGGACCATCCCCGTGTGCCGCACCCGGCACCCGCATCCCCCCGCGTCCCGCACCCCCGGTGTCCCGCGTCTCTCCGCGTCCCGTGCCGCCCTCACCTGTCCCCGCAGCGCCCGGGCCGAGCCGCCACCTCTTCCCCTTCCTCCCGCTCCCTCCTTCACCTCTGCACCATTTTGGTGACGGTTTGTTTTGAAGCCGAGGGGGGAGGAGGGAGGAGGGGGGCGCGGGGGAAGGATGTGCCGCTGCCGCCGCCGCCGCCGCCGCCGCTGCTCCCGCCCCCGCCCATCCCCGCGCCTCGGGGCGGCTCCGTGCGGCGCGGGGGTCGGGGGGGTCCCTGCGATCCCCGCACCCCGAACACCGCCGGGCGGAGCGGGGCTCCCG
>QUSF01000170.1:139986-166847 GCA_003676055.1 Chloebia gouldiae | reverse complement strand
AGGGATGGATGCAGGGATGAAGGCAAGGCTGGATGCAGGAATGGATGCAGGGATGGATGCAGGGATGGATACAGGGATGGAGGAAGGGATGGATGCAGGGATGGAGGCAGGGATGGATGCAGGGATGGATGCAGGGATAAAGGCAAGGCTGGATGCAGGAATGGATGCAGGGCTGGATGCAGGGATGGATACAGGGATGGAGGAAGGGATGGAGGCAGCAGGTCTGGGCTTTGGAACTGCTGGGTGACCATGAAGAGAGTGGCTCCGGAGCTGAAATGAGGGACAAGCCCCGTTCCCAAACCAACACAAGGGGCTGTGTCAGAGCTGGGAAATGCTGGGTCCCAGCTAACAAAAACCAGTGCAATCCCAGCACCAGCTTCCATTAGGAACGAATGTGGCCCAGAACTAACCATTTTTATTTTTAACTGAACGGACACTTTTCTTGCTGAAAAATGACCTTATTCTCAGCTTGCCAAGCAGAATTGCAATGGCAGGATTTTTTTAAAACCAGTTCCTTTCGTGTTTCCACTTACAAAAAGCCAGAGAATGGCCTTTATTTGAGATTAAAGGGGTTTGGTCAACTTGAAATCCACTGAGATTTCAGCAAAATGGTATATAATGAAGCAAGAGCCAAATCCTCAACTGGTGTCCTTTGCCCTGGCTTCAGCAGCTTCAGCTTTCCAATACCTCTTTGTACCTGTCAGCAACCTGGCCCAGGACTTCAAGGGAAACATTGATTTACCTCAGCTGCCAGGCTTAGCCAGCTGGGATTAACTTCCTCCAGCTGAGGATATCCAGGGTATCTGTGATCTGTCCAGGTTTCCTAAGGAATATGTGTGTGTATAGTCATGTACTTGATCTGTTCATCCTCCCCCCCTCAATCCTATTAGGTACAAAGGTAAAGATATTCATTTTAATAGTGCAGCTACAGAGGAGCTACATGTTGCACGAAAATAATTATCCTTCAGGACAGACCCTGTGCTGACCCTGGGGAAGGACAACGGGATAACTCTGACTCCATCCCTGGCATCAGCCCCACCACAGCAGGAGTGGCCCAACAGAAGCATCACTGCTTCAAACCCCCCAAAGCCACCTCTGCCACAGCTCCTGCCTGCATCTGTCCCCTGGGGTGGTCCCCGAGTGATGCCACACTGCCAGGATGCTCCACGGACTGCCCTGAACGAATTACTGCACTCAAAGATGGTGGGATGAAAGCAGGTCTGGGGTGGGGACCTCATGGCAGAGCCAGGTTGCTCTGGCAGCACAGGCAAGGGGGGCAAGTTGTCAGCCCCTGCTCCTTAACACCCTGACAAGCTTATAACTATTTCATTTGTTACACTGCAAACCTTTTTAAATTAATGAGCATAAGGTTGTCACGGTTGCTGTGGCGACGACACGTTGCTGGGGCAACGGCAGCGATGCAGAGCCTGTGGAGTGTAATCAGGGGTCAGGCTGACGATGGAGCCAGGATGTGTGGGGGCTGTGGGAAGAGGCAGCCAGCCCCAGCTCCCACCAGCCCATGGCCCCACGCTGCTCCCCAGCCCCCAAAGCGGCCCCGACAGGTGGGAAAGCAGCACTGCTGCCCCGACACAGGAGTGCATCCACCCCTCGGTGTGGCACGGCCCCGGGACGGGCTGTGCTCTGTGCGAGCCTGGCTCACTCACAGAACAGCTCACAGAACCCGTCCTGTGAGTTCATCACCTCCCCTCTCCAACTTTCCCATCCCCTCTGGCTCTGTCTGGGTCTCTGGTCCCTCAGCCCACCACGGCATCCACCCAAACCAAGGGAGGCTCAGGCAGAACAGACAAAAAGTGTGCAGCAGAAACTGCACCTCCTGCACCACCTCTCCCAAAGGGATATGAGGACACCAAGGTGGTTTTCAGGTGGTTTGAAATCAACTTTCTTGTTCTTTCCACGAGGCACGGGCTGGGGCCAGGGTGGAGGCAACTGATGCCACTGCTGCAACCCTACCCCAGCATGTCTCCACCCTGGCAGCTCTTGGGCTGTGTGTAATCCAAAGGTTTTGCAGCCACAAAACTCTTTAAGAGCATTTATTTCCTCCCACATCAGCAACAAGTTGGAAAACGGAGGGAAGGGAGCAGGCAACAAACAGATCTGCAGGGAAACTCCCCAAAATTCACGCAGGAAAGTGACTTCCCAAGGCACAGGGGCCTTGAGCTCCTCTTCCTAAATCCAAGCAGAAGGATGGATAGAACAAGGGGGAGCATTTTTAAACTAAAAGAAGTTGGTTTAGGTTTGATATAAGGAAGAAATGTTTGACAATGAGCATGATGAAGCCCTGGCAGAGGTTGACAGAGCAGCTGCAGCTGCCCTATCCCTGGAAATGTCCAAGGCCAGGTTGGACAGGGCTTGGAGCAGCCTGGGATAGTGGAATGAGATGAGCTTTAAGGGCCTTCCAAGTCAAGCTGTTCCATGGTTATATGAGTTTATGGCCTCCAGTCCCTCTCAGTCCCCCAGGAACTCTCAGTAGCCCCATACACCCAGTTCTGCAGAGCTGCTCTGTGCATGTGGCATCTACATCTGTGGAAGAGGTTTCACAGCAACTTCTGTGAGCAGAGAGAAGTTTGAGAAGAGGATCCATGTTTACCCCTAAAAGAATTTTCTACCAAGGTTGTTGACATAGAAACCAAGAAAGAAAGAAAGAAGGATAAATAAGAGAAACCTGCAACTGCCTATTCCAATGAGCACTTTGTCTTTCCTGACCAATGAGTGAAGTGTAAACTTATGAGTTTTGTAAGAATGTAGAAAAAGCATGCATGCTAGAATAAAACCAGTTTGGTTTGAAGCCTTCTGAAAATGGAGAGTGTTGCTTTGTATTGTCTCTGTCCCAGCTAGGACACACATCCAGGGAGCTCCCGGCATGGGGACCCAGCAGGGAGGGTGGGGGGTCAGGGGCCAGCCTGGGAAGGCACAGCCCCACTGGGTGTGGAAGGAGGCTCTGTACCCCCCTGGAATGAGGCAGAGCAATGGGGTGAAGCCTGAAGGGCTGGGACAAAGGGAGTGGGGTGCAGGATGGGGACTGTCACCTCCCCAGCACAGGTGTGGTGCTCGCCCTCTGCTCAGGACCACGCAGCTGACATCAACACCTGAGGGTGTGAACAGGAGAAAAATGGGGTGGGGAAGGCAGATTTCGGGGCTGGGGATTTCTCTGCCTCCTGGAAAGGGAGGTCTGGGCTCATCCCAGAGCCATCTGCACAGAGAAGAGCAGCTCTGTTCCTCACTGACACACCCAAGCTCCCCACAGCATCCTGCAGCTCAGGTTCCCTCTGTCCCTCTCAAGGTACCTCTGGCCCAGACACCTTCTGATGGGAAAGTGGGGGCTGGTATGGACCACAAACACCAGCCCCCTTTCCAGCCCTGACAGAGTCACAACATAACACAAAATACAGATTTGTAATACATTTACTGCTACTTATTTAACACAAAACTCCTACCATAGTGAGGTTTAATATGCTATTTGGAATGTTTTTATGTACTACATATATTTTTGTGCACACAAGATTTATACGTATATGTAGATAGATAGATACACACACATATCAAAAGCCTCCCCAAAACCAGCTCAAACCCATCTCCTTATCCAGATTTTGAAGGCAGCTTGGTGCTGGCTGCTGGCAAGAGGAGTGACCTATAGGGTGAGCACTGACACCCTGTGGGTCTTGTGCTGCCGAGGATGCTGCATTCCCCAGCCTGATTTTTTGTGCTGAGCTTTCATCAGCACACGTGAACAGTGCTGTACCACAGCTCTTCCAGCTCTGCTGCCTGTCAGGGAAATGTCTAAATATTTCTATTTTCCCCAAATACATTTTTTCATCAGAATTGGAAAGGGGAAAAAAAATTTAAAAGCCATGAAAACACTGAAATCCACAATAGGGCTTGAACAAAAGCAGCGTCTGAGCCTTGGGAGGAGGACACACCCACGGGCCCCAGGGATGGATCCCCGTGCCTCTGGGGCTTTGCTGGGCTCTGGTGTTCTGTAAATCCCCGTTTCCATCTTGTGATGGGAGGTGAAGCATATGGAGTCCCAGGGGGACAATTGGCTGTGCTATCTCCCGAGGATATCCACCAGCCAAGGAGCAGGGACCAAAGTGGAGCCTGGCTCTGCTTGTGTCCCAGATAACGCTGTCAAGCCACAGAAACCAGGCTCGTCCCAGCGAGCTCAGCAGAGGCCAAGGGGTGAAGGAGATATGTCAGAGCCACCCTCCTGCTGGGAAAAGCAGGGCTGCGATGCCCAGGAGGGACGAGTGGCCATGAGACCTTCCCTGGATGGCCCCGGCACTGTTCTCTGTCACTCACCAGCAGATGTGGTGAAAAGCCCTAAACCTAAAATGAAAATAAATAATTAATAAAAATATATATAAAATGTGAAAACCCTCCATGACCTCCACAGGTGCTTGGTTTAACATGGGGTTTGCTCCCCAGGAGCTGAGCATTGCCCTCGGTTGCTGCTGCTGAGGTCCCTCACTCCCTCTCCAGCCACATTTCCCAGGGGGCTGCTGAGCCCCTGCCCGAGCTTGGCAAGACACTGCTTCCCTTTCCAAAAGGGTCATTTCCAGAGGCCAAAGTATGACCTGGCAGCCAAACCACAGCTTCCCCTTCCCACAGCACCGGAGTCAGCATCATGTGCCTCAGTGATGCTGCTCCCTCCCTCCGCTGCCTTTTCTGTGTGCAAGGATGGAAGAAAGGAAAACGGCAGAGAAGGAAAAAGGAGCCTGACCTCACTGAACCCTGCGACTTCAAGCCAGAGCCAGCCCCAGAGAGGAAAGGACCAGCAAAATCTGCTCCAGCAGCCATCAAGGCTAATTAAAGAGCAAATGCAGCCATTCCCAAAGGATCCAGCACTCTCCAGCTGCAGCTGCTGCTGACCTGTGGCGCAACCTTGGTTGCAGCTGACCGTTGTCACCTCTCTCACGGTAGCTCAGCACCCCAAAAGCTGGGGTAAAGCTCCCTGTGGTCCCCCAGGCTGCGCTGCCTGCCCCCCTGCCCTGGCTCACTCAGGGACTGCTGGTTGCCACAGGGCACATCCCAGGGGCTGCCTGCCCCACGCCTGTCCCTGGTCACGCTCCCACCCTGCAGGTTCCTCTGTCCTGAAGTCAAAGTCACTTGTGCAGAAACACTCTGCTGCCTCTCAACTTTGCTGGGCACAAGGGACTAATCCCGTTTTACAGATTAAGGATGGATCCTGCCACGTGCTGGGCTGGAAACAGTGCCCAGCTCCCTTCTCTGCTCCAACCACGGCCATTCCAGCTGCCAGCACCCCTGCTCCAATGTTTGTTAGCTCTGATCCCCAGATTTTGGTTCTCCTGCTCCTCAGGGGCAGGGCTCAGTTTCTCCTTACCTCCTCACTCCCTCTTCCCCAGCACCAGGCATCTGCTGCACACCCACCTCTGCTCCTTAATCCTCCTCATCCCCATTTCTGCCTCTGCCTCAGAAAGCCCTTATCGAGCTCCCTTATCTAAGTCAGGGGCAGAGAAAACTCACCATCTCCTACCCCAATCTCTTCCACAGTCTATTTTCTTCCTGCCCAGAGTTGATTTCCCTCACCTAATTGCCCAGAAAGCTCTTTTCCCTTCCTCTAATCAGTCTGGAGCAGACTTTCTCTAGATAATTGTGCTGAGACCTGATCACCCTTCTCATCTCCATCTCTCCAATACTCCCATTTCTTCACTAAACTCATCTGCTGGAGCTGCATTCCTTGGTCTAATTATTTCTAGGCTCCGTTGAGTTACTTAATTGCTTATTCGTCTGGCACCGGTATCTGGAAACTCCCAGAGCATCTGAGACAGGGCTGAGTTATCCTGGTATCACTGCCTTCCCACTGCATAAAATTGCTCCAGGTGTGTGACAGTGTGAGCCTAGAGCAAAACCTGCTCAAAAAAAAAAACCAACTTTTTTTTTGAAATTCACTTGCTCAGGTTGCCCAGAGGAGCTGTGGCTGCCCCATCCCTGGATCAAGGCCAGGTTGGTTGGGCCTTGGAGCAGCCTGGGATAGTTGAAAGTGTCCCTGTCCCTGCAGGGCCATTGGAGGCAGATGAACTCTAAGGTCCCTTCCAAGCCAAACCACTCCATGATTCTGAGCTCTGTGAAATGCAGAACCTTCTGCTCCTCTTGGTGGGAGGAACAGCTGCTTTCGATGCTCCACTGCAACCCACAAGGAGCTGTGTGAGGCTCACACCAGCCATAGCCAACTCATCTTGAGGCCAGTGTGAATTCACTCGAGCTAAGGCCAAACTGAAATAGCCCAGCAATCTCATCCCAGCGTCCCAGGTTCCCATGGCCCTTGGAGGCTCCAGCTGGGACCATTTTCCCTCTTTCCAGCCCTTCCCTGCAACTCCACCAGCACACCCTCAGAGCTGTTGGGGTTGTTTGGTCTGGCCCCACTTCCCCATTCCCATTATCACCACAGCCGCCTCCTTTTTCCCAGGCTAATTGATCCACTGTTTTGTTTTCTTATCAAATTGCTCTCAGCCTCTGATGCCCCTTTAATCAATGCCTGGCCCTATCAGTTCCAGGGACTGCTGGGAGACCTCCTCTTGCAGCCACCTCTGTGTCTAATCGCCTGGGGACTTCACCTAATTGGTGTAAAACCTGATTTCTTTCTCTAATCGCTCCGAGGCCCTGATTCACTTATCTAATTGCTCCAAAGCCCAGGCCTTGCACACCTCTCATATCCTTCTCCTTCATAGGTTTTTCCCTCCCCCGCAGGTGGCCCGGCTCTCTTGACTCCCTAATCCCTCAGCTGCTTGATCTCTTTAACTAATCCAGCCAAGACTGGGCACGCTGGCTGCCCGCTCCCCTGACCCAGTGCCGCCAGGAGGGGCCCCCCGAGCCCTTTCCCCATCTCCCACCCACCCCACAAAGCGCAGAACCACCGTGCAGGGCCTTCTCTGCCTGCTCCAAGGCTCCCTTGGGCAGGGTGATGCACGTCCCCAGCACTCAGGGCGTGGTGGCCGCCCTGGTGACAAAGGCCCCAAGGGTCACCCCCTGCCAGAGGAATCTCCCCTCTCTGCCGGGACGGGGTGCACCGGCTCAACCAGTTCCCCTCTGCTGCACGCACTGGGCTGGGCACAGGGAGGGACAGCATGGGCCACGGGAATGTCAGGCCTGGGTCTGGCTCCTGGCGGTGAGGGGGTCGGGATGCTGCTCCCCTGGTGTCCAGCAGCAGCAGCCCGTGCTCCTGCAGGGACAGAGCTGCTCCCCGAGCGCTCTCTCCCTCCCCGGTGAGTCACGTCCGCTGATTCAAACCGAGGAGGTCCATAGGGGAAAACATCCACCAGCGGCAGCCTGGAAGGATCCCAAGGCGGAGGACAGGGTGGCAGGAGCAGAGGGGAGATTTGTCTGTTTTTCCCTGAAGTTTCATGGAACGTGAGCCCCATCCCCGGGTGGCTCACAGATGCCACTCACCAAGCCCTGGAATTTTGGGAGTGCCCAAAACGTGCTCGCTGCTCCAGCAGGCCCTGATGAGAAGGGGCAGAGAAGGGGCAGACCCCAAACCCTCCCTGACCATTGCTCTGGCCCTCTTTGGCCAGCGGTTTCAGCCCCAGAGCTCATTCTTTCCTCTGGAGCATCCGGCCTGAGCAAAAGCTTCCCTTTCCCGTGGCTCAGCCCACGCTGGCTCAGCAGCACAAGGTCGCTCCTGCCTTGGCAGCAGCTGCACTGGGTGACTCACGCTGGCTCCAGCTTCTGCTCAGCCCCGTGTGGAGAGGTTTTTGGGGCGGAAAGCGCTGCCCTCCCCTCACCCCCATCCTGGGATGTGGATTCAAGTCCCAGCTCCAACCTCTTATTTCTTCAGTTTTCCTTTGCTCCCAAGAGGGAGGCTGAGGCTGCACCCAGGGATGCTGCAAGCAGTGCTGAAAGCAAAGAAATGGGAATTGGATTTTGCCTGATAGCTACAGCAGGGATGAGAGAGCTGGGGCCTGATTCTTGCCCTTTCCTTTTCAAAGAGGCAACAGGGCAGCAAATCTCTGCACTTTGGGATTTTCTAGACCCCCATCAGTGTTAAAGTTGTGTTTCCCCCCACCCCAGACAGCTCCAGGTGCCACCAAAGCCTCCCCTGCTCCAAGAGTGGGAGGACACAGTGGGAGGCAGGCAGAGACCCAGCTCCTTCCTGGGACCCTGGCCTCCATGCAGGGCCAGGAGCACATTCCCAGAACCCAGCAGTGGGAATTTGGTGTGTTTATTTGCAATACAACAATGACCCCAGGACTTGGAGGAGAATGAGTCAGCTTCCAGTTCAGGGCAGGATTCCTCATCAGGCCTATGAGTTAAAAAATCACCATTTGGAGGTGCAGCAATTAAAAAATTAAATTAAACTGGCACTTCTGACCAGTGACAGGCTGAAACCTTTCACTGGCACTTTTTGTGCCAGGCAGGATGGGAAGCAGCAGAGCCCCCAAACCATTGGAATCTCTCCCTAGACCCCGGGGTCTGCAGGCTCTGGGTGGCAGTGCCCACATCCCCGAGGAGCTCCATCCTCCCTGCAGCCCCCGAAGAGTTAACACACATCTCTGGAGCTGCACAGAACGTTCCTGGCTCCCAGGGGTACAGCCTTCACCCACCCCCTGACTGCTCTGCCCTGGGGATGCCGCGGGGCACGCAGGCTCCTGCTCTGACAGCTCGCACAGCTCCGGGGCTGCAGAGTGAGAGAGGGGCTCTGGGAGCACCACCATCCTCCCCGAGCTGCCCTTGGCCTGTCCCCTCCTGTGCCACGCCGCCCCTTGGCACCCTGCCTCCATTCCACACGGGGAGCAGCCCCTTCTACACACACCTGCAGGGAGTGGTGGGACCCTCCCCGCATGAAACAGCCCCAGAGGGATGGCTCCTGTCCTGGGCAGATGCAGCTGCCCCACAGCCCCCCTGGCCCTCCCACAGCCCCTCTGCTGAGCGCTGCACGGCAGCAGCTGCCCCTCCAGGACACCACAGTCTCACTCTCGTTCTCTAGACAAGGAGAGGGGATGAGCCCAGGTGCTCCCGGGCTCCTGGGGAGCAGCAGGGCTGGCTGCTGTCCCCACGGACCCTTCAGCCAGCCTCGCTTCGCCCATCTCCAAGCCAGGCTCCTCTCGGAGAGCCCATGGGATGCGAACCAAGCGCCCACCCCCGGCTCACAGGGAGGGCATTAGCTGAGCTGGGCCGCAAACGTGACCCCATCAATGCCCTGGGCTGCCCCTGGGCCAGCAGTTTGTCCCCCTGGCTCCTCACCACGCCGTGCTGCTACCCACCATGCTACAGCCTGGCATGTCTTCCCAGGGTTGCCAAAGCAACCACAGAAACACAACAAACAGCAACAACACACAGCAGACAGTCGGCAAACATTCCCCTCTTATTTTCTCCCCGGTTCGGTTTGTGCTTTTTCCCCTCTCCCACAAGGAAGCTGCTGCCATCGGAAGGGAACAACAATATTATTCCTCAGTGCAGCCTGTGCCATCCCAGCAGGAGCTGCGGGGCAGAGCCCCTGGCATTGCTGCTGCTCCTGGGGGGAGCCTGGCACAGCTGAGCCCAGGCCTGACTCTGCCACGGGCAGTTTGAGAGGCTCACCTGCCTCCTCGGTGAGCAGGGCTGTGCTGAAGCCGGGTTGGCCAAGCAGGTGAATCCTCCTCCTGGGCAGGGCGGCGCTTCCACAAAGCTTGGGATGGAGCTGCAGGTACAGCCCAGCCTCTATCCAGTGTGTCTTTGGGGGTGTCCAGGACTCAGGCCCCTTCTGCACAGGACCTGAGCATCCCCAGGACCGCAGCAGGAGCAGGCAGAGGGCATGGGCAGGTCCAGGTGTGCCTGTGGACAGGAGCTGGGTGCAGGGAGACCCTGGGGTTTGCCAAACAGCCCCACAGCCCGAGCCCGGCGGGCAGCGAGGGGGATTAGCGGGCACAGCTTGGGGCACGGGCTTACCAAATGGGATTAGCAGCTCCGTGGCATGTGACAGTGGGGACAGTGGCTCTGCAGGAGCACTGCCTTCGAGCTGGCCTGCCCAGCACCCAGCACCCAGCACCAGCTCCCAACAGCTTCTCCACCAGCCAGGCAGCTGCTGGGATCAGGGCTTGGAGCAGCACCTTTCTGAGCACAGTTTAACCTTTTTCATCCCTTTTGGGTGTATGGATTCCTGTGAGCAGTCTGGAACAGGGACCGTGAGCTCCCAGCTGTGAACCTCCCAACGCTCCTTTTTTCTATCTCATCTCTCCCTCACAAAGTCAGGGAGGTCCCAGCAGCCCCTTTCCCACCCTGGACCA
Organism: Chloebia gouldiae; assembly: GCA_003676055.1. NCBI lineage: Eukaryota > Metazoa > Chordata > Aves > Passeriformes > Passeridae > Chloebia > Chloebia gouldiae. The sequence goes on along the minus strand of QUSF01000170.1, from coordinate 156,606 downwards.
TGGCAGCAGCCCCAATGTGGGCACCTTTCTCCACAGATTACACTTTCCTACACATGCCACAGGCTGCAGGACTTAAGCCAAACTTAAGCGTGGTGAGTTGTGAAAAGCTGAATGCCTATCCTGTACCCTGGTGCAAATTTCCTCTCACATCTATACACATGCATGTACTTATACACATAGTTTTTTTAACCCTCCCTCATTTCTTTTTTTTTTGCTTTATTTTTTTCCAAAGTCCACCCATCTGGCAGCTCCTTTGTGCTCCTGGAGGCAATTATGGGAGGAAGTAAGCAGGAGTGAGGGTCCCTTGTGTTGCTGAAGGACCCTATAGCACCTGGGGATGTGGCACCTTCAGCACAGCCACTGGCACAGCCAGCAGCCCTGGGAATGCTGTATCACAGCTGGGTGTGGAGGGCGAAGTCAGTGAGGGGGCTTAATGCAAGCACAGTGATTCTCTTTGCCATGCAGGCAATGCTGGTGGGCCAGGAATGATGCCTGGGTGCTGGACAGGACGTGCTGGAGCTGGTCAAGGTGAAATAATATCTCCCTGTACCTAAAGAGTGCCAGGACATGGGGGAATGGCTTCCCACTGGCAGAGGGCAGGGTTGGATGGGATATTGGGAGGAAATTCTTCCCTGTGAGGGTGGTGAGGCCCTGGCACAGGATGCTCGGTAAAGCTGTGGCATCCTTGGAAGTGTCCAAGACCAGGTTGTATGGGGCTTGGAGCAACCTGGAATAGTGGAAGGTGTCCCTGCCCATGGCATGGAACTGGTGATGTTTAAGGTCCCTTCCAACCAAACCACTGTAGAACTCTCTGGTGTGAAATACAAGCCTCAGAGGGAGCCCAATCTTCTCCTTTTCTCCCCCTTCCCAAATAACGCCTCTCATGGGGGTGTTAGGTTGGGGTTTTCCTGGTTTTCCTCTGGGTCCCTTTCTCTGTCCCAGCTGGGCAAGCAGCACACAGCCCCAGAGAGCTCCAGGAAAAGCCCCCGGGCTCGGGAGAGGCTGTGCTGGAGCTCCGGTGCTCTGCAAGCCTCAGCCTGGCTTTGTGCACCGCGGGACGAGCTGGGATTGCTGTGCTGGACCCGTCCGTGGAGCTGGGGCCACCGGAGGAGCGCAGCACTGCTGCAGGGTGGCCGCGGCCATCCGAGCGCTTATCCCAGCTTGCAATGACATCTAGTGGAGCTGTGTCGGGAGGAGCTCAGCGAGCCAGGCCTCCTCCAGCACCCCCAGGGCTTCATTTTCCCCTCCGACCTCCTCTCCAAAGCGACTGGGCAGGAGGCAAGAGGTGGCGCCCTATTTCTGAGTCATGGCTGGCCACAGCACAGCTTCCCGGGAGCCAAAAAAAAATCACCTTTTCCACAGCACCATCGAGCCCATGCTCCAGTGGTGCTTAGTGAATTGTTGGGACTCTTATTGTTAGGTGGAGTTCTTTACCTCAGGCTTTCCCTCCATCCACAAAGCACCCCAAAAAGTGTTTTCAGCATGCCAAATGCTGCTGGTGCAAAGCCAATGGCTGCTTGGCTGCTGGGGGAGGTGGCTGGCAGCAACAAACTACACTGAGCCACAGCCAGAGACATGCTGGATCCTCCTCTAAAGGCAAGAAAGGAAAAAAATAAACAAATATGGCAACCAGAAGATAAAAAGCCATGTGGTAATGGGTAATGTGCAGCAGCAACTTCCCAGGATCCTGTCCCTGCAGATGGTGCAGCATCCAACAGGTTAATGGCAGCCTGGTCCTATTTTAAACACAGAAAAGTACTGCAGCTTGATCCCACTTCATTCCTGTAGAGATATAATCATAGTCTTTAGGAGACATAATCATAGTATTTATTTAAGAATTAAGTGTGTCTGAAAGTGGCCTAAATTCCCTGTGCAAGAGCTGAGTTGTGCCTCAGCACCTGACTCTGCACTGCTGTGAGGGAGCTGCTCCCTGTGGCCCTGGCCAGAGCTGAAGGGACACCTTGCTTTGGGAATGGGGGGCTGCAGGAATGTCACCAGCCTCAAAGACCCTGGTAAACAAAGGGAGAGGCAGGTGAGGAGCACAGGGAAATGATCATCCAGAGAAATTCTGCATTTTCTGATACATCTTTATTTAGAGTAAACAAGCAGAGGCAGCACAGCAGGAATCCAGCATGGATGGTGATAGAATAAGCATAGTTTGAGGCATTTATATGAGAGGAGGGAAAGAAAATCACATAAAAACTTCACAAACATCACTTTCCAAAGACAAGACAGAGCCTGAGATGCCAATAGATCAGGTACCCCTGAGCTGCCTCAAGGTCCCACAGCAGTTACCAAGGGAGATTCCCCTTCCAATCCTCCAAAAAAATTCCTTTGCAGAGCAGGTTTGGGACCTGCTGCTCCCGTGCCTGAAGGAGATGGGGTGGGAGGAGGTTGGGACTGGCAGGAGCTCCCTTCCCATCCTAGGGAAGGGGCTGCAGGAGGAGCTCAGGTGGAGAGAAAGTGCTTTAAATGTAGCCATGGCCAAAACCAGTCATTGTCCCACACTTGAAAACTGATTAAGCACCAGATCAAATCAAGAGGGAACAGAGACACCACCATCCCTGCTGAGATGGTGCTGTGGGGTTGTTCCACAGCAGATGCCAGGCACCAATATGGACCACCAGAGATGTGGTCCCTGCTCCAGTCCCTCAAAACATCCATGGGACAGCAGTGACACTGAGCCTCTCTCTTGTGTTTCACAGCCTTGCTAAAGAGCAGTGAAATTCATCTTTAAAATCAAAATTCTTCTATTGCACCTCAATGTACTAGAGAAGAGCTCACAGCTGTCTTCACAAGCAGTTATTGCCTCACTGTTCTGGCCTCTCCCTACCCCTCCATATAAAATTTTCCATGCCTTAATGTGAGGAAGAAATATATACATACATATAGCTATAGAGAGATATATAGATAAATTAGATACCTTTATTTTATCAGTAAAACCTGTGTAGTGTCCAGAAATACAGAGTGGGCAGCTGGCTGTTGGCAACACAGGAATTAAACAGCCAAAATATCCACATAAAATAGATTTTAAAAGCAACACATGCTGCAAAAGCTTTGGCAGTTGTATCCTCCTGCAGGGAGGTCGGGCACTGGTTTAGTACCAAGCTCAGGGTGCCCAGGGCTGGGGCTGGGCCCTGTGCTCCCCAGTCAGGCACTGCTGGCTGCAGATGCTCAAGCACACTGCATCCACGCAGGAAAGCTCCATGGCCAGCAGCAGCTTCCCTGCCCTGGGACCACCAGCCCTGAGGTCTCTTTTTCAGGTTTACATTGCCCCCCTTCCTCTAGCCCCACACCCCTGACCCTGTTACTTCTTGAAGAACTTCTTGTTGAGGAGGAAAATGAGCAGGTTGACATTGACCTTGGCCTTATCAAACATCTTCATGACTGCTACACCCTCGTACTGCAGCTGCAGCAGGTCCTGTGGGAGAGGGGACTGTCACTGCCCCCAGCCCAGCCAGGCTGCCCCAGCAGCTCCAGGCAGGGCTCCACACGGGCTCCAAGTGCCCAACAAGAGCTGCAGGTGTGGGGCCACCACGCAGCCCCCACACACCCCAGCTGCCCTCATCTCTCTGGCCCCCAGCAGCTGCAGGACAGGCTCCCCACCTGGTAGTGCAGCTGGAAGTGCTCCATGTCAATCCCCATGAATTTGGCTTTCACCTGGAACCTGCCCGATTCCTCACAGGGGATGATGTCGAAAACAACGTTCCTGAACCTGAGAAGACAGAGACACTCACTACCAAAGGGCCTTCACAGCTTTAACACAGCCAAGGACCAGGTCACACTCCCAGTGCACCCCCTCAGCACAGCAGCCACACCCACAGCCCAAACCCCACTGCAAACCCAACTTTCCTGCATTCTCCTACACAAATCAACTTGCCCCACATGGCAGGACAACAGTGGCCCATGTGCATCCTCCTCCTCAGTTATTTTCCTCTACCTGCCTAAGTTTTCATAGAATCATGGAATATCCTGAATCAGAAGGGACCCACAAGGATCGGAGTGCATTAACTCCTGGCCCTGCACTGAATAAGCCCAAGCAGGAGCTCCTCCTCTGGAGCAGGGTTACACACTGGCTGGGTGGCAGGTCCTGGATCTCCAGCAGCACCCCCTTCTCCCACAGCTGGGCTGCTGTGTAGTGCAGAGATGGCAGCTTCTTGCTCTTCCCACTGCCCCTGGAAGAGAAGGGACCACATTCTGAGAGCTCATCTCCAGCCATCAGTGACCCTTTCAATTCCCAACATCTCCAGGATTCATAACAACCAGACAGCAATGAAAACAAATGACTATTTTTTTTAAACTACTGCTTTTTGGTAAGGAACCGCACTTGTTGCCGGCTGCCAGGTTGTCAAGGCAGGTCTTGATGTACTGGTTGTAATAATCAATTTGCTCCTCATAAAACAGAGTCTTGGCATCGAGGCCCTCCAGGGTCTGCCTCAGCTTCAGGAGCTCCCTGCGGCGCTGCTGCCGGTGCCGCCGCTGGTTCCGGATGTCCTGGAGGAAACAGCGGTGCCAGAAAACCAACATACGTCGTTATGAGCTCTAGCAGAGCAGGAGCTCCGGGGGTTCAGGGGTATCCCAGCTCAGCATCCCCCAGCACACCTTGGCCAGCTCGTCGATGAGCTCCTGGTACTGGCTGGCAGAGTGCGCCAGCCCCAGGCTCTCCAAGCGCCGCAGGTTGCGGATGACCTTGCGCTTCTTCTCCTCCATGGAGAGGCGGGCCTTGGCAGCCAGGGAGGGGTGGCGCCTCAGCTGGGCAGAGGGCTGGGCATCCCGCAGCGCTCGCTGGCACACGAGGTGCTCGTGGGCAGCTTCCTAGGGATGAGAAGGGGTCAGCCTGGAACACAACTGGAATGGGATACAGAGCTGGAACGATCAAACTCCTTCACCCACGCTTTGATGTGGGTCTCTCCTGGACCAGAACGTGATTTTTCTGAAATCCAGAGTCCAGGCACTGCTGGATCACAAGAGCAGTAGCCAAACCTCTGAGAGGAGGGGGGCAGTTTTTTGCTGAGAACTTTTTCACCCTTTGCCCACAAGGATTTTCAGTTCATCCCTTGCAGCAGCCTCACACATCCCACCTCATGCTGTGAGGCTGGTGTCCACAGGATTTCTGTGAGGGAATCTCCTGGTTGGCACTGGATCAAATCCACCAGCATCTGCTTGGTGCTAGAGACCAGAGGGAGGTATCAGGCATCCGCTCCAGACCATCACCCTCCACACAATATTCAGTTGCCTCCCAAGGGTTTCTTGCCCACCTTGAGCATCCCAGCCCCCAGTACCCTTCCAACAGCCCCAGAGCCCATTCTCACCTCAGCAGCAGGCTCCTGCTGTCACTCTCCTCGCTGCTGGCTACTGGAACCAGCTTGTTGGTGAGGGTGAGGGAGATCTCTGTTCTGCTGAGCTGGGAGAGCACCTGCTCAGCCCCGCTGTCTCCCAGGCTGGCAACGCTCTCCCCTGCGAGGGCACAGAGAGCCCTGCTAGCTGTGCTGGGCTCTAGAGGGCTGGCTTCTCATCCCCAGAGCAATCCAGCTCGAACTTCGTGCAAGGGAAGTGTGCCCACACCCACCCTCCTCCCACCAGGGCAGGTGGTGGGTCCCAGAACCCAACCTACCAACCAGGGACTGGACTGTAGGAAGCTCATCAAGATCCTCCAGGAGCTCGTGCAGGGGGTCACTGTGGTGTGATGTGATGGAGTCCTGGTGCTCGAGCAGGAGCTGGACAGTGCAAGGGATGAATCAATGGCAAAGGGAGATGCAAATGGAGAGTGAGGGAGGGTCAACCTTCATACCCAAGAGGGGATGGAGAAAATATGAGGTTTGCAAAAGGACAAACCTGCAGAATCTAGGTTTTCCTGCTTAGAAGGGAAAAAAAGGGTCAGGAAGAAGGAAGTTGTGCCAGGGGTGGGATACAGAAGAATGGGAAGAAACACAGCAGAAAGCCCAGGAGGTGGGAGCAGAGGAAACAGAGCTTGCCATGAGCTTTATGCCCTGACCTTGTGCGTGTTGATGAGCTCCCCCACAGTGATGTAGATGACTGGTTTGGCCACTGCCACCATCTCTGAGTACTCATCCATGTCAAACCTCTCCTCGGGCTCAGGGACGCAGCAGGCAGCAGAGATGAACCTCCTGCACAGAGGCACCCCTTTGGTCAGCCCCAAACCCGTGCCACAGGCTCCTAGCGCCCTCCCACCCCATCACCATCCTGGGGCCCACCTGAACTTGTTGTGGGTGTGCTCCAGGTACTGGTTGAGCCCGCAGAGATGGGCACTCTCCCCCTGGAAGGGCCTGTGGGCAGCGGCGTGCTGCAGCACCTTGGCGATGGAGCCCAGGCTGCGGCGCTGGTCGGGGCGCAGCGCCGCCCCGGCCGACACGTCCACGATGTCGAAACCATCGGGGGCCACCACTGCCGGGTTCATGAAGCGGTAGTAGAGCAGGTTCCCCACGATCTAGGGCAAGAGACAGGCTGGGGAGCAGATGGGCTAGGGCCCAAGGAGGTGACACCTCAAAGGGAAGGATGTTTCATCCTTGCTCTGCATCTCCTGGAAGAGATGGCAGTGCAGGGGAAAAGGCTGCTCTTGGCATTTCCTTAATGGCTCAAGGAAAATGTCGACTTGGAGGGGTTTTTAAGTTGAGAGGACCTGACCTTCTGTGGCCCTTCATGTACAGACACAGGTGAACCCCACCAAACTGTACAGCTGGCCCCAGCCCCGTGGTACCTTATCAACCTCTTCTGCTGGGGCCTTGGGGAATTTCTCAGCCAAGGACATCCTCAGGATTTTGGCCATGTAGCGCATCCCATAGCTGAGGAGAAGTAGGGAGAGGACCATCAACATGTGGGTCCACCCTGATGACCCAGTCCTACTACACATCCTCCAAGAAGCAGCAAGTCCCCAGCCCTGGGGTGATGGAGAAGCCCACAGGTAGGATTGGCAGCTACAGCACTCCTCAGCTCCCTCCCTCACCCTGCTGCCAACCCAGGCATCTCTGGAGAAGGCCTTCATCCTCTGAGATGACCACAAAGCTCAGATTCTTCTGGCAGACATCTCAATGTCAGCAGTAAACTGCCCAGAAATGGAGCAGAAAAACAAAGCAGCCCACGAGGCGCTGCTGATATTTGGGGTTCCCCTTGCTGACAGTGCAGTAACTCAGTCCTGCAGCAGCAAAGGGGCCAGGAAGCCCCCCCATAATCCAACCTCTTTTCTAAGGCCTTGCTGGAGACACCTTAGAGCCAGCAGCACTCCTGGGGTGTGCACAGAAACTGTTGGGATACTCACGGGATCTTGTCCACAGAAGAGGTGATGGCAGAGACAAACTTGTCTGTTACTGCCAGGAGGTTGCGGATAGAAATGTCCAGCCTCCTTTGGACCTCGGGGTGGCTGAGAGCCTGCTCAGGGCTGACCTCATACGGGAGCTTGCTGTGAAGGGAGGACAGGACCCCATCACCATCGCAATGCCCACCACCCTGTGGCCGGGCCAAGCCTTCTTACCCAGGGTCCGACCTTCTGTGCCCGCTCTGCGACTCAGTCTGGTTGATCCACGCCTTGTAGATGTCCACAGGGTCCGTGTGGATGCTGAGGGCCTTGTCCTGCAGGACCTCCTGCACCGGGCCAGCCAGGATGTGCCGCAGGGCGTTCTGCCCACGCACGTTGCGGTAGAAGCTGACCACCAGCCGGATCACCGTGGCATTGCCCGTCAGGATGTCATGAACGTGGTCCACCTTGGACCTGGGCACAGAGATGGAGCAGATGGCACGAGGGGATGGACCGGTGTTTGTGTGCTCTCCAAGCAGGAGGCAGCAGACAGATATAAGAGCAGCCAAGCTGATGCAGTTCAGCCTTTCCCTGGGCCTGTTCCCACACCAGGACACCCACCTGATCTCCTCCTGCAGTGCCACTTTGAAGAGCTGCAGCAGCAGATAAGCCTCCCGTGGGTTGGAAGCGTAGTTGTAAAGTGTAAAGATCACTGACTCCATGAATTTGGTGGACTTGTTCTGGGGCATCTGGAAGATGAGCCTGGCCAAGTACACTGGCTGTGTCTGCAGGGAGGAGGGACACCAAGCTAGCCCAGGTGTCGTGGGGTAGCTGGGGCCCAGGTCCCTGCACTGCTCCCCCAGCTGTGGGGGACACAGCAGAGCCCCCCAGCCCCACCTGCAGCAGGTAGAAGAGGTGCTGATAGGCCTCCAGCTTCTGCCTCTTCTCCTTGCTGAGTGTCTTGAGCCCCTTCTGCTTGTCCATGGACATCATCTCTGAGAGTTGTTCCTTGTTCTTCTTGGTCAGCTTCTTGCAGTGGGACACCACCTCCTGTGGCCACACAGGGAGGGAGAGAAGCACTGGGGTCTGCCTAAGGCTCTGGCATTCTGACCAGTTTCTGGGAGAGCCAGAGGCAGCCCAGTGCTCCCCAGCCCCTCTAACTGCTTAAGAAGTGGAGACAAGTCCAAGCTGCAATGCCGTGGAGGGCAGGACTGCATGAGGCAGCCAAGTCCTCCCCTCTCTCTCTACCTGCAGTGTGATCCTGTTCTTGACCAGCAGCCCAATCTTGATGTCCATGAGGTCCAGGTCACTCTCCAGCTGCCGGCTGGCACGGATCCTCTTCACCACCTCCTCCTGCAGCCGCAGCACCTCCGACTCCTCCCAGAAGTCGTGCTGGCTCTGCTCCAGCAGGTGGATGAAGCGCCGGACGATGCCCAAGGGTGGACTCTTGGTGTGGACTGCAGCAATGCACAGTAAGGCCATAAATAATCTGCAGGTGGATGGAGTGGCCACCCCCACTGCATTCACCCAGACACCCCATCCTCCTCCCCAAAAAGCATCTTATTGCAGCACCAGGACATAGGACAGCACATGGCCACACTGTGCAACAGCCTCCAGGAAGCTTTTGGGGGCCGAGGGGCATCCCCAGGGCTGATGACCAAGGACCACCAAGGCTCTGTCACTCCTGTCCTTGCCAAGGGGCCACCAGTGGCCTGCCCATAACTGCTTCCCCACTGTGCAGGGCCAGCAAGGGAAGAGGCAGAGTCCCCTTCCCAATTAGCCATCACACTTCAGAGCAGCAATGAGCAGGCACTTACTTACCCAGCATCCTGTAATCCCCACGGGCCTTGTTGGCTCGCACAAAAGCCTGGATTTTAATTACAGCTTTAATCTGCCAAGACAAACAGGAAGGTGGGAGATGTTTTTCCATAGTGTCCCTAACACACATGGGGGGTGAAGGAGAGCTGGACAAGCACATCACTGCCTGGTCCCACTGCCAGGAATGTATTAAGGCCTGGAATGAGGGTCTCTACAACACAGGAGAGATTTTGGGGTTCTACCTTTCTCAGTGGTCAATCCCCTCTACTCACTGTATATCAGAAGCTGCAGCAATTCCAGGGCTGCAACTTCACTTTCCACAGCTGACAATCCCCCTTTTCTCCACAAAAATTTCCTTTCCTTCTTAATGGGCATCTTGAAGTCATCGCTGTTTTTTGATGGAACTGGAGTGGTTTTGCTCTCCTCACACTTTACAAAACCTGACAGCTTGGTTTCCAGACCCACCAGGTACCTATTCCTTCCCATCTGTCCCCCTGCCAGGATGAATCAGTTCTTCCAGCTGCACTGAGAGCGTTCAGGGACAGGGATCCAACTACGTGCTCCAGATCATCCCCCTACATCCCCACCAGCACAGTCCCAGGAGTGGTTTGACTCCCTTCCCATCACTTACATTCTGCCTGAAGTAGCGCAGCCTCTCCTGGTACTTCCTCCGTGCCTGCCACATCCTCACAGCTGCCTGGATCTGGGAGAGATGTTCAAACATTTGGATTCTGGAAGGACTTGCTTGGCCAAGGGGAATGGGTGGAGGGGAAAAATCATGAGGACTTCCAGGGGATGTTTAGGTTGGATATTAAGAAAAATTTCTTCATAGAAGGGATGGTCAGCATTGGCACAGGCTGCCTAGCAAAGTGGTGGGTTCACCATCCTGGGAGGGATTTAACACCATAGGGATGTGGCACCTGGGGACACGGTTAGTGGTGGCCTTGTCAGTGCTGAAATTGACTCAGTGATCTTCAAGGGCTTTTCCAGCCTCAATGAGCCCATGGTAACAATTCTAGTCTATTATTTTTTCCTCCCCTGTCCACTCACACACTGCCCTGGCCCAGCTACCACAAACCCGCCTGGCTCCTCTGCACCAGGCAGGGGCAGATGCCATCCTCACAAGCTGAACAAGCTGGTGACAATACCCAACATGGGTACAAAGGCTGAAGAAAGAATCTTCCAAACCTTGATTGCAGCCTCTGTGTTGGATTTCAGGTAGTGCAGCCTGTCCAGGTAAGCTCTGCGCTGCCTGTATCCCCTCCAACAAGCCTGGGCACAAGGAGACACCAGGTAGAGAGACCTAAGTGAGGTCACTGTGACTCCATTGGTTTCTCAGGGAGAACATGAGGAAAGAGAGTAACACAGCGTCGGGAGAGAGGAAACCAGCACCCAAAGAAGCTATTGTAAGAGAAACAAGCCCCTCACTACTCTGTGCAGCACCTCAGGGGTCCTGGCAGTAAAACTACAGAGCAGCATGCGCTGGCCCTGCCCGGGCCTGCCAGAAGGCGCTGCGAGCAGCTGCCCTTGGTTTGTGTGGCTGTGTTCAGAGGGGGACAGGTCCTGGCTGTGTCACCTGGATCCTGATGGCAGCTGGCCTCTGCTCCCGCAGGATGTGCCGCCGTGCCGCGAACCGCCGGCGAACGAGGAAGCCCCGGAGCCGCGCCTGCAGCCTCACCACCACGGCCACGCTGGATGCCCACAGGCACTCCCGCTCGTGGGCCAGCGTCACTCGGGTGATGACCGACTGCAAGGACACGAGGCACCGCCAGCTCAGCCCCAGCGATGCCGGCGGTGCCCTCCCAGCCCCATCCTGCCCGTACCTGCATCTCCTCCCGGCTCAGATGTGTGGTGTTGAAGCTGCCGTTGCGTGGGCACTGCCAGCTGCCCTCCAAGGTCTGCAGGTTCAGGTAGTACTCGGCACCATCCAGCAGCCTGTGCCTGATCCAGGATAGCTTCATGCTCCCTGCATGCCAGGATGGATGGGAGCTGCTGGAGGGTGCTGCTCCCCCTGAACACCCTAGCCAGGGGTGCACCCCAGGCTCCCAGGGTGGGGGAGGTTTTGCAGCCTCCAGGGTTTTACCTGCTGGTCTCTTGGTGGCCATCAGAGCCGCCAGCTGCTCCTGGTAGGTGTCAGCACAGGCGTTCACCACCCCACACAGGGCCACGTCAGGGTTGCACAGCACCCTCAGCGTCTGTGATGCCTTCCCTTCCTTGATGGCCTGGTTGATGGCAGCTATGCCCAGAGCCACTGCGGGAGCAGAGGGGCTCACATCAGCCCCTTCTTGTCCCCTGACCTCCAGCAGCACCTGCATGGGGAGAGCACTCACTTCTCCTGGCTGCTACTGTGTCCTGGTTGGCCTGGCAGACACCTTCCTGGATTTCTTCCCAGCCAAGAACAGCTCCATTGTCCTCTGTGGCCTGTGAGATGGGGGAGATGGGCTGTAGTGAGCTGGGCAGCCCCCTCTGAGCACTTCCTGCTTTGCTGGGCTGGGGGGGTTACTCCACAGTCCTGCGAGCAAGGTGGGGTGCCCTGCATCCAGGGGGGATACCGTGCTGCCACGGAGGTACTCCATGCTGATGACCCCCACCCCACCTGCACTTTCTGCCTGCGTGCCCGGGACAGGACATCGTGGTAGCGCAGGGCGGTTGGGAGCGCGAGGTCAGGCAGGGCGGGCGCCAGCAGCAGCAACGCCGCCAGCGTCTTCTCAGGGTCCGCCTGCAGCAGAGCCTCGTTGACCAGGCAGAGCGCACGGACTCCTGGGTGGGAGGGGAGGGACACGCCTTTCAACCCCTCCAATGCTCCAGGCACCCAAGGGAGTCACAGCCCAAGGTGCTGCGAGATTCTCCGGTGTCTTACTGGGGCTGGAATCCCAGTGCAACCTCCCTCCCAGGATATCTGCGACCCCCTGCATGCCCAAACCTCCTGTGGGCAGGACTCACGGTTGTTTTCATCCTGCACTGATGAATTGGTGCTGGTGATGCTGTCCTGAATGTCATTCCAGCTCAGGAACTCAGCTCCTGCTTTCCTCAACTGGCCTTTCAGCTGCAACAAGTCATCAAAGTACCTGCAGGAGGGACACAAGGCAATGACTTGAAGCATTCCAAGCAGGGCTCAGTGCATTCCAAGGAGGGCTTGGTGCATTCTGAGCAGCTGTTCAGAGGGGAGAGGCCAGGCCCAGGACAGGGAGGCTGCTGGAACAAGCCCACAAAAAGCCCAAGCCTCCTGACCAGCCCTTTCCATAAGATTTCTTCACACCAACCCCTAACACAGAGCCCAACTCACCGCTGTGCATTTGCATCCTCAGCTCCTGAGAGGCCCAGGGCAGGGCTGACTAGGCTGCTCTGAAGCCTCTTGGGGTTCCTGGCATCCAGGGCTTGGTTAACTAGTGCCACAGCTGAGAGCATCTCCACAGCCACAAACAACTCCTCCTGTGCCAACTCACCCTGCACAGGGCAGGCAGAGACACTGAGCTTCCAAAACCTCCTCCTCCAGGCCCAGCTTCCCCAGGGAAGCAGCAACAAAGGAAGGACCCCAGACCTAGCAGAGGGACCAACCCATCCCCTGTCAAGGCCCATGCCTGAGGTCTCTCACCCGTGGGTGCTGGTTCTGCAGCAGGGCCAGCTGGTGCTGGTACAGGGAGGCAGCAGGGGCGTGCACATCAGGCAGTTGGGCTGCAGGGTCCATCAGAGCTTCCAAGGTTTCTGCTGGCACCCCTTGGCGGACAGCAGCGTTGATCCGGCCGACAGCCTGCAGCACTGAGGGACAGACAGGGGGGCTGGCACAGGGTGGCTGCAGGAGGTGGCTGTGCCCTGTCTCAGGGACAGGCTGCCAGCAGGCCCACAGCTCCTGGGATGCACTGGGCAGCAGCACCTGCAATAAGAGTTTGCCCAGGCACTCACTGGCTCTCTCCTTCTCATCCCTCCGGTTCGCTGTGAGGATCCCTGCCTGCACCTCCTCCTGCTCCAGCAGCTCCAGGTAGCCCAGCTCCTGCAACAGGCAGAGAAGGGCGTCAGGTCTCACAGCTCACCATGCTTGTTCCGGCAGAGCAGCTGTGCTCAGACCCCTGGCAGAAAGCTGCCAACTCCCCGGCCCACGGGACCTCCCTCTTCCTGGGGACCACGGGCTGCCCCCCAGCACCAGCACCCTGCACCCCAGGCTGCTGCCAGCCCCTACCAGTGCCTTCTCCTCCCGGTCCGAGCTGAGCTGCTCCAAGTAGAGCTCGAGGTTGTCACGCCGGATGCAGCGCAGGGCCAGGATGGGGTCCTGCAGTGCACAGTGCAGTGCCAGCACATCCTGTCTCTCCAGGGCATTGTCCAGCTCTTCCAGAGCCCCACGCACTACAAGAGGCCAGTTCACCCCAGAGATGAGCAGGTAAGTCATCCCACAGCTCCAGGGAGCAAAGGCAGCTATGGCTAAAGCCTGCATACCCATCACTTTAATTTCTCCTTGGAAATGCACACCCAGCCCTTCTTCCCACTAGGTCTGAGGCTGGCCTGAGCAGACTTATTTCTGCTAGGCCCACCACTCTCCCCATGCCCAGGGCTACCATGGTCCCACCATAAGGCCAGGAGAACCCCCAGAGGGAAGGCCCAGCTTTGCTCACCATTCACTTTGTTGATATTCCCTTGGATTTCAGCCTGGGTCAGACACCAGTCGTAGACATCCTCTCCTTCGGGGATCACCTGTGGGTACTGGACAAGGACTTCCCAGCCTGAGCTTTCTGCCCAAGCACACCCTACCATGCACAGTGGGGTCCCCTGCAGATGCCTGGGTTCATTTCCCACCCCCTGGGTGAACTAGCCCCCAGAGAGGAACCATCTCCCCCATCTTCTACTCAGCACAAGGGCTCCCAGGCCATGTTTCAGCCAGCAAGCCCCCTATGGTCTCTGGCCAAGGTACCCCTCCAGCTGGAAGCACCCAGCTGCCCATCAGCAAAGGGGCTGCTCCTCTCCCAGTCACCCCAGAGCACCCTGTGCCCTCCTCACCCTGTTTCTAGCATTGCTGCCCTTCTCCAGCTTGGCCTGGTGCAGCACCTCCTGGTAGGCATCTGCCAGCTCCTGGCGCAGTCCCAGCAGCATCGCGTGGGGGTTGTGCAGGGTCTCCATCGTCTGGGCCACCACGCCCCGATCCACCGCCTCGTTGATGGCCAACACCGCGGCGTGGACTGGAGGTGAGGCAGGGAGGGGGAGTGAGATGGGACACAGAGGGACAAGATGGACCCTCTGCTTTATCCCTGCAGGCAGCAGGACAAGACTTGCCATGGGTGATGGGAACCCGCCCTGTTCAAAAGGCCAGCTGCAGTCCCCAGCACCTGGGAAGTCTGTGTCTCACAGCAAGCCCAGGGAAAGCAGAACCCCAGCTGCTGCTGGCTAGCAAGGGCTGTGCCAGCACCTGCAGCCTTGTGCCAGGCTGAAAGAGAACAACCAGGTGCCTCTCACTGCATCCCAGAGCACCATCACCTCCCAGGGCACCCCCTCCCAGTTTGCTGGCCCAAGATTTGGCATTCAGTGGCTGAGCCAAGATCCTGCTATGGGCTGACACTCAGCCCCACTCCCCACCAGGCACCCATCACCTGCTGCTTCATCCACTGAGAGCTCGTTGGCCAAAATGCCTCCAATCTTGCTGAAGGCAGGCAGCTGCAGCCCATACTTCTCCAGCTCCTGCTTCATGTTGTTGATCTCCTCCTCTGGAGCAGAGCAGAGGCAGTACTGCTCAGCACCAGCCCTGCAGCCCAGTACTGGAGCAGGGGCAGCCAGCAGAGCCCCCACTCCCCTGCCAGACCAAGAGGGGTGCAGAAAACCCTCACACAGGGGTAAGCATCCCTGAGGCAGCTTTGGCAAAACGCATCCAAGACTTTCACTCCATATATCCCTCCTGCCACAGGACCCCAGAGCATCGGTGCCAAACCCCGCTCAGCAAGTCCCAGCCCAGGTCTCCCTGCACAGTGCCATACCTGTGAAGTTCACTTTCCCATACAAGTCCTGGATTGGAGGAGCCAGCCCCAGCTTGAAGAGGTAAAAGCTAAAATACAAACCCACATGGTAACATCACCTGCCTCTCCCTCCTGATGCTTCTGTGTCACCTGAGGCTGAGGGGTGACACCACCAAAGGGCTCATGAGCATGAACACGTTCCATGAGAGCCAGGCCAGGGCACCCACCTGAGTGCATGGATGCAATAGACCACCCGGGGCATGTTCTTCTTGTCATAGATGTCAGTGGTCTCCGGGTGGAAGATCTGCCAGCAAGACCAGAGACACATCAGGGGCAATGGCATTGAGACAGTCCTCTGGTGTCAGAGTGGGGGGCAAAGACAAAGCCCCCCTGCCATAGCAGCACCCCCCAGTACTGGCACAAGGCAAAGGCCAGTATGTCCCTTGGCTGGGGAAAGCAGAGGGGAGGTGTTACCGAGGGAAGCCCCACGTGGCTCATGGCATCACGCCAGTAGTTGATGTTATCCGTGTGCCGAAAGTGAAGCCCAGCCGTCTGGAAGAGAGGAGCTGAGGTCAGGCTGAACCCCACTGTCTCCCATCCCTGGGGTCCCCCTTGCCCCCAGACCAACCCAGCCAAGGCAGGAGGTTAAAGACAGAGGCAACACCTGTGACCCCCAGGGGCACAGAGCTCAGGGACCCCATTGCAGCCATCTGCTACAGAACAGTCCCAACAGTCCCTCGGGGACTGCTGCCAGCGAGTCCCTCCTCACTCTGCACTCACCAGCAAGGGAAAGGTTTGGAGCTACACCCTAAGGGGTACTACCTTCCCTCTGGTGCCACAGCCTTACCTTGTACCGTGTCTGCTCAGGGTCGTAGATCTTCTTCAGTGGGACAATGGCAGGGGCAAAGCAGTGGCCCAGCTTGGCCAGGAGGACCCCGTTGCGCAGAGTCTCCTCCAGCTCCGTGGGTGGGGGCAGCCCCTCACCCAAACATGCCTCCATCCAGCTGGCAAGGCAGGGACAGGGCACGTCACTGACCCCCAGCACCCCACCCAGCAGAAAAGCACTCTAAGGACATCATCCCCAAACCCCATTCCAATAAATCCTCAGCCCTCAGGCTTTTGCTGCTGGGTGGTTTTCAGTTTGGGTGTAGGGATGAGTGTCCTCCCACAAAAAAACACAATCCCTCAACCAGCTTTGAGGAGCCATAAAACCACAGGATCCAAGCAGCATTTTGAGGCCACTCCCCACCCATTCCCCCTGACCCTCCCCTTAACACCCCTTTTCCCCCCAAATCTGAGCTCGAGGATCTCCCCAAGTGCAGCCCCACCGCTTGGCTTCCTCCAGGTGGCACAGATACTGGTAGGCAACGTTCTGCCTCCTCTGTTCATCCATCTCATCGGCACTCAGGCGCTCACCTGGGCAGAAGGGGGATATCCCATCAGAGCCCCCTGCTCAGAAAGGTTTTTTGAAGCCCCCATGGCCACTGAAACTAAGATTTGGAAAAGGGAGGCAGGCTTTGGGTGCAGTAGACTCCCATAGCCCTCGTGGGAGTGGCACCAACGTCAGAGTGCCACCAGCCAGGCCCTTCTGGCAGTGGGAGGAAAGTTTCCAAT